>JAXCHB010000037.1:3952500-4522500 GCA_036926305.1 Uropetala carovei | reverse complement strand
CTATTACACACATTCACTATGATTTTTATGGCAATAAGCTTAAGAAATTGAAAGGTTCTATTTCCTTTTCAACGTTATCTTTTAAATAACAAGAATTCACACCGGCTAGATGAGTAATTTTGTATGGTCTAGGTGAAAGAATTTATGAAACAAATTAAGTTTATTATCTGACACACTAGGAGTTCTTAATAATACTCGTTCACCAACAGAGTAAACATTTTCTGTTGGTTCCTTCTTCTTCTTCCAGCCCTTTCTAATCCTTGGAGAGCTAACCTTACGATGGTCTCGTGAGACGAAATTTCACTGGGGTGAGCTCAATCAGATCGCTGAAGTCTCAGACGGGATCTCGGTCAAAATGAACTTTCAGTGGGGTTAGGGAAGTGCTATCGTGAAACACCTCATTCAACCATTTGTTTACAAATGGTACCACCTCATTCCATTTTTTATGCTATTGACTACTGTAAACACGGAATATTCGTAATAGTTCCCTCATCACTCTTTTGCAGGATTGGATTGAGGATGTCTGATGGACGAGAATTTTATTTGTATCCCTAATGAACCCAATTCATTTTGCCACTTCTCACTAGTAAATTGGGTGTCGTGGTCACTCAAAATACACTTGGGGATACCACATAAAGGAAAATATTTATCTTTCAGACACTTCAAACATGAATATGCATTTGATTTTCTCAGGGGATATACCTGCATAAATTTTGAGATAACATCAATTACCACAAAAATGTACTTATTTTTAAATTTAGCAGGGGGAAGAGGTCCGTAAATATCAATCGCATATAATTCACGAGGGGCTTTTGGAATTATATTCTTCATTGATCCCATGAAACTTTTATTTGGATATTTCATCCTTTGACAGATATCACATACGGACAACACTTGTTTAACACTTCGTTTCATGTTCTTCCAATAATATTGTGATGAGACCGGTTTGTTTTGGCGATGTTTACCACATTCAACTCTGGTTAGTTCAAGTGTTATTCTACTTGTTACTCTCTACAGTCCACTTTTATTGTTAATAAAAAAATAAACGACGTAAGTTGACATTTTTTTCCCACATAAAGTTTACAATCTGGTTCGTAGATGGCAACACCTTACAGCAGAAAAAAGAACTACGTAGGCGTAGTGTCATAGGTTTCCGTTCTTGTATCAAACCTCCTAAATAAGAATGCTTTAAGAGTGAGAAAATTTTATGCATTATAATAGTTTATTACTTTATTTTAAGGCTGCATACCTATTTTGGACTTAGATGCAGAATCATACTCTCGTCTTGGAATTGCTTATTTATACACTACTTTACTCAAGTTTGTCTTTCGTTTAATACCAGTTTTCCTTAAAAATTTCTGCTAATACTTTGAGTTATGTGAGGATAATTTCTCTCCTTGGACAAGGAAACAATTTTTGTTGTTGGAAAATTCTAATGGTTGGACTAAGTTAACCCTTACCTCCCGTTGTTATTAAAACAAAAGAGAAGCTAATAGAAACTGCTGGGTGTAATGTAGCTAGTAATTATTAAAATATTGCTATTAAGTGTATTGAATACTTGTATATTTTAATTTCATTACTTCCTTGAATATCAAGAAATTATTTAAGAATAACTCTTAGTAGAATATCGATTCTATGGGTTAGAAATTCCAAGGTATATGTATAGTTTTGCATCTGTTCCATATTTTGGTTTCCAAATGCATTAAGGCCTATCCAATAAAACTCTCAAGCAACCGGAATATTCAGTTAACCGGAAAGCCCAATTCCCCAAGCATGCCGGATAACAGGAAGTTTACTGTATACACACACACACACACACACATATATATATATATATACACACACACCGTATTTAATTTTTTTACCTTTTTACCATCTCAGAAATCGCCACTCGGCTTAGAATCGGGGGCAAAAAAAAGTAGTCAATGAATTTGTCCGTAGTTACATATTATAACATGAGATATAAGTGTATTAAAGTGGAAGTAAACTATCTACTTGAAATATATGCAAAAAAAGAATCAAATTGACTGAACACCTACGAAGAAATAAATTATATAAATAATACCTGGCGCTTCAAAGTCGTAAACATGATAGGTGGAGGAGGGAGGGCAGGGGAGGGCAAATGCTTCTATTCACGAGTAAAATGAAACATTGTGTTAGCTCCTTACGCATACGAGCGCTATCGCTGCATTCTTCAAGACTTTCACGCACCACATATTATTTATATAATTTATTTCTTCGTAGGTGTTCAGTCAATTTGATTCTCTTTTGTTTACCCGTGAATCGAAGCATTTGCCTTTCCAACCAATAACAATTTTTTGAGCATTATTTCCTGTGTATTTACATCTTTGCTCCTAAAATGGCACTCGTAAATATATATATTGATAAAATTTTAATGCTATAATGTCGTATGGTACTAAATATATCTTGAAACTTGAGTTTGTATATAATGTAGAAAATCCTAACAATAACTTCAACAATGAGAATTATAAATCGTTACATGCATTAAATGATTGAATAAAGAAAAATTAGAATGAACCAATCGTTATTATTACTGTTTACATTCGCATTTTCCACACAATGCAACAGCGTACTCAGTACGCCATGCGACCAGTTGCGTGACATTTTTGATGCGCCCAGTTAAAGGTTAAGGATAAAATCGAAGAGGAATGCCCAGGTGATACTTGTGTAGTATTTTATTATTTTTACGTAGTAACGTATATTATGTTTTATATGCGAGGGTAAATACGTCCCAATTGAAACTGCAATGTCAAAGTACATATAATTCTTTTGACCTTACTATTATATATATAGTATTTTAGTACTAACGTATATTATGTAATACGGTCTCCATATCTGATTGACTAGAAACGGCTACTTTTATTATTATATTAAGCTCCCGGGGTATTATTATATTAAGATCCCGGGGGATAATGAGGTCAAATTCCATTTTTCGTAGAAGTTGTTATGAATAAGTGAATAAAATGTATTTTATGTCACCATAATTTTAGTTAATACTTAAACCCTCTCACGTCCTGAGGTGTGGGGCACCTGCTGGCATTAAAAGTCCAGAGAAATTCAAGATGGCCACCAAATGGGAAACATTAAATAAAACAATTATACATTAATCTCCAAAAATATATATTTTGAAAAATCTCCGAAGTAGGAGAATTACTGCGAGACATATTAGATTGTTCAGGGTCCAAAAAATAGCGAATTTCGATCGAATATTAAAAAAAAAAATTCTTCGTATACAAAGTTAAGAAAAATCTGCCAAATATGATCTAAATCTCGTGTTTATATGGTATACTATGTCATTTCCGAGAGAAAAGCCATCCAGTCAACGTTTTCAGAGGCAAATTTGAAAGCGTATTTTCCAGGTGGTCTTGGGCGGTCCCGCGATCGGGAGTATAAAAATTTACGGGCATTCTCGGGCAGTCCGGTCACGAGAGGGTTAAAATCAAATTTTTTTTCTTGCGTGGCCTTGAGAAAAGTGGAGTCAGCTTACAATCGGTGTCGGCTTACAGACGATTAAATACTGTATATATATCAGTTGTGTCTCTCTTGTGCTGATGAAGGGATCATCCCGAAAGCTCCAATAACCTCTACAGATGTGTCTCTCCAACACCCCAGCGGATCTCGCTCCGGTATGTGTTCACTGGGTTTCCTTCAACACCTTGTTGTCCTAAATATCCTCATTTATATATATATATATATATA
This sequence comes from Uropetala carovei, assembly GCA_036926305.1. Taxonomy (NCBI): domain Eukaryota; kingdom Metazoa; phylum Arthropoda; class Insecta; order Odonata; family Petaluridae; genus Uropetala; species Uropetala carovei. The sequence continues at coordinate 4,518,780 of JAXCHB010000037.1, read as the reverse complement.
TTTTGGGCAACTAGGTGAGGTGAGGGCCATCCGCGCCCTCTTGGACGACGCTTCCGCCCCCCAACTCCGTCAATGGGAACTCGCCCATATCCAAATCTTAAACTCTTTCTCTCCTCCCGGCCTCAATATCCGTTAATATTTCCTTCTTTCCACCCTCTCTTTCCCCCCTCCCCCTTCTACATCCTCCAATCCCCGACCTTTCCACGCTCCCTTCCCTTCCACCCCCACACCTTCACCCCAGTGTCACTGCCATATCAGTTGTGTCTCTCTTGTGCTGACGAAGGGATCATCCCGAAAGCTCTAACCTCTACAAATGTGTCTCTCCAACACCCCAGCGGCTCTACTTCCGGTAAGTGTTCACTGGGTTTCCTTCAACACCTAGTTGCCCAAAATATCCTTACTTACCTTTCCTCTTCCTTAGTATTTATATATATATATATATATATATATATATATATATATATATAAATACTTAAGGAAAAGGAAAGGTAATAATAAGGGTAGCAACAAGGTGTTGGAGGAAGCCCAGTGGACACTTACCTAGAATGAAGAGCCGCTGGGGGTGCTGAGGACACACGAAAAACACAAAAGAACAAAAACTACAAAAAAAAAAATATATATATATATATATATATATATATATATGATGTATGTGTGTGTGTGTGTGTATGTATGTATGTATGTATATATGTGTGTGTGTGTGTGCGCGCGCGCGTGCGTGTGTATGTATGTGTATATATATATATGTATGCCTCACTTGACCCATCATAGAGACTTCCTTCACGTTCACCAGCCCGAAAACAGACATCACCTACCCGATTACGTCCCACGGAACCTACACCTCCAGATATATAATCTATTTATTAAACTGCACACAATGCCCGGCATTTTACGTGGGCCTTACCACCACACCCCTCAACATCCGCATGAACGGTCATCGGGACAGTGTCGCTCATAAGCACCCTCTTCCAGTGGCCGATCATGCAGTAAGCCACTCCCTACCCTTCAATAGATGTTTTACTGTCAAAACAATCCGGGCTCTCCCGCACCACAACTCCGCCAATGGGAGCTCGATCATATAGAAATCCTCCATTCTCTTTCCTTTCCCGGTCTAAACCTTCGTTGTCACCCTCACATCAAATACCCTAGCCTCCTTCCCACGAACACCATCCTCTTCCCATCCCCTCTACCCCCAGTGAGACACTTAGTTTTAGTTTTAGTAATACTCTTGTGCCGACGAAGGGCGGATGCCCGAAAGCTCCAAGCAAAAGCCTTCCTCTATTGCCATGGATATCCACATCACCAAGTAAGTGTCCACTGGCTCCCTCCTATCCCTCTCAACTACTAGTAGCAATCCTATATACACACACACACACATATATACACATACACACATGTACATATATACATATCATCATCAGCCTTTTTCAGTCCACTGACGGATGAAGGCCTCCCCCAGACTCTTCCAGTTTTCCCTGTCAACTGACTCCCTCCTCCAAGTTTGCCCCAAGAACTTAACAATCTCTCTGTCCCACCTGTCTTTCAGTCTTCTTTTTGGTCTCTTGATGTTTCTTGGGATCCATTCGATGACACTGGACGTCCAACGCTGGTCATTTCTTCAATCAATGTGGCATGCCCACTGCCATTTTAGCACCTTCACTCTTCTAATCACGTCACAGACTCCTGTCTTCTTTCTTACCCAGTCGTTCCTCTGGCAGTCTCTTCGGGTGATCCCTAACATGCATCTCTCCATGCCCCTCATTGTTGTTTGCAGGTGCTGTATCATTCTGGCATTCATGGTCCATGTTTCACCACCATATGTCAGAACAGGCAGAACACATTGGTCACACAGTCTCCTTTTTAGGAAGACTGGAATATTTAATTTAAAGATGTTCGCATTCTTGCCAAAAGCACTCCATGCCATCTTCACTCTCCGGTTGATTTCCCCAAGAAGTGAACCATCAGTAGTGATGAGTTGACCCAAGTAAACATAGCTGGTTACTTCTCCGAGTTCTGCTCCGTTGATATGTATCTTCTCAGAATTTGTGAAGGAGTTGTACATAACCTTTGTTTTATTAAGATTCATCTTAAGTCCAGCTTCTCGGCTTGCTTGTTCAAGCTCTTCAGTTCTTCTAAGGAGCTCTTCTGGGCTCCCTGCGAATAGTATGATATCATCTGCAAAGCGCAGGTGACTCAGATGTTCTCTGTTTAACTTTATGCCTTTTTCCTCCCAGTCTAGCGTTTTGAATACTTCCTCTAGAGCTGCTGTAAATAACTTAGGTGACATAGTATCTCCTTGTCTCACTCCCTTTTCAGCCTTAAAGACACTCGTCTCTTCATGCAGCTGGACAGATGTTGTCGCATTTTCATAGATATTCTTGATCAAGGTTATGTACGTTTCTTCTACTCCTTGTTTCTTTAGTGCACGTAACACCGACGAAGTTCGGACAGAGTCGAATGCTTTCTCATAGTCGATAAAACACATACATAGAGGTAATTCATACTCGTTAGTCCGACTGATTACCTCTCTCACGACTTGGATGTGGTCCATCATGCTATACCCACTGCGAAATCCAGCTTGCTCTCTGGGATGGGCAGAATCAAGTAGGTTTGGAAGGCGCATAGTGAGTATTGTGGTGAATATTTTGTAGACTGTTGGGAGTAGGCTGATCGGTCTGTAGTTATTCAAGTCTTCTTTGGAACCTTTCTTGTGCAGAAGGATAATACATCCATGGTTCCATGTTTCTGGTATCTTTTTCTTCCTCAGACAGGAATTAAAAATCTTAGCGAGAATTGTTTCTGTATGATTACCCTATGCTTTGAATACTTCCGCTGTGATACCATCCATTCGAGATGCTTTTCCATTCTTCATACTTCTGATTGCCTGTCTCACCTCTTCCGGAAGGATATCTGGGACCTCTTCGGTGGGCATGATTCCATCATCATTTACTTCGTCATTTCCTAGAGGATCCTCATACAGCTTGGTGTAAAATTCTTGTACCCGTTTCAGGATTAGTTTCCTGCTATGGGTTATGGAGCCATCTTCTAGCATCAGGGCCACCAGCTGTCTCTTTCCGATTGAGAGATGTTGCTTCATTTTCTTGTAACTTTTATTGTTTTCTATGGCTTTCTCGATTAGCTCATAATTATATTTTTTCACATCTTCCTTGATGCACTTCCTTATTGTTTTGTTTAATTCTGCAAAATGGATCTTTTCTTTAGAATCTTTAGTAATTATCATTTTCCTTCTTTTTTCCATCAGCAGTCTTGTTTTTTCGGTCAACTTTTTCTCTGGCTTTGTTTTAACTGTTCCGCCTATTTCTTCAACAGTTTCCTTGAGTATCTCTATAAATTGGGATTCAACTTCTTGGTCTTCCAGTGCACTGAATCGATTTTTCAGTTGGAGCTGAAATTCTTCTTTTCGTTCTTTAACACCTGTGTGTTGATAATAGACTTGGGCTTCTTTATAAGCTTCTGTCTCTCTAACTTTGAGTTGAATTTTATTCTGCATCTTACCAAGCGATGGTCACTTCCAGTTTTAAACTGGTTGAGGACGGAACAGTCTTCAGCCAATTGCTTCTTATTGACTAGTATGTAGTCAATTTCGTTTTTGGTACCATTGGGTCCTTTCCAGGTCCATTTTCTATTGGGACTCTTTTTGAAGAAAGTGTTCATTATATATAGACTAGTACATCCGGCAAAGTCTACAAGTCGGTCCCCTCGTTCATTTCTGTGTCCATAGCCCCATTTTCCAACTGCGCTGTCGTCTTCCTTATGTTCTCCTACCTTGGCATTGAAATCACCCATGACCACTTTTAGATGGCAGCTTCCTTTGTCGTGCAGTTCTCCAACTTCTTGGTAGAAATCTTCCACTTCCTCATCCGAGTATGATGATGTTGGCGCATAAACTTGGACTATTTGAAGTTGATATCTTTTATTTATTTGAAGCACTAGTCTAGCTGCCTGCTCGGATGAACTTTCCATTTCCAAGATATTATTCTTCAATTTTTTGTTGACGATGAATCCAACACCTCCTGTTCTTCCTGTGTCAGTTCCCCTGTAATAAAAAAGATGTCCACTCTTCAACTCCAACAGGCCTTCACCTTTTCTTCTCACCTTACTAAGCCCTAAAATGTCCCACTTGATCTTCTCCAGTTGTTCTTGGAGCTCTTGAAGTTTATCTTCACTGGACAAAGTCTGGCAGTTAAAGGTAGTTAGGTTTAGGTTAAAGGCATTGGGTAAGGATGAGAAAGAGTGGCAGTGGGCGTTTAACCTCCGGGGATTCTTAGCACCCTCTGCCTTCATGCCTTGTTCCTGACCACTGCCACGGTCAGAGCCAATCCAGCCTCCAGAGAATGAGGGCCGTTTTTTATGGGTGTACATGTCATGGGGGGATTGTGGGCCTTAAAACACCAGGCTGGCCCAGAGCGGGTTGGTGAGTACCTCTTTCACTTTGGCCGGAGATATTGCAGAAAGACTTCACAGCATGGTTGAATCTACCAGTGTCCGAGGACACCACTGTTCTTCGCCCTTTAGCCTCCGTTTACATCCTTCCGCGGACTTTGAGGCAGTGAACTGAGGCAGTGAACTGAGGCAGTTGGAAAGGATATATACATATATATATATGTATGTATATATATGTATATATATATACACACTTATACATATATACATACATGCATACATATATTTACATATATATATATATACATATATACATATAATCATCATCATCAACCTTTTTCAGTCCACTGACGGATGAAGGCCTCCCCCAGACTTCCAGTTTTCCCTGTCAACTGCCTCCCTCCTCCAAGTTTGCCCCAAGAACTTAAAAATCTCTCTGTCCCACCTATACATATATACATATATATGTACATATATACACACACACACACACACACATATATACAGGGTGTCTCAAAAAAATGTATACACACTTTGATGATTAGTAACTTTTGTGTTTATTAATAAATTTTAATATAATAATTGCATAACATAGAGTATATGTTTGAATAAAGATAAAATGACAAACGTTACATGTTAGATGTTTCAATGTTGCATTATCTCAACAGTTCGAATAGTTTTCCATTCTGGTCAATACACTGCTGACATCGTTGCATAACTGAATTACAAACGTCAATTAACGTTTCTGTTGTAATTGTGCAACACGTATATTCGATTGCTTGTCTTAACTGTGCAGGTGTTGTAGGTTTAGTGGCATAAACTTTATCTTTAAGGTAACCCCATAAATAAAAATCAAGTGGTGTTAAGTCTGGTGAACGTGGAGGATACTCAACATTGCCTCTTCGTCCGATCCACCTGTTTGGAAATGTTTCATCAAGGTAACTTCTGACATCACGATGAAAATGGGAGGGTGCCCCATCTTGTTGAAAATAAAAGTCTTCCTCATCCCCATACAGCTGACGAATTTGTGGTACAATTTATCTCTGAAGAATGTTGAGGTACACAATACCAGAAACTGTTGCATCAAAAAAGAATGGTCCAATCAAGCCTTTGGATGATAAACCACACCACACTGCGATCCCCGGTAAATTTACATGCCTTTCCACAGTAACATGTGGATTCTCTGTGGACCAATACGTGGAATTGTGACGATTAATTGTACCATTCAACTTGAATGTTGCTTCATCAGACCAAACAATTTTGTTGGCAAATGATGCGTCTTCCGCTATTTTTGAACGAAACCATTCAGAAAATTCAACTCGGTGATCAGAATCATCTTCATTCAGTGCATGCAATAATCTTGGGATGTAACTTTTCCATTTTGCCTTCTTTAAAATGCGATGAACACTTGACCTGCTGATTTGTGTTTCTCGAGAACATTGTCTGACGGATTTCTTTGGTGATTGTGAAAATCTTTGCAGCATCTCTTCTGACTTCCTAGGGCTTGTGGATGTCCGAAGTCTTCCAGATCTTTGTTTATGCACATTTTGAACGGTACCGTCAGTTTCAAATTTGTCACGAATACGTGAAATCGTAATTCGGGTGGGAGGTTCTGTTTGAAATTCACGTCTCCACTGTCTTTGGACTTCCTTTACATTTTCAGATTTCCAGTGCCATTTCAGTACAAATTTGCGTTGTTCAAACGTAAGTCTTTTGTTATCCATTTCTAATGCAACAATTTAAACAATTGAAACAATGAAAACAATAATGCTGTACAAAAATATTGCATAATTGTAAGAATAATGCAACATTGAAAGATCTAAAATGTAATGTTTGTCATTTTATCTTTATTCGAACATATACTGTATGTTATGCAATTATTATATTAAAATTTATTAATAAACACACAAGTTATTAATCATCAAAGTGTGTATACATTTTTTTGAGACACCCTGTATATAGAAAAAGGGAACTCCCATATCTTCGTCATCGGGTGTGACTCCCTAGCTGGCAGTGATTTCTCTAACATTGCCATATCGAATGACTCCTCCGATCCACTAGATACTTTCTCGTTTTCTCGGTATCCTTTAAACGGATTTCCCTTTGACTCCTGGTCCGACATTAATACAAAGGACTTACTCACCTTATAATTACGGAACCTATTTAACAATGCTAATGATAAAAAATAGCCCTACACTTAAAAAGGAGACAGGAAAAAAAGGTACTAATTCTTCTCTCCACCAAGGTCCTCCGGGGAATTTTAGTCTACAGGTGACAAGGTTGAACCATGGAAAGGTAACAAGAGGGTAGGAGATACAACAATTTTAAACCTAACTAAAGGCCCCAATGCCTTTCTAATCTTGTTCTAATAATTCTGCACTTCGTCTGATAGTGTGAGTTTACCCCTCTCACCGTGTTTCCTCGTGAAATAGGTAATCCTTTCTTAAATTCCACAGAGCGCGTGAGTATATCCCTGCTCAGCCCCACGTTGGGCACCAAATTTGTGATGCCCCCTTTTTACACGTCCTCATGCAAGCAAGGACAGCACATCTCACAGGGTTCTCCTATTGGATATTTATAATAAACTACAGTAAAAATGTTTGCGCACCAGTGTTAAGGAAAATATATTATCCCGAAACACATTATAATACAAAGAAATACAACATTAGAAATATAATAAACAAGCTTACTTACAAAATACCCTTACGTTCAAATACAAATACGTGTTTTTTAACACATGTAAGTTACACATATAATACCCATCGGTACGTTCTCCCTGGCAAAGCTATCAGCTCTCGTAATACCAGGAGATGCCCATCTGTGGTCTTCGCAATTCAGGAAGCTCAAACTTCCTTCTTCCTGTCTGACACGTCTGATGACCCTTCGAATGCCTGAGTGTCGGATGCACCTGTCTGGTGCCTTGGTGACTTGTTCTGACTGGTGACTGCTCCTTGAGAAACTTCGTGACTCGTTCCTCCATCTGTCTCTCTGATCACCTCCGGGACTGCCTCCAGCTGATTGTAGAATACCTCTCCTCCAACAGAACAGCCCCAGCACATGAACAACCTTGGTCTCTTCTCTAACAAGTAGTCTAGTAGTCACCCAAAAAGTCCTCTCGAACATTCTTGGCGAGCCCCTTTTATTCTAACACTTCCTCTTCGTCGCCCGTCCGACCGTACTTCCCCTCTTCTCTCTTCACTTCCCCGCTGGTGATGCCAAACTTGTTAACCAGTCGAATATACGGGTCGTTCTTCCAACCCTTCTGCTAGGAGCAGCACTCTCGTTTGCGAATATCCTATTAAAAATATGCTTATTATAACACTTCACTTTTAGGAGTATAGTGTGGAACACTACAATACATATATATAACGCTTAACACGAAATACCAGTTAACTCGAAAATAATTTTCAGTCCTAATAAAATAAACCTATACGAAATTCTTCGGATAACACGAAATGGCAGTTGAGGCAGGGTTTCACCATCCACTCTTTGGCTCCTTCTCCACGGGCAACACTACTCCTTCTGAGAATTTCCATTAACCCACTAGCACCGAAAATTTCTACCTCACCCACCCACCTCCTTCGCCTTTATCTGTTATTGACCATAGCCATTAGTAGTTCAACGAATCCCAAGCATGCAATATCAGTCTCATGGCAACCCGTGGAGAGAGTGCTCACCTAGATTAGGCTTTATTCGGGGCACCTGTTCCACAATAAACACATTCCTGGAACTTCAATCTTTGCACTTAAGAAACAGACTTGCAAACTCAGCTTCTTATTGGTGTTGGGATTGGTTATTAAAAATCGCGAAAAATTAACATCTTTTCGAGAGCAACAAGTTTGAACCTGAACGTAAGCGACTACATACAGCAAAGAACGAAGATTTAGATGCTGCGCTGCTCATCTGGTTTAAGCAGGCAAGGGCACAGAATGCTCCTATTTCTGGCCGTGTTTTGATGGTGAAGGCAGACACATTGGCTAGAGAGTTGGGAAATGAGTTCAAATCTAATCCTGGATGGCTAGAACGGTTTAAGATGAGGAATGGGATTGTTTTGAAGAACGTTTGCGGTGAATCAAAAGAGGTTTCTCCTGACATGACGTCCGATTGGATAACGTCTACCTTGCCTTCAGTACTGAAAGGCTATGCAGCTAAGGACATTTTTAATGCCGATGAAACTCGTATTTTTTTTCGCTACCTTCCTAGCAAAACTTTGGATTTTAAAGGTAAAAGTGTTCAGGTGAGAAAAAATCGAGAGAGCTTATAACTGTGATGTTTGCTTGCAATTCCGATGGTATGGGAAAATTGCCTCTCTTGGTTATCAGCAAGTTTCTAAATCCTTGCTGTTTTAAGAACATGAAGAAATTGCCCATCGAATACGCAGCAAATAAAAAGGATTGGATGACGGCAAATACTTTCAATGATTGGGGAAAGGCATTGGATAAGCGCTTTCAATGGGAGAAGTGCAATGTTATTTTGTTTGTTGACAATAGTCCTGTCCATCCGAAGGTGGAGAGATTGAAATCAATCACATTGGTTTTTTGCAACCATGTGACCAGGGGATAATTAAAAATCTAAAGTTTTACTATTGTAGAGGATTGCTGCTAAAATACTTATCTAGTATTGAATCTAAAAAGGATATTAGATCAGTGACACTTTTGGACTCTTTACATGTGTTGCGTGCTGCCTGGAGGTCAGTAACAGCGAAAACAAATGCAAACTGTTTTCGTCATGCTGGACTATATTTTCCACAAGCAAACTTTTATATTCAATGAGGGTTGAATGACAAGAGCATACTTAAGCGAGACCTTTATTTCATCAGTCGACTTACAACTGGCTCGGGCAAGCAACAACTGCCGACGCCGCCTGTCTCGGAGGCGAACCCCTCGAGACATACGTCAAGCAACGTGACGGCAGGCAACGATGAAGCATACGGCATACACTTCATCCTTCCCCGCTTACAATGGGAAACCAAAACGTTACATCCACTTTCAAACAAACAAAAAAATATATACAATCCTTTTTAATACCCATATCTTTGAGGAGGGCGACGAACCCGCTCTGAACGTCTCAAAGGTCGAGCAGGTATTGGGACCGATCCAGGTTCTAATGAGGTAGAACGGTCGAAACTCCGACCTCCTTCCCCCGTAACCATTGGATCACCCGTTGAAAGGGGCTCCGCGATTCTCACGGACTCACTCTCCTCCCTCCCAGACATGTCCCGAGCGGTATTTTTGCCTAACAGCAGCTGCCAATGCGCTAAATTCTGTATGCTTGTTATATTTTTTTCAGTTGGAACATGTGGTACATCATTTTCAAAAGACTTTATTTCTTTTATACCTTTTGCGAAGTTGGTCTACATGGAATGTTTTCACAATACCCGATTTCAGACGGACGAGATAAACAAGAGCAGAAATTTTTTCAACCCTTTTCCCAGAATTTTTCTTGAGTTTTACAATAAACATTTTCCCCAATTGAATACACTTTAACATTTTTATTTTTTATGACTAAATCTTTCTTCTGGTTAAGCATAGGATGTATGTTAGTGAGTAGTGTTCGTGGTTTTTGTTTAAATATCTGTTGTGCTGGTATGATGTTTGCCGCTGTTGGCGTGTTTCTGTATGCAAGTAGGAAGGAAAGAAGTTTGCCTTTTATGTCAAATTTCATATTATTGGTCGGAGCCTCAAATAAATGCTTTTTAAGGTAGTTTTTCACAGTTTCTGCTAATCCATTCGAACACGGATGATAAGGTGGCAAGTGGATGAGTTTAATATTGAACGTTTGACACCAATTAGCGAATTTAGTCAATGAAAAAGGCGGTCCATTGTCAGTTACGATCGATTCCGGATATCCAAAGATAGCGATATGTTTTTCCAAAATGGAAATAAGGGAGTCAGCATCATTCTGCCTTACTTGGGTAACGTCCAGCCATTTAGAGTGTGCATCTATTAAAATAAGGAAAGACTGAGATTTGAAGGTTCCATAGTCTAAGTGCACTCGCTGCCAGTTTCTCATGGCTGACGTCCACTGCTCGATTGAATTTCGATGCGTAGTTTGACATGATTGACACACTTCACACAATTTTATCGTTTGACTGATATCCTCGTCGACGTTTGGCCACCATACATACGACCTTGCTAAACCTTTCATTCTAACTTCTCCCGGATGCTGATCATGCAATAACATTAGCACAGCGCTTCTCAATTTGAGCGGTACAATAACTCGGTTGCCAATCAATAAGCAACCACATTCAATTGAAATAGTATCTTTTTCTTTTATGAAAGGCTTTAAATCAGCGTCATCTACATATGTTGGCCAGCCATGTAAGGTTACATTGTACACTTTTGACAGAATATTGTCTTTTTTTGTTTCACCAGCAATATGATTAACATTCAGTGGTAACACATTTTTGACATTTTCAGTAATAAAATTGATAATTTTTTAATCAATTTCTTCACACAGCTTAGCAGGACATGGCAATGGCAGACGTGATAAGAAATCGGCGGGAACGTTGTCATTTCCCTTTCGGTACCAAATTTCATAATTATAATTTGACAAGATAGCTGCCCAACACTGTCGGTGTACGGACGCTTTTTGTGGCAATCCCCGTGTTTCTTTAAACAATTCAGTTAACGGTATATTGTCAGAGTGCAATAAAAACTTCCTACCCCAGAGGTATTTATGAAATTTTTGCATTGCAAATATAACACTCAGGGCTTCCTTATCGAGTTGACAATATTTTTCTTCCGCTTTAGTAAGAGTTCACGACGCAAAAGCTAATGGCCTTTCAACTCCACATTCATCATTTTGGCTTATGACAGCACCTATGCCATAAGGACTAGCGTCTGCCGCTATGGACAACGGCAATTCAGGGTCGAATGGCTTGAGGGCCACACTATTCAAAAACGCACTTTTACATGACTTGAAAGCCTTGTCTTCGGTTTCGCTCCATTAAAATTCCTTTAGGGCATATAATGGCTTGGCAAGAGCAGATAACATGGGTATATGATCATGATAATAATTTAACAATCCCAAAAATTTCTTCACCTGTTCAATATTAGCCGGATCGGGGGCATTTTTAATCGCTTCTAGCTTTGTCAACTGTGGCTCAATTCCCCTTTCAAATATTCTGTGGCCCACATAATTAATTTCCGTACACAAAAATTCACTTATTGCAAAATTAATTTTGACATTATATTTTTGCAAACGCTTCATTACATAAAATAAAAGATCCTTTCCTTCCTCCACAGTTTCTGATGCAATCATTACATCGTCAATAAAACAACGTCTTCGGAATTCCTTTCAAAATATTGTCCATTAATTCCTGGAATATGGCGGGAGCAGAGGACACACCATATAACAAACCAAAACAACCTGTGGGTATTAATCGTAAGCAATTCTTTAGACTCCTCATCTAATTCCAGTTGTAAATAAGCTTTCGAAAGGTCTATTTTCATGAAATATTTACAATTTTTCCAATTCACCGACATCTCCTCAAAAGTAGGCAAGGGATAGTGCTCAACTCTTAGCTGCGGATTTACGGTAACCCTAAAGTCTCCTACTAATCTTACCGATTTATTACCGGTTTTGACAATTGGTAACACCGGAGTCGCCCAATCGCTATGTTTCACCGGATTCAATATTCCCTCCGCCACTTGTCTCTCTAATTCCTCGTTTACCATCTCCCTCATCGCAAAAGGCACTTTATAAGGCTTGAAAAAAACGGGCCGAGCCTTATCTTTTAATAATAATTTTGCAACAAATCTCTTTATGCAACCATCAACCTTAAAAATACCTGGATATTTTTCCTTTAATTCTGCCAGTACGTTTTCCCTTTTTACATTCAGGATACGTCTTTTGCCATTCCTCTTATGGACTTTCGCATTTTCCTCTTTAAAAATTTGTGCCCAATCAACCCTGAGGCATCTTAACAAATTCCGCCCCAGCAAACAGGGCTGCTCAGCTCCTGCTTCAATGATCACAATCGGCATATTCAGATAAGAAAAATTATTTAGCAAAAAGTCAACGAATATCTTCCCGTGAATGGGTAGTTTGACTCCTACGTAAGTCGAGAGACTAATTTTACACAGTTTTAACTCAAACCGACTCAACAACTTTTCATAAATACCACTAGGTATTACAGTAACATCCGTGCATGTGTCAATCTGAAAATTGATCAATGCTCCATTAACATTAATTGGAATCGCACAAGGACCCCCATTGCCACCTTTTGATACCTTACAGATAAGATCAATCTCACCCTCTAATATACTATCATCGGAGTCGGATTCGCTCTCCTGATAGTTTATTCTCGTTGACCTTTTCCTCTCGTCGCTTTTCTCTGCATCGCTCCAACTCCTCGGGAAGTGGCACATTCTTGCTAGGTGACCAATACGGCGGCAGGAACGACATTTGTACTCTCTTACTCTGCAGGAGTCCGACTCGTGGTCATCACGGCCGCAGCTGCAGCACTGCTTCCTCTCGTAGCGCCTCTCTCTCCTCTGCTTTCCCTTCTGTGCTACCTCTCTCCGTGCCCTTGACGAATGAATTGCATGCACCTCCGCTTCCGATGGCACGCCCCGGCCGCAACTTGTTGAGGGTTGCACCTGTCTGTTATGCTCGTCAATAACCCGTAGCGTAGCCTCTAGCTTTCTCTACAACTGCTTCAAAATCGTCCTCCATAGGCATGACCTCTTGCACAACTCGAACGTCCCTCAGATTTGACACAAACGTATCCTTTAGTGTAACATTTATTTGGTCACCTGACATGTTACATCGCTCTGCAATTTCGTGCAGACTTTGTGCGAAGTCCTCTACCGACTCCTGATCGTGCTGCCTTCGACTTCTCAGGTTGATTCGTTCGGTCACTTTTAAAGGCCTGGACGTGTAATGCGCCATCAGAACGTCGACACATTCTTGATAAGTATGCATCGATGGCGACGGTAACCTGGTGCGTAAAACTTTGTAACAATTTTTTCTTATACATGCTATCAGCACGTGCACTTTTTTTTCGTCCGCAATCTTATTAATTGCACAAAACGACGCAAATCTTTCGATGTAGACATCGAATTCCTCCTTTTCGTCAAAATCGTCTATCTTTCCCACTTTCGCCATATCAACTTTACGTCAATTTCTTTTCACGCCACACAGGCCGCTACACATCACCGAGTTTCTCCTCGTCGCCACTTTTATATTCGATGAGGGTTGAATGACAAGACCATACTTAAGCGAGATCTTTATTTCGTCGGTTGATTTACAACTGGCTCAGGCAAGCAACAACTGCCGACGCCGCCTGTCTCAGTGGTGAACCCCTCAAGACATACGTCACGCAACGTGACGGCAGGCAACGATGAAGCGTACAGCATATGTCATTCACTTCACAAATGATCCTTTTGTAGATGTAGATGAAACTGAAGCGACATTTACAAAAATTAAGGACACATCTAACGAATGTGATATAGTCAATATCTTCGGTCAAGTGTCTTCCATTGTGAGTTTGTCAAAGGAAATCACACTTAATGACTATATTGGAGTGGATCACCATATTTGTACTGCAGCAATTTTAGCAGACAGTAATATTGTAGAAATTGTTAGGCCTGGGTTAATAGCAGAAAGTGAAAGTGACAAAAGTGCTGATGATGATAATGACGAAGTATTGTCCTCGCAAAGTACTGCGGATATCCTCGGACTGTTTAAATGTGTGTGGAGATTTTTAGAAGCTCAATCAGATTTAGAAAATATGTATGAAGTGTTGGACAATTTGGAACAATTTGTAGAAAAGAAAATGATTGTTAACGCAGTTCAGAAAAAATTAACTGATTTTTTCCCTAAAAAGTAGTGGCTAGAATTGTCATAATGACTTTAATATTAAACTAGTAGCCTGTTGCAGCTTCGCTAGCAATTTTATAAAAATATTTCAACTCCTCGACCAAGTCTAATCCTGAAATATCTTTGTCATCTCCATCAGTCAGCAACATTTCTAAGTCCGTGCAATTTTTAATGAAAATTTCATCAGTCATTTTACATATATTTTTAAAATTGAACAGAAAATTGAATCGACTAATATGTTTCTCCATTAATTCAAATCTTTCTTTTAAGGAGGTAGTTGCAATATCCAAAATACTATAGAAAAAATCCACTTTGAATCTTTACACTTCGTCATCTATCGGTTCATCACGCATTGTTCATATTCAGAAGTTGTTTTTCGGTGAGGAATCCGTCTTTTTTCAAATTTAGGCTCTATCTAAGCATTGAGCTATTTTCTTTGCTTCAATCAGCACACTAGCGAAATTATCACTAACCTATACTTCTGTGAATATGTTAGTGTATTTATCAATTGTGCAGCAGCTTTGGTTAAATTTGAGCTCATTTGTTGAAGAGATATTGACGTGATGTTAATTTCATTTAGTATATTATACCAAACATACAAACAGCATGTGAACTTATAATTCAGTTTTGAAAGTAAAGTCAATGCTTCTGACCGGTTTCTTCCTGCAGTAGCGTTTGTGATTGTTGTACCTTCTTCAGAAACTTCATAAAGAGCATTACTAATTTCTTGCATTTGTGTTTTGATTGGTTTTACAGAGTCTATTCTAGAAGACCACCTCGTAGCACGTAAAGGTTTCAGAGTGAAATTTCTCACATTTTTACTTTCTCATATACGAAGTATATTGAGAAAGTATTGTTATCGCGAAAAAATTCAACCTCGAGATTTTTACTGAAATATATGTTTTAGGTGTTGCTGAATCCGAAAAAGTGGTTTTCGCAATGCCGTCTTGTCTGTCTCTGTTACTGGCTCTGGAGCCTAAACGGTAGAGCAAAAATGTATGAAACCTCGTACTTAGGCATTTTATTTATCAAGACATTCCAACGTTTTATGGACGACGAAAAGAAAACATAAAGGTGCTGGATTGTATCAAGCCACATCGTTAACAACCAAATTCAGCGAATGTGAGCGACAGGGAATGAAAAACGCTCATGGATTCATCGTCAAAATTCTATTTTGCACTCCACTATGTTTACCCCACATATTGGAGCCATTGTCATAACCTTGTCCTCTTACGTCACATAACAACAGATCATATTCTTTTAATATCTCAAGTATTTCATCGGTTATTCCAGCGCCAGTACTAGCATCAATCTTGAGAAGTCCCAAGAAGTGCTCACTCGCTAGTTAGTCAGGTTGGCTCTGATTCGATCATACCCAGTCACCAAGTTCGCTAGCATAATGCGATCTTCTGTTTTCCCACCAAAGCTGTCTGCCGAAATACCCAGCGGACATAGGGGAAAAATACAATTGTCGCATGTGATATATTATTTCCTTTACAAACATTTACCCACCCAATCACTGCACACATGGTGAGGAATACTCTATCTTGGGGATTGCAAGGGGCGTGTGAGCTGCCTGAGCGGTATACACCTTACAGAGCCAGCACTAGAAACTGAAATTACAGCAAGCTGAAGGCTTGCCAATTATTGTCTCAAAATTTGAATTTTTAATAATCGTTATTTAAATTTTTGCACATTATTATATTGAAATTATCATAAGCAGATTATTATTGCCACTTCAGAAGAAATTGCTTCACTTTCATTACAAGGACAGAACCACAGGGGGGGGGCGATCGTCCCCCCCCCCTTTGGATAACCCCATTGCACACTACTGGGTGCTTTCTTAAATTCATTCCACGCAGAATTCCTCAATTGTAAGTCGCAGATTAGGTTTGTATATCAAGGGAAGGAAAGGTTCTGATAGGGTCAGGGATTTTCAAAATATAGGGTCGTTGGCAGGGACAGATTCGATAGGTGGAGGGGCGGTCGCCTCCCCCCCTCCCCCTCTTGAGAAGTTTCTGGATCCGCCTCTGCTTTCATAACGATACATATGTAGCGATAACAAAAAAGATCGAAATTCGTTACGGAACACTACCGGGTACAATCGCATCTGTACCATCAGGTTGCTCGTGATCAATTTTATTACTTTCTAAAGGTTTTTCATGCTATAATAGACAATATGATCATTTTTTAAATTTTTAATGCGAAAACAAGCTGAAAATTAGGATGAAAATTTGCCTTGAAAAGAGTAAAAATATAAATCTGGCAACTCATTTAATCAATGATGTGATATTTTTACATACAAACATATATACATACATATATTTATATATATATTGGGCCTTTTTGGGCTGATGTATTAGATTTTTTAAAGAATTAACTTCAGCTGACTTTTTGATTTTGGCGCCCGTAAAATTCGGCGCCCCTAAAATTCGGTGCCCCTAAAATTCGACGCCCCAAGCCTGTGCCTCAAGTGCTTGCCCCTAGAGTCTGCCCTGACCCTCTGCGGATACCTCGCTTCAACTGGACTTGTCTTCTTAGCTATCAAACACTGTAACGAAATGTTTCAAGCATGCTAAATTTCGTTATGGTATTCCAAAAAACATTTGGCTAAACAAAGCGCTGGAGTCCCCTCGCAGGCAGGACAGTAAATTATAATGTCTTTTCGGATACCCTTCGCACTACACACTCAGAACTTCTTTTGTGGAGTCCGTTTTTGTCCTGATTGTCTGGGGATCGCTGGTGAGAAGGAAGAGGTCTGGGGGAGAGGTTGTAGGCAGAAAGGAGGAGAGATCTGATGACAGAGAGTCAGAAATCGTACAGGGGAATTTTGGGTTGGGTTTTCAGGAAAAGGAAATGAGAGTTGACAAGAGAAAGGTGAAATATGTGAATGCCCAATTTTTTGTACCACCTCAAAGTCTTGCGCTCAATAGGGTAATAAGCCATCATTTGATCGAAATTATCAATGCCCCCCATGGCCTCGTTATATTTTGCCACAGCCTCTGGCTTTAACGTTTCTCCTCTCCCTTGCTGGCGGGATACGCTGACCATTTCACTTCCGAAAATGGAACTAATCATCATAACATCCCTTTTATCTTTCCATTTGAGGATGCAGACATTATCGTCGGTGAAGGCATTCACAATTTCACCTTTCTTCAGTTTTTGGGAAAGGGCATCCGGCGGATTGCCCTTCCGGTTAGTGCGTAGAGTCTCTGTGCAATACGTTCTTCGCTCTAGCAACTCTTCCACCAAGTTCACGCTGTTGTAATAATTGTCCATGAACAAAGAGTGTCCAGAATCAAGGTTCCCCTCCATAAGGTTTCAGACCACGTTATCAACGTGTCCCCGACCCCCTACATCTCTATCGGTAGCCCCCATATACACAAGGAATCTAAGCGCTAAACTGGAAGGCTCTGTAAGCATATAAAGCTTTATTCCGTACCGGTGCTTCTTTTCCTTCATGTATATTCGGAAAACTAAATGCCCCCTCCACAGGACCATAAACTCATCGATACCCAATTTTTGTGTCGGAGTCACAATGTCAGCCATAGTCCAATAATGGTCTTACTTTGTACAGTCTGTCAGTTGGTTTTGGGTCAGTCGGCTCCAGATTTTTCGCAAAATGCAATGCTTGAAAAATTCCGGCAAACCTGTCCCGGGTCATGCATCTCCGAAAGAAAGGAAAATTGAACAGGATATCAGTACTCCAATACTTTGATATCCTATGCAATGGAATGGTTCCCATGTGAAAAAGCACCCCTATAAATACATCATTGGTGAGGGGTTTCCATTTCATTATTCTTGCTTTCGGAGATACATTCGCCGCTAGTAAATTGTCCGCATTTCAATTTGTCTCTCGTACAGTCATCCCGTTTTTCATCCGTGAAAACCAAGTCAAAACATTTTCTCGGCTCATACACTGGGGGTCCAGCTTTCAACCCAGGGGTTTGAGTGAAAGGCATTTTAGTGACCGTTGGTCTTTGTCCATGCCATTGTCTCGTCTGAGAAGTGGAAACCGGTGGTGGAAGGGTAGGGGTAGCATGGGTGGGTTGTGGGTTAACAGTAGTCGGGGAGGGTGAGCTCTGCCGACCTGTCAAGTGGTCATCCAACTCTTCATCGTCTTCCTCTCCACTGTCGCTCCAATCAGAGCCCTCTGAAAAATCACTCGACCCGCTGCTCAATTCATCGTCGTATTTGGGGGCGGGCCGCTTTCTTTTCTTTTGGGCCGTTGAAGGCTCAGGATTGTTCGCATACATCGGGAGATCGATCCCCTAGGAAGTTGACAGCTGCGGGTCATCTGGGTCCGTCAGCAGCTCAAGACCGTGAGAGGTTGATGGCTGAGGGTAAGTAGCACTCAACTGCTTCCGTTTACCTCCACAGGTACAAACCATTCTAAAACGAATTACAAATTTGAAAATATAATTTATAATTTTATCTTCAAAAAGTAGTCCTGGTATCATCCAAACAATTTTTAAATCTAAAAATGGTAAATAACTTTATAATACAGTAGAATAGACACCTTCTAAATTCTCAGAAAGAAGCAGACACAAAACACAGAAAATATACTCGTGCTACTAGCGAAAAAACTCCGTGGAAGGAAAACGATCACTGAAAATAGGAAATAACGAAATAAATCTTTACGAAAAAATAAAACAAAATTTATCAGAACTTAAAAATTTTCCATCAACAGTACAACAAATAAAAAGAAACTCACCTCTCAACTTCCAGGAAAGATGCAGAAAACGCACAGGAAAAAATGCTGAAACAGGATGAACCACAGCAACGAACAACACTCGAGGAAAGGGTAAAACTCACTACGATGGTCGGACGCTAAGTGATGGCTGAATAGCAAGAAATTTTGGAGAAGTCTAACCCCCTCCCATTTACAGATATTTCTGAGAATAGTCTCATTCTTTTTCTGCTTCTGAGAATTATCATCAGTCGTCACTAAAGTTTGAAGGGTTTGAAGGCCAGGATTTCCAGAAACAAGGGATAACGGGATCTATCGGCATTCCAGGTGTAGTGTTTGTCGAGTTTCAAATACGAGGGTAGTTGGGATAATAGCATAAAGCTTCCATTGCCAGCACAAATATACTTACCAACCAATTTACCAGCACAAAAAAAAATCATATTAATTTTTATTTTCATCTAAAGATGTGTATTTTATAATAGTTATAACATATAGACATCTTATTTACCTTTTCAACTTTTACGTAATCGCTTTCTATTGTTCCTCTGCAGGTCGTAAAATAAAACCACTCTTACACACTCAGTTGATTATAATGTAAATTACCCATTGAAAAAAATACGGTCGAAACATTCACGCTAAACCTTCATCTAACTGGAATAAATATATAACCTACTACTATAGAAAAAAACCTTGGATTACTCAAAAATGTATGTACCTCTCTTATTTAAACATACAGCCACAAAAAAAACTAAAAAAAATCAAAATATTCAAAAAGTCATGGAAAAATTCTTAATAGTGCTATTTTGAAACGGCAAAGATGTGTACCAAGATAGGATGCTAAGCAATGACTGTGCTGAAAGAAACGACAGCAGGAGATGGCGTAGAGTCTCAAATGTCCCTTGGAAAAGGAAGCGACCTTGAACATCAATTGACGTCCGTCACCACCCAATAGAACGGCTGAGGACGTCGATTGACGTCCTCAGCATTGAACGTGTTAACAGCAGTTGAAGTTGTGACCACTGCCAACTTCTAAGCCTGAAAATCAATATCCAGGAAAGGTCTTCCAATAACATACAGACATAGTTTAGACATAAAGAAGTTATTACAACAGTATTTTTTACAACTCCTTCGACAGTGTTGCTCTTTTACAATCGGGAATTTGACACTGGTATTGCGAGACTACATGCAAAACTAATTGTTTTTGAGCCTTGTCTTTTGTTAGTAATTTGTTATACTCCTCTATCAATTTGACACCTCTTTCCACAGCATCGTTGATGACTTGTAATTGATTGACAATCTCTAATCCTGCTTTGTAGTTGTCATCTTTCCACATCGAAAGGTTCTTCGTGACGAAATTGGTTCCTATGTTGTACCTTTTAAACAAGTTTTCTGTTCTGGTAGAGACGGATTGTTCCAGTCTCTTCTCTAAGTAGTTGATTACGTCTTTTGGTTTCACAGGGAAATGCTAAATGGAGTTCTCCAAGTCCTCATCAGATAATTCTTGCACCATTTTTCGTTTTGTATCCTCTGATACTTCAGAGTCAAAAAAGGCTGGCGCTGTGGTTTCTGGCACAAGATACCACAAATGGTAACAGAATTTTTTGGGCGTTACACGACTGACTTGAGAATCGGTAATGTTGTAAGCTTGAAGACTTATTAAAAATTCAAAATCTTGGATAGGAGCTTTAACAGAAATCGGTGCATTAGTCCACACTTTCACATACAAGCGTACCATAAAAATGCATATATCACATACACCAACTTCTTCTTTAGCCTAGAAAAAGAAATATTTTGATGCAGGAGATGGCCTTATTGTTAGCCATCCACCTAGCAAGGTGAAAAGCTCCTGGAACTTGAAACGATATTCCTCGAGTAGGAACACCACCAAGAAAAATAACCGTCAAGGAGTTTCCGATAATTTTCCCTGGCATGATGTTCCTCCAAACTGTGCATCGCGAATTCCAGTGTTTCTTCTGACATGCCCCGCAAAATCGACTTGGAGATTTCAACGGAAATACACGTTTTGAGGTCCCTAGAACACGTTTAGATTATTTTCGGAATGATGTCTGTGTGTTCGTGCGTGTATGTGATTGTGGGTGCTCTTAACTCAAAAAGTACATGCCATATCGTTACCAAACTTCATATATAACATTTTAACATGAACACAAAGAACTGATTAGTTTGTGGACAATAACGGTTAAACGGAAGGTGAGGTTTATTCGAAACCCGATTCGGTTTTTGCAATATTTCTCCATTAAAACATCATTATTGTATATACAATTCTATACAATGGTTATAGAGAATCTAATTTCCTACAACTTCTATTTGAAACAATTTTCCATAGAATGTTATTGTTTAGGAGTTATTTATAAATAACCGGTTTTTCGGTTTTCTCCTTAAAAACATCGTTATTGGTAATCTTCATGAGGACCAAAGTTGTAGAGAATAATATTTCTTCCAGGTGTTGTTTGAAACAAATTTTCGTAGAACCATCCATTTCGGAGATATTCAACTTTTTTCGTAATTTTCAGTATACAGCGCCAATACCATGTAGCGGTGAATTCTGTAAACACATTCAAAATATATGTAATTTATGGCAGTAAGGACGACTGTATTCTTTTACGATACAAAATGATAATTTTACCTCATAATGCTATTTATAATAATTTAAATATCTATACCCCAAATATGGAGAAAGTCATGTGTTGGCCACATCAGATTTTTTTGAAAGCTTTCGAAAATGGGGATATTAGGGCCCCTTGATGTACCTATTTTCTTGTCGAAGATGCTCCTTAAGACGATTTCATAAAAATGGTGCCTGCATGGCAAATACAGGATGTCTTTCTTGCAAAGCTGTTTCAACATAACACAAGCACTTTGCAATCTTCCTGTGTTAGAAGCTATCGTATTGCAGCAGAGTGCTTGAACTTTGTCGGTGAGGTTCCATTCCTCCAGTAAGTTATACACAGCAAAAGCTTTATCTCTTCCTTTTCCATAGGATATTTCCAGAACTCCAAGCAGTTATTCTTTTCTCCTAAAAGTAATGATCACTGGTAATCTATCGACGAGCTCCTTATTCTTCAATGCAGGAAGCATTTTACCGTCCCAGTATATGATATCTGCACCAAGTTCATTTTCACCAAATACTTCATGACATTTTACGCCATATTCTGAACGCAAACATTCTCTAGCGTGACGAATCGATGATCGATTAATAACCAAATTTTCTACGTCTTGATGTAGTGCTTCAGCAGCTGCTGTTAAAATATAGGCTGCATCTCTGTCACTTACTTTGCATCGGTCGAGTGTAGCGATGAGTTTCATTGTGATCATATCTTTGGGAGCCCTCTTTTTCACTGGAATGGGAGAAGAAATACTTGGGCCAGGTTTTTCTGTAGGCCCTTCAGCTTCACACTCGATTCCTCCTTCATCTTTGCTGCTACTGCTTGAAAATTGTTGTGCCTCAGCTGTAATTGAAAAAAAATACTATTACTTATAGGGAAGAAAATAGAAATATTGACAACTAATGTTTTACAATAAATTACTGAGCATTGCTTGATATTCACTCGACCGGCTTCGCTTTAATGCCTCTTTCTCCTCTCGACGTGCCCTTCTCCTCTCCTTTTCGTACAAAATGTGGTCACATCCAACCATACATCTTGGCTGTCCTTTTTGTCTTTTCTGTAGCAGAAATTGTTGGTCTTTTTCCTGGGAAATCATTTGCAAGGTGTCCGAGTGCGCGATGTCAAAAAGATCATCAAGTGCTTCAATGAACTCATCCTCTTGTTTCTTCGGCTAGAAGATTTCTGCAACACTTTCCACTTTTTATAAAGCACCTCCAACTTCTCCACGCCATGCTGAAATTTTTTTGTTGGAATTCGTGCTTTCTCTCAAACAACTTCCACTTCTTTCACAACCAAATGAGCACTAGAACGAAATTCAATTTCATTTTCTGCATATTGTAAAAAATCGCCTTTAACACCTGTCCATTTGATGGAAACTTAGAGCCGACAATTTGACTCTCATGCGTGAGCAAGTAAATTTCATCACGTTTTCTTTTGTTCATTTTGTCACTTTATTCTCAGTCTTACACAAATTAGTCACTGCTTTCTGCCCTAAACGGTTTGAACTCTCAATGTGTACTGAACTGGGAGAAGAATACAGGCCAACTGCAAGAGCCTTTTCCCAGTCCTCTGCGACATCTCTGCCCCCCCAGGATTGGTAAGGTCAGTTTAAAAAAACCTATTTTAACAATACGTACAGCAATATGATCACTAGTTTTACAAGTTAACCTTTTCACTGCTAAGGGCATGTAAAGACATCTGGTGGCAGATGGCAATTCGGTGCTATGGGCACGTATACATGTCCGGCCTCCAGCACTCCACCCGTGCTAACGGCATTCGGGTCATTTTCCTTTCACTGCTCAAGACGTACATACCTGTTTTCAAGAGAGACACAATGAAGGGATCATCCCGAAAGCTCTAACCTCTACAAATGTGTCTCTCTAACACCCCAGCGGCTCTACTTCCAGTAAGTGTTCACTGAGTTTCCTTCAACACCTAGTTGCCCTAAATATCCTTACTTACGTTTCCTCTTCCATAGTATATATATACACACACACACAGGGAGGTGTCCAGACATTTTGCCGCCTAAGACGAGATATAATATGGTGCCCCCTTAATTTTTTTACTAAGTAATTTTATTATATGTTAGTCGAAAACGATAGGGAATAATAAAAATCTGTTTATTAAAATCCATAATCACTTATATTTATGAAAAATCTCAACTATACATTTCATTTCATAGCATTTGAGTCAGAATCTATTTTAAAATTTTCTTTGGGATCAACGAAAAAATTATTTTCTTTGTGATCTAATTGCTTATGCTTTTGCCGTACTTAGTCTTTCTTCTGTAACAAACACTAGATCAATTTGTAGTTCTTCCGCGATTTTTTCTGCTGCCACTATTATGGCGTTGAATCCTGTCGTGCGAAAGTCTTTAAAAAAATCATTAGTTTGATCATTCTGAAAGATCAAGTTTAGGGCTTTTTAGTAATTTTGAGACAATGTTTGTTTTAAAAAGTAGCCTTTCTTTTGTGATATTCAACACCAGATAATTTTTTGTGGCTAGCCATCGTCCGCTTTAAAAACTGTAAAATAGTAAGGTATGACCTCTTAACTTTTTATAACAGTAATATTGAAGATATACTAAGACTAACAATTGTTTATAGTATTAATTGATATTTGTACAACAAAATACATTTACTCCGTATTTTTGTAGACTGTCTTAATTAAAAAGGGAAGCGGTAATTTTGAAGTTATAAATCAGAGTATATACAATTAATATATCTTTCAATCTACTATTTTCAACAATAAAATAACAAAATATTAACACGCAAAGGTTTCCAATTAGCCCATAATCAGGAAACCCAAAACTCTAAAAGAATAAATCTATTTAATTGAAATGCAATTTAGCTCATAAAATAACGCAAGTTGACAGGACTCAGATCTTCTGTTCGATTTATATACATAAAAAACATGATGTTAGTCAGTTGCACATTAAAATTTACTCTTTGCACCACCACCTATCAAGCAAAATTGTTTTATTTTTCAGTTTTTGTCATGATTTTACTGAAAATAAAATTAATAAATATGGATTTAAAGTATACATGATTTTACTGCAGAAATAAATGAAAATGGTTTTCCTACATCACTCAATAAATGTTTAATATAGTGTGAAATACTGACACCTTAATAAACCCTGTTCCTTTCAGTAAAAGGTATTTCGTTGGTCTGCTAGTAGAAAACGTAGAACGTAACACTTTCCTTCCTTCTTGAAATCGCCCAAAACATTTATATCGAACTAACTCAGGACACAAGCCAACAGAGTGTCACCTAGATCTTTCGCATTACTACGTGAGAATGCAGCAGATTGGTATTCCCCAGAATGGTTAAGCATTTTGAATATTCCAAGAAAAAACAATGAAACAGAAATATAAGACACGGAGGGACGCGAAGTCGTGCCGGGGGTTTTTGCCTCCTTGATGAAGGTAGACCTCGCCGCCACCAATATTTCTTGCCGACGGTCTCTTCGTTTTGTGCCCCAGTGGATATTCCTCCGGGGGCAATGCACTCTTTGACCATAGTTAGGCGCGGGATGGATGAGAGGCATGCATTCCCTTGGAGGGTGGGAGAAAGGTGATTAAGAAAGGAGAGGCGAAAAAAGAAAATGGGCATCACCCCCGCCACCCTCGCCCTAAGACCAAAAATGGGTTCAACGTAGGAGTCGCCAAGAGGTGGGGGCGCTGCTCTGCTAATTTCTATCCTGACCCTAGCGAGGAGCTCCAGCTAAGATGGCAATCCTTTCGTGAAGTACCATCGACCTTTACCACACATCCTTTCGCTGAAAGAATACCAGGTGCCTACCCTTTTTCTCACACTTACCGAGTCTTGGAAATCCCAAATCCTTACTCCTTCACTATCTCCCACCTATATTAACGTTCATATTTGTTTCTAAATAGTACCAAATTCAACTACTGAAACAATTTCTCCAAATATTGATAGAATTATTGACATCTACTTCTTCATTGGATTTTAAAATATCTTATAATGAAAATACGAAGTTGGGACTTTGACATAGGAATGGATAAATAATTGAAGTTATGTTTTCTTACCGTCAGAATAAATATCAAATCTAATTTGGCTTGTAAATGAACAGAAATATAGGGATTTTTGAATGATCATTAAGTAACAGGACAGAGTATTCAATAATAATCATATGTGCGGCGAGTTTTATAATTTTCGTTCAAGCATATATTAAATGAAATGTTTATATTCATAATTATGCAACTAATTTGTTCAATCATTTCATTATGGGATACATCGACAGAAAGGCATTAGCTTGTCTCCACACACTATCGATGAAAAAATCCGTGTATGACCATACCACGAAATTTTGCTAGTAGGGGGGCGCCACAGAGATATCTTGCACCCGGGCGCGAAACACCCTAGGCGCGGCCCTGATCAGAAGCTATGAAGAAATGATTGGCATTGCTTAATAATTATGGGAAGTTTATTCTACGCATTTTTAACAACAATTTGATTTTCTCAAAAACGGCTGTAAAGATTTTGATCAAATTTCGTAGTTACTTGAGTTTACATCTTCAATAATACTACATAGTCCATATTTCTCAAAAAAATGAATATAAGGCTAGTTTATTCTAGGAAACTTTAACAATAATTTGATTTTCTCAGAATCGGCCCTTAACGATTTTGATAAAATTTCGTAACATTACTTGAGTATAGGACTGCAATAATACTACATATTTCATTTTTCTCTATGAATGTATATAAGGCTAGTTTATTCTTGGGTAACATTAACAAAAATTGGATTTTCTAAAAACCGGCTCATACGATGCATTACTATATGAGAAAGTTTGTACAATGTATGTTGTACCGATTTTTTATCTCCGTAGGAAGGTTGCCAGAATTTACTTCATCAGAGCCGAGATATATTGCACCTTTATTTTTCTAACAAAGTCGTTCACTCAACCATGCACGGTTAGGCTGAGGGTTTCTTCTACGAATATACTATTGTCCAACTCATCGTCAACTCAATATAAAAACGAGTTTTTGCAGCATTGATTACAAAGGAATAAACGATATCGAAAAAATCATGAATATACATTGTCAACCCAAGGTATCATATTTTGACGCCCGTCCAATCAAACAAACAGCACCCCCTTTTGCATATAAAAATTTCACAAACATACCGTTAATTTTTATGTTCAACTATACACTTTGATGTCATAAATACGAAGTTGCCGCTTCGTTAATATGTGATTCACTTTGGAATACAAAGGAGAAATTTGCAATAATGAATAGATATATAAAAGTCATTTAAAAACTCTAACTACAGTAAAACCTCTATCTAGTGAACCTCCGTATATTGTAAACCTCCGTATTTCGTAATATCTTTTGGGTCCCGCCAAAACTGTATGTTACGGTATAGACAAACCTCTTAATATCGTACCTCCGTATTTTCGTAATTCTCCGTATATCGTAATGGGAAAATGCACCCCTGATAAAAAACAACCTCCCTATAGTAAAATAATGTATTCCTGTTTACGGATAAAATAATTAAGCTAGTTTGCAATGAAAATTTGCATGTGAATAACCAAAAGAAATCAGTCGATGGTATATGCATACGTACGTACAACGTTATCCCGTTGAAGCAACCACCGTAGTGGCCTCTCGAAAAAGTCGCCAAAATATGATCATAATGCAACAAATATGCACAATTTAAGTTGAAGTTAGGTTGCGTAGTTTATTACCTATGCCAGGTCCTACGAGTTCAACTTGCTCAGATTTACGGTCCCCTTCTAAGAGGAAACAACGGCAAGCACCAACAGTCAATTCTTCCGTGATTCTCAAGTTACATATCACTGCTACTTCTGTACGTATCAATTTTAATCACTCGTGAAAAGTGTCACGAGAATATTATTACAGTGTTGCAAAGATATATCATTTAAACGTAAATTAATTCTCGATCCTCAGCTAACACGCCATTGCTACGTATTTATTAATTTTCACGGCCTTTGAAAAGAGCCCTGAAAATATGACTACAGTGTTGCAAAGGCATTTAATTGTCAATTCTTTCGTGATCCTCATGTTACTTTTACTGCCTCTGAAAAACCCACGAATATATAACTGTAACATTGCAAAGACAATATTTAAGTCAATTCTTTCGCGGTCCTGAGGTTAACAACGCACCACTGCTACGTACGTATCACTTTTTACCACATCTGAAAAGAACCGTGAATACATGACTATAATGTTTCATAGACATAATATTTAAGATAGGTACTGCTTCTGCTGCGAAGATTTCTCGCCTGGTGAATCCCCTCACACGTCCCGGTTTATCCCCTCATGCAGGCGTCCAGCTATACGCCGGTATGCGTCAAGTTTCTATGAACGTGTAGTGCTTATGTTTGCCTAATACGAGGAGCTTGTCAAAATTACTGGTTATACCACATTGATTTGTTTCATTAAGCTATAGTGGATACATATTCTACAAATACGTGTTTTTTAACGTTAATTTTGTCCTTAATCACGTGAGTATATTATTTATTATATCACAACTTTCATGTAATTATTAATGCATTAATTTTCCGATTATAATTAAAGTTTGTTAGGTGTATAACAATATACTTCAGTATGCCTTGTATAATATTAAGTGCAATATTTACAAATAATACACAAGTAATTAATGAATATGTTTATGAATTAATTAATTTTAGACCCATAATGGACATGGTAAATCATAGAAAAAGACGGCTGCTGAAAATAGAAATGAAGTTAGCAATTTTCCAAGCCATTGATGAGGGGAAAAGAAAAATAGATGTGGCAGAAACCTTTGGCATACCACCGTCGACTCTAACATCTATTTTAAATAAACGTAAATAAACTGAAGTAGCAGCACATCAAGGTTTCATCAATAAAAGATCTCGGGCAGTGAAAAATGAAGAATTAGATGTGTGTTTGATTGGTTGATGGAAGCTAGAGCCAGAAGCATACCTATATCTGGGCCTATTCTACAACAGAAGGCTAGGGAAATGACATTGAAAATGGGAATAGATGACTTTCAAGGGTCAAATGGATGGCTACAGAAGTTTAAAGTGCGCTAGAACCTAAGAACTTTAAAAATGTGTGGGGAAGAAGCTTCTGTAAGTACAATTGTGGTAGAAGAGTGGAAAAACACTCTGCAAACAATTTTAGTGAGTTATGATCCTAAAGACATTTTCAATGCAGATGAAGCTGGATTTTTTTATAACTTACTCCCAGATAGAACTATTGCAGTTAAAGGAGAACCCTGCCATGGAGGGAAAAAAAGCAAGGAGAGATTTACGGTGCTTTTCTGTACCAATGCAGATGGCACTGAGAAATTAGAGCCACTTGTGATTGGGAAATATAAAAAACCCAGATGTTTTAAGAATATAAAAAAACTTCCCTGTTTATACAGAAATTCTAAAAAGTCATGGATAACTGCAGCTTTATTTAGTGAGTGGCTAAGCATGCTTGATGCAAAGATGGGCATAAAGAACAGAAAAATAGTTCTTTTTCTGGATCAGTGCACTGCTCATAAAGTTGAGGGGATCGTGTTGCGACATGTTAAAATAATGTATTTTCCTCCAAATACCACAAGTAAACTGCAACCATTAGATCAGGGCATAATTTCTAGTGTTAAGAGAAATTACAGACAGCAGTTGGTTCTCTATATCTTAAGAAATGTGGATGAAACAAATGATCTTACAAAATGTAAATGGAATATATTGCAGGCCATGCATAGGCTCTGCCTATCATGGAATTATGTTCAATCAGCCTCTATTAATAAATGCTTCATAAAGGCAGGATTTATGAGGACAACATATGAGGAAGATGAAGTATCAGATGATGAACCTTTAGAATGGGATGAAATCAATAAAATAATTCATCTTCAAACATCATTTTGTTAATGTTGACACTTTCCTATTAAGTTGTGCACCAACTGAGGGAGAAATGGTAGAAGAAGTTGAGATAGAAGTTGAAAGGGAGACTATAGCAGAGACTAATAAGGAAGAAGAAGAAAATGATGAAGAGGAAATAATTCCATCTCCAAAAAAGATTGAAGTGCAAGAGGCTTTGAGTGTGCTAGAAAGATTTTTTATGAATATGGAGGATTGCAGTGGTGATAATCTCTTGCTACTAAATAAAATAGAAAATGTTGTATCCAATGAATTTAAGAAAAAGATGACACAGACTGAAATTACCAGCTTTTTTCCAGTAAACAATAGGTAGAGTACATATTCATTTTTTGTTCAGTTAGGTTGGTATTTATATTATAAATATATTAAATTTATGTTGTGTATATATAAATATACTAATATAGTAATTAAAAAGACAAATAGTACTTTTAATTACCAGTTTGTGCATTTATGAATAATAATATGAAGGTCTTACGGTAAACCTCTTTATAGTGAACCTCCATTCATCAAAATGCCTAAAAATCTGGTCCCTTCCATTTCGATATATAGAGGTTTTACTGTATATTGACGCATCGGGCGCGGGCTGGCCTTATGAATTTATTTTGATAGGTTTTCATTTTTGTCAAATTTTGGCGCCCCCTTCGAGAGGCGCCTGAGGCAGTAGCTTCGCCGCCTCACCCATCGGCACGGCCCTGTATATATATATATATACATATATATTGTGATGCCCCTTTTTTACACGTCCTCACGTAAATTAGAAACAACACACCTCCTTGGGTTATTTGACGGGATAATGTCAAATATTAAAAAAAACTTTTGTTGGGCGCCAGAGTTAAAAAAAACTTGTCTTTCTACTCAAAAATCATAATACAAAACAATGCATCTGAAACACAGTTACCCTTTTACACAATTTGATAGAACTAAATTGACATGATCGTGTTTCTTAACACGTATGAATCCCATACAATACTTTAACTGATGGCTTCTTATCTGGCACGTTGGATGATCCTTGGTGACTCGTTCTTCTATGACGACTCCCTTGTGAGAAACGTCACGGCGGATTCCTCCTTCTTGACCTTTGGGATCCCCTATCACAGGGCGTTTCTTTCACGTCACCAAAATTTTAAGTCCCCAATAACACTCACAAATATTACTCCCCAAATTACAACAAATCCCCAAAATATACTTGGAGCTATTACAATTGCCCCCCAATATGTATTAAAATGTACGTGCGTATGATACACGCGAATGCTTTTACAAGTTTTTACAAATTACACAGACGTAACAATACCACGAGAGCTGAGCAATAACGAGGGACAATCCGCTCGAGAGACTTGGAGTGACATAGAGTGAACAACTACCCAACCCAAGACAAGAAGAACCACAATACTAGAGAAGAACCCCAACCCTAGACCAGAAGAACCCAGAAGCACCACCCGAAGCCCTCCTTTCAGAATCACCGAATCCCCTCTCGAGTTTAGGAGGGCTCCCTTTTATACTGCACTCCCCCTCCGTCACCCCTCTGACCGTCTTGCTTCTCACACCACTTTCTCCTCCAGCGATGCCACACCTTTTTCGCGGTCGAATTTACTGGCGTCTTTTCGATCCTTCTTTTCGGATCTCACACACTTTAGTTCGTACACTAAAAAAACTTCGTTCACCAAAACGTTCACTTTTTATGTACCAAGTGTGGAACACTACAATATATATATATTTAGGGCAACTAGGTGTTGAAGGAAACCCAGTGAACACTTACCGGAAGTAGAGCCGCTGGGGTGTTGGAGAGACACATTTGTAGAGGTTAGAGCTTTCGGGATGATCCCTTCTTCAGCACAAGAGAGACACAACGAAGGGATCATCCCGAAAGCTCTAACCTCTACAAATGTGTCTCTACAACATCCCAGCGGCTCTACTTCCAGTAAGTGTTCACTGAGTTTCCTTCAACACCTAGTTGCCCTAAATATCCTTACGTTTCCTCTTCCATAGTATACACACACACACACGCACACACATGCACACAGGGCCATGCCCAGACATTTTGCCGCCTGAGACGAGATATAATATGGCGCCCCCTGGCCTCGCTGGCCTTATGATTTTATTTTGATAGGTTTTCATTTTCGTCAAATTTTGGTGCCCCCCTTCGAGAGGCACCTGAGGCGGTTGCCTCGCTCCCTCACCCTTCGGCACGGCCCTGTGTGTATATATATATATATATACACACAATATATATATATATATATATACACACACACAATATCTGCCCAAATAGAAGCCGACCCCCCAAAAATTTCCACAATTTTTTGGCAAAAATGTAAGTTTCGTAGATTTTATGCTGAAGTGTGCTGGGAATTCATGCACATCTTAGAATACATTATTCGAGATCGAAGAAATGTGTGGGAAATGGTTTAGTTGTTGACATTTTGAAATATTACTCCAATTAATAATTTTGTGTTGCTGAATAATGTTCCATATTCAGTGACAATAAATACATTCAACTTCATTTTCACAAAAGGTCAAATATAGTAACAGCGATCTCGCTAAGATATTTTTTCATCTAAGTCTATTTCCAATGAAATTAGCATGTACATTGCCTTAAGAAATTGCATTTTTATAATTATACACGTTCCATGTAAAGTTTTACCGAAATTCAAACAGTTGAGCATTCAAAGCCGTCAACGCATTTTGCGTAATCGTCATTTTACGCATGCGATCTCGCCAATATATTTTTTCATCCAAGTCTACTTCCAATGAAATTAGCATATATATTGCCTTAAGAAATTGCATTTTTATAATTATATATGTTCCATGCAAAGTTTTACCGAAATTCAAACAGTCGAGCGTTCACAGCCGTCAACGCGTTTTGCTTAATCGTCAATTTACGCAAGCAATCTCGCCAATATATTTTTCATCCAAGTCTATTTCCAATGAAATTAGCATTTACATTGCCTTAAGAAACTGCATTTTTATAATTATACACGTTCCATGTAAAGTTTTACCGAAATTCAAACAGTTGAGCGTTCAAAGCCGTCAACGCATTTTGCGTAATCGTCAATTTACGCAAGCGATCTCGCCAAGATATTTTTATATATATTCATCGTAGGTCAAATATTTAGTTTACGAAAAATATAGTACTATCATTTGAACGCGAAGGCAATGAGAGACTTCGAGATTGAACCATAACCCAAATTTTCCTCGGACTCGCATTTAAGCCGAGGGGTGATTTTTTCATGATAGATTTTGACAAAAAACATCGGCTTGTATTCAGGCAGATACGGTATATACGTACATATAGAGCCGTAGAGAGGGCTGGGCAACCAGGACACGTGCCCAGGGCACAGCTTCGTAAGGGGGCGCCAAATAGAAGTCTTATTATACACTTGATAAAATGTGATTACAGTTTCGTTTTTACGATCTCTTCAAAACTTATAACTGCCAACTAGAGGTTCAGCTGAAGGGCCATGACTTTACCAAGTCAAAGGTTGACTTGTCCAAACTTAATTGGCGACTTTTAGGCTGCCTCTACTCTTTACTCTCTGAATGTAGTTTCTTTTGCTTACCCTGTGGAAAGCAAGAAGGAAACTACCACATTAAAATTCCCTAGTAATGATTATATGGCTGGACAATATGAGTTCTCTCGGGGTAAAATATTCCGGAGGTAAAATAGTCCCCCAATCGGATCTCCGGGCGGGGACTGCCTTGAGGAAAGCATTTGTCGAAGGTAACTTACGCTTAGGCACTTGGAATGTAAAAACCATGAGGAAGGCAGGAAAGCTAGAGAACCTGAAAGAAGGAACGAGAAGAAATAGGATCGATATCATAGGGCTGAGCGAAGCTAGATGGGAAGGAGAAGGACAGTTCGACTCGGAAGAATTCAGGGTAGTTTACTCAGGGGGAAATAGTGGGGCAAGGGGAGTAGCTCTGGTACTTAGGAAAGATATGATGAAGAGCGTGACAAAAATAACAGCAGCGAACGATAGGTTGATGGCAATAAAGCTAAAAGCAGTCCCAGTGGACATGTTGATAATCCAGGTATATATGCCAACCTCCACCCATGAAGAAGAAGAAATTGAGGAGATGTATGAATAAATTAACGAGATTTACGAAGAAGACGGAAGAGGAAAGGTAAACTGCATAATAATGGGAGATTGGAACAGCATAGTTGGTGAAGGACAAGAAGAAAATGTTGTCGGTCAATACGGACTTGGGAAAAGAAACCGAGGAAGAGAAAAACTGGTAGAATTCTGTGTTAATAATGACTTAGTAGTGACTAATACATGGTTCAGAAACCATAAACGATGGAAACATGGAAAAGCCCAGGAGATAGAATGAGATGCCAAATAGATTCCATCCTAGTAAAACAAAGATTCAGGAACAGCATAAAAAATGCTAAGACATTACCGTGAGCAGACATTGATTCAGATCACATCCTTCTAATAGTCGATGTAACTACAAAGTTGAAACAAATAAGGAAAACGAGAAGAGATAGACAGACTTGGGACCTAGAAAAACTGAAAGAAAGGAAAGAAGCCTCAGCACGAAGTTGGAAGATCGCCTTAGAAATTTGGAAAACAAACCGAAGACCATGGATACAGAATGGGAGGAAGTGAAAGCAAGCATCA
Organism: Uropetala carovei; assembly: GCA_036926305.1. NCBI lineage: Eukaryota > Metazoa > Arthropoda > Insecta > Odonata > Petaluridae > Uropetala > Uropetala carovei. Next base: position 4,484,720 of record JAXCHB010000037.1, on the reverse strand, counting down.
AAGATACCTTGAATAAAGAGATTGGGAAACAAGAGAAGAAAATCAGAAAACCATGGATCACTAAGGAAATGCTGGAGAAAATGGATGAGAGAAGAAAATGGAAAAACGTTAACAGTGAAGAAGGTAGAGCCAACTATAGACGCATAAACAATGAGATGACAAGGGTAACAGATAAAGCTAGGGAAAATTGGATAAAAGAAAAATATGAGGAAATACAACAGATGGAGAAGTTAGGACGATACGATATGATGTACGCTAGGGCACTGGAGTTAGAAGATAAGAAGTCTAATGGGATTCGTCGTAAAGGAATTATTAATACAGATGGGAAAATAGTCGCAGAACCAAAGGTTGTAGCACAGGTATGAGAAGAATACATTAAGGAACTATACAAAAAGCAGGCAGGATCGGTACAAATAGAACTGGAAGAAGAGAATTGCATTGAAAAAGACAACTTGGGACCAAGTATTATGAAAAGCGAAGTAGAAAAGGCGATACAGGAACTAAAGAAAGGAAAAGCTACAGGCAGCGATGGAATACCGGTAGAGGTACTTAAAGTCATGGGATCGGAAGGACTAAAAGTGATTACGAAACTAATTAACAAGATTTACGACTCAGGAGAGTGGCCTCAGGATTTCTTAGATGTAACAATGATCCCTCTAAAGAAGAAGCCAAAGGCAATGCAGCGTAAGGACTACAGAACGATATCCCTACTGTCACATACTTCGAAGATCATCACGAGGATTCTTAATAAAAGACTAGAGAAAAAGGCCGAAGAAATGCTAGGGGAAGATCAATTCGACTTCAGAAAAGGACGTGGAACCAGAGATGCTATCGGTGTAGTGAGAATCATATCAGAAAGGGCAATAGAGTACAGTCAAGATAGCTGCGTATGTTTCGTCGACTGGCAGAAGGTCTTTGATAGAGTAAATTGGGTACTGCTGATGAGGATATTAAAGGATGTAGGTGTAGACTGGAAAGACAGGAGACTGATCAGGAATCTATATGTGAATCAACTTTTAAAGGTCAGGTTGGAGAATACGGACACCAGCGGAGTACATATCGGTAGAGGAGTAAGACAGGGCTGCTGTCTATCGCCGATTCTATTCAATATATATGGAGAGAGACTAATGCAGGAAGCGTTAGAAGGCACGGGAGATTTCAAAATCGGAGGAAGGATTATAAGAACAGTGAAATACGCGGATGATCAAGTACTTCTAGCAAGAAAGCAAAAGGAACTCCAGAAAATGATAAATAGACTGGTGATAACAGGTAGAAAATACGGTATGGAAATTAATACAGAAAAATCCAAGGTTATGCGAATATCAAGTAAAGAAGAAGAAAATTTGAACATAAGTATTGGAGGAAAGCCATTAGAACAAGTTTCAGATTATAAATACCTTGGAAGCATCATAACGAGAGAAGCAAAATGTACAGATGAAATCAGGACTAGAATAACAAAAGCAAAAGCCGCTTTCAGAAGAAAGAAACTCCTGCTAACGGGAAATATAAAGCAGGAACTCCGCAAGAGGTTGATAAAATGCTATGTTTGGAGTATAGCATTGTACGGAGCAGAAACATGGACGCTAAGGAAAAATGATATTAAATACTTGGAAAGCTTCGAAATGTGGTCATGGAGAAGAATGCTGAAGATAAAATGGACAGATAGGGTGAAAAATGAGTAAGTACTACGAAGAATAGGAGAGAAGCGAACGATTATACAGACTATCAGAAAGCGGAAGGCGAACTGGATTGGGCATTATCTGAGGAGAGAGTGCATGATTAAAGAAGTGCTAGAAGGAAAACTGGATGGAAAAAGAGAAAGAGGTAGGGAAAGGTTTCAGCTAGTAGACGACTTGAAAGGGAAAGAGAGCTATCAAGACATGAAGAAAACTGCGGAAGATAGGAGTATATGGAGAACCAAGTTTAACCTAGAATAATCACGGACCTCCTATGATGATGATGATATATATATATATTAAAAGTTATATGTAAAAAATCTTCATACTCTAGCAATTACTTTAAATGATGTACGCTTATCGATTTTCATTGTTTCATTTACCTCATTAGAACCACATGTTTAGATTCGTGGTGATAGCAATTGTTTTTTGTTAATGCAGTTAGTACTTTTGTTAAATTTTATTTTGACATGATTTCAAAAAAAGAAGACAACCCCATAAGTGGTGTTACGAAATGTAAACAGTGAAGAGGCTTTGCAAAGAATATAGCATTGGTAGTTCCACTGCGTATGACTTAAAGAAGAAAAAAACAGAAATATTGAAATTTTATGCAGATAGTGATAGACCTAAATCTATGTGTAGCCATAAAACACTACACGTCCCATGTAAATATTGTTGATAAGGTATTGTTTGAGTGGTTTCGTCAGCAAAGAGGTGAAGTTGTACCTATTTCAGGCCTAATGCTGATATAACAAGGGAAAATTTTTCACAATTGCAAAAAGAGTGGTTGAAGATGACATTGAAAACTGGGTTGATATCGACAATGATGCACCTGTCATACTTCAGCTAACTGATGTGAAATAGTCGAAATAGTGGACATGGTTTTGAAACCTGAGCATGAAAAATATGAAGAAAATGAATGTGACAATGTTCAAGTACAAACCTTCATTAGATCGCTGTATACAGTTGGTCACAGATACAATATCTGTTTTAGAACGACGCTCCTACATTGATTTTCCAGAGATTATGTGTTTATATCGAATGCATGATAAACTTATGAAGGAAAAATCAATATGCATGAAGCAAGCTAGTGTGTCCAATCTGTTTAAAAAAATTCTCAGAGTAATGTGTGATGAAAATAATATTGTAAATACGTATTAGATATACGCTTTATTTCATGTTTGTTATTTGATTTTTAATGGTTCTTTTATAATTCATCGTTTTAGTGCATGTATAAGCAATAGTCTTTATTGATAATGGGTTCCCTTTTAATTGTTATCATTTGAATTATATAATAAGTTACCAGAAATGTACATTACTTAAAGATTTTTTATAAATTTTCAAAAACCCAGCAAAGGCTATGTCCCGAGGTAAGAAGGCTTTTTCTTGGAGCTTTGGGACAATCGCCCTTCTTCGGCACAAGATTATATATATATGTATACGTGTGTGTGTGTGTGCATGCATGCGTGTATGTACATACACCCTTCCCTCTCCAACCGCAGGTTTATTAACCGCGGCCCTCGACTATACACAGTCTACATATTGATTCCCACCCTCCCCAACCACGGACATTTCCCTTGCATGTCCATGGTTCGGACCACAAAAACTTTTAAATACCGTGCATCTTATGACTTTGTTGTCATCTTAACTCACTCACAAAGACTTTGTTGTCGTTTTAACTTGCTCGCTATTACGTTGTTGCCATACTGACACGATTACGTATCCTTTTCGCGCTCCACAAGTCACTGCATTCAACACGATAATCCTGTGCATCGTATGACTTTGTTGTCATCTGCACTCACTCACAAAGGCTATGTTGTTGTTCTAACTTGCTTGCTTATTACTTTGTTGCCGTAATGTACGATTATGCTTTTCGCCCATCACTAGTCTCTACATTCCATATGAGGCAATAAGTTGTGTATTATTCACATCAGCATACGCATGCTTTTCGCACACCGCAAGTCCACACGACGTGTTTAGTTGTGCATTATTCATATTTGTGCGTGTGTGAATTTGTACGTAATAATATTTGTTTAAATGCAAAAAAAAGCCGGGTAAGATTAGAAGACCGTAGTAAATTGTATAAAATGATGTGATGTACGTCGTAGTATGCACGTAATTTCTCCATTACCTACGGGGCGTTTGTAATCCTTCAGTCAGTAATTGTTTTACTTAATAGTTTGGCTTATGCATAGTGTGATACGTTTGAAGAAATCCTTAAAAAAAGAATTCATTCTGCTGTAGAATATGTAGTTCTGAACAACGGAATGCAGCAGAAAGCTATTTCTCGCATTTAGTAGCACATAGGTGGCGGTGATTGTTTTTCGTCACACATTTTTCATCTACGGGAGTTTTGACTATGCCATACCAGAGAGCTCGTAAGGAAAGAACAGCATGTTATTGTATTCGTAATATTTATATAATGTATTTAAGTAAGAAATAAGCGAGTATGTAAGTGATAAATAATATGTGGTATAGTAATACGAACCATGGAACCTAACCCCCAATTTCCAATATACTTAAGTATATACCAACCGCGGTACTTTTCAGGAACGTTACCCCCGCGGTTGTCAAGGGAAGGGTCTATATCCTTCTATATTATAATCTTCTAAAGTCGTAAGTAAGTGACGCATGATCGGAAAATGACTGTTGTGCGCAGGCGCAGTTATCCCAGCTCTGCCAGGCGAGACGCAGCCGAAGTTTCCAGCTAGTTGCGCTCTGACTATAATGGAGATTATGTCATTATTTTCTTCATCTTCACATGCAAAAGGGTCCTTATCAGGAACAACTCTCTTATATTTCACCGCTCTTATCAGTGCAATCTCCCTCTTCTACTTCACGACCAGGGTCATTTGTGTATCACATCAATGGGGATGGAAATTGTCCTTTTTCGAGCATTGTCGTACAGCTTATATGGACTCCAGGAAGAGCATGCGTTAGTACGCAATCGAATAGTAACCCACGGTGCTAACAACTGGACATATTACAGCAGTTTTGTTATTGGCGATACATCTTACGGTGTCTCAATAAAATCAGTAAATGATTATACAAATTACATGAGTAAGAATGGGATTCATGGTGGCCATTTGGAATTGACAGTTGCTTAAATGTCGTTACGGTACCCCAAATATCTTTAAATGCTCGAGATAATCATGAGTTACCTTTTATTCTTAACAGAAAACAATTCCCCGTACGGTTAGCCTTTGCTATGACAATTAATAAATCTCAAGGCCAAACATTTAACCGAGTGGGCATTCACATTGATCAGAATGAGCCAATATTTGGTCACGGTCAGCTCTCTCTCGGTGTCGGTCCATGGCCAGTCTCAAAATCAAAATTACAGGAGATAAAAACGACACGGAAACTCACATGATTCAAAATATTGTGTACGATGAAGTATTAAGAAATCAATAGATAGTAGGGATGTACCGAATATTCGAAAACTATTCGGTATTCAGCCATTTTCCACTATTCGGAATTTGACAAAATGGAATTCGGTTAAAATTTATCAAACATCAAATCGAATGATGAGCAGCAAAAATTGAAAATGAAATCATAAAATTAATAAACTTCATTTTCACCTAAGTGATGGAGGAGGACGGGCAGCGAGGTACCGAGGGATTGGCCCATATATACAAGCACGATGAAAAATTGTTATAGTATTATAACTTAAATATTGGTGACTTTAGTACGTTGGCTTATATAAAGGATTGGCGGAGTAATAGTAATATATTGCGCAATCCGCTCACAACGGAAGAAGCGAGCTCGTGAAGCACGCCGCCGGGGGGTCTGGGGGAGGAGCCCCCATCGAGGTTGGCGAGCACAGCGAGCAGGGGCGGACCCCTTAGTGTGTGTGTGTGTGTTTTTATATATATATATAAATGCTTAAGGAAAAGGAAAGGTAATAATAAAGGTAGCAACAAGGTGTTGGAGGAAGCCCAGCAGACTAGATTGAAGAGCCACTGGGGATGCTGAGGACACACGAAAAACACAAAAAAACAAAAATGACACAAAAATGGAGAGACATATACTGTTTAAAGTGACACCCTGGAAGGGGATATGGGGAGGGGGAGAGAGGTAATGGGAGGAGTTCGGGGATAGGAGGAGGCAGGTAGGAGGGATGGCCAATAGGGTTATCGGAGGTTAAGACCAGGTGGGGAGAAAGAGTCAAGGAGAAAGATGTAGGCTAACTCCCACTGTTGAAGTAAGGGAGTGGGGGTGTCATCCGGTAGGGTGCAGATAATCCTTACAGTAAATCAGTTATTAAAAGTTGCCTGGTGTAAATTGGCGTGAGAAGCCACCGGAAGGGGACGGTTAGTATTTACGCTATTCCGGTGGCCATTAATTCTAATGTTGAGGGGGTTACTGGTGAGGCCAACATAAAAAGCAGGACAGAGGGTGCAGGTGAGGAGGTAAGTATAAGGAATTCACCAGTGAAACTCCCGTACAAATTGGTGCAGTGGTTCTTGAGTTTATCGGTAACATACATACAAATGAATGATTTTATATATTAGTATAGATATAGTTATCATCATCATCAGCCTTTTTCAGTCCACTGACGGATGAAGGCCTCCCCCAGACTCTTCCAGTTTTCCCTGTCAACTGCCTCCCTCCTCCAAGTTTGCCCCAAGAACTTAACAAGCTCTCTGTCCCACCTGTCTTTCGGTCTTCTTTTTGGTCTCTTGATGTTTCTTGGGATCCATTCGATGACACTGGACGTCCAACGCTGGTCATTTCTTCAATCAATGTGGCATGCCCACTGCCATTTTAGCACCTTCACTCTTCTAATCACGTCACAGACTCCTGTCTTCTTTCTTACCCAGTCGTTCCTCTGGCAGTCTCTTCGGGTGATCCCTAACATGCATCTCTCCATGCCCCTCATTGTTGTTTGCAGGTGCTGTATCATTCTGGCATTCATGGTCCATGTTTCACCACCATATGTCAGAACAGGCAGAACACATTGGTCACACAGTCTCCTTTTTAGGAAGACTGGAATATTTAATTTAAAGATGTTCGCATTCTTGCCAAAAGCACTCCATGCCATCTTCACTCTCCGGTTGATTTCTCCAAGAAGCGAACCATCAGTAGTGATGAGTTGACCCAAGTAAACATAGCTGGTTCCTTCTCCGAGTTCTGCTCCGTTGATATGTATCTTCTCAGAATTTGTGAAGGAGTTGTACATAACCTTTGTTTTATTAAGATTCATCTTAAGTCCAGTTTCTCGGCTTGCTTGCTCAAGCTCTTCAGTTCTTCTAAGGAGCTCTTCTGGGCTCCCTGCGAATAGTATGATATCATCTGCAAAGCGCAGGTGACTCAGATGTTCTCTGTTTACCTTTATGCCTTTTTCCTCCCAGTCTAGCGTTTTGAATACTTCCTCTAGAGCTGCTGTAAATAACTTAGGGGACATAGTATCTCCTTGTCTCAGTCCCTTTACGGCTTTAAAGGCACTTGTCTCTTCATGCAGCTGGACAGATGTTGTCGCATTTTCATAGATATTCTTGATCAAGATTATGTACGTTTCTGGTACTCCTTGTTTCTTTAGTGCACGTAGCACCGACGAAGTTTGGACAGAGTCGAATGCTTTCTCGTGGTCGATAAAACACATACATAGAGGTAATTCATACTCGTTAGTCCGACTGATTACGTCTCTCACGACTTGGATGTGGTCCATCGTGCTATACCCACTACGAAATCCAGCTTGCTCTCTGGGTTGGGCAGAATCAAGATGGTTTTGAAGGCGCATAGCGAGTATTTTGGTGAATATTTTGTAGACTGTTGGGAGTAGGCTGATCGGTCTGTAGTTATTCAAGTCTTCTTTGTAGCCTTTCTTGTGCAGAAGGAGAATACATGCGTGGTTCCATGTTTCTGGTATCTTTTTCTTCCTCAGACAGGAATTAAAAATCTTAGCTAGAATTGTTTCTGTATGATTACCCATTGCTTTGAATACTTCCGTGGTGATACCATCCATTACAGATGCTTTTCCATTCTTCATATTTCTGATTGCTTGTCTCACCTCTTCCGGAAGGATATCTGGGACCTCTTCGGTGGGCATGTTTCCATCATCATTTACTTCATTATTTCCTAGAGGATCCTCATACAGCTTGATGTAAAATTCTTGTACCCGTTTCAGGATTAGTTTCCTACTATGGGTTATGGAGCCATCCTCTAGCATCAAGGCCACCAGCTGTTTCTTTCCGATCGAGAGATGTTGCTTCATTTTCTTGTAACTTCTATTGTTTTCTATGGTTTTCTCGATTACCTCATAATTATATTTTTTCACATCTTCCTTGATGCACTTCCTTATAGTTTTGTTTAGTTCTGAAAAATGGATCATTTCTTTAGGATCATTAGTAATTATCATTTTCCTTCTTTTTTCCAGCTGTGGCGACCAAAAATCAAAGCCACATACGGCTCTAACTAACTGCTATATCGTACACATAATAAAGTAAAATAAAGTATAAACAACACTTAACCACTTCAGAAACTGTCACTTATCGTTACCGTCTGTCCGACAGGAAACTTTTCACACTCTCCCTTGCGAGGAACGACTCTTCTCGCTTTTGTCTCTCTCCCTCGTCTCTCTCCCTCTTCCTCTCCACCACCGCGGCGACACCTCGCTCCCCGTATATCCCGGTGGTCTGTCTTCGTTCTCTCGACGGCCACTCTCGTTTCGTGTCGCCGTTCGAGGGGGGGTTCGGCGGGTAGCTTAAATGGGCGACTCCTCGACTTCGTATTGGTGAATTTTCTGATTATGTGATATAACCCTACGAAAAGGAGGGAATGGGAAATAGGGGTAATATTCGCCCTATATAAAGCGCGTTGCTGTGGGAGCAGCCATTCGGCGGGCCATTCGGTGAGGCCATCCGTGTTCTGTTCACCGATGACAGAGACACCGATAACAGAGCAGCGATATTCTGCGATTTTCTGCGTTTTCGTCGCGTTATTTCGACAAGTGCTTCGTTAAGTGCGGAGTTGTGGGGAAAATCACTGCACAGCTTTTTCTCTGGCTTTGTTTTAACTGTTCCGCCTATTTCTTCAGCGGTTTCCTTGAGCATCTCTATAAATTGGGATTCAACTTCTTGGTCTTCCAGTGCACTGAATCGATTTTTCAGTTGGAGCTGAAATTCTTCTTTTCGTTCTTTTAGCACCTGTGTGTTGATAATAGACTTGGGCTTCTTTATAAGCTTCCGTCTCTCTAACTTTGAGTTGAATTTTATTCTGCATCTTACCAAGCTATGGTCGCTTCCAGTTTTAAACTGGTTGAGGACAGAACAGTCTTCAGCAATTGCTTCTTATTGACTAGTATGTAGTCAATTTCATTTTTGGTACCATTGGGTCCTTTCCAGGTCCATTTTCTATTGGGACTCTTTTTGAAGAAAGTGTTCATTATATATAGACTAGTACATTCAGCAAAGTCTACAAGTCGGTCCCCTCGTTCATTTCTGTGTCCATAGCCCCATTTTCCAACTGCGCTGTCGTCTTCCTTATGTTCTCCTACCTTGGTATTGAAATCACCCATGACCACTTTTAGATGGCAGCTTCCTTTGTGGGGCAGTTCTCCAACTTCTTGGTAGAAATCTTCCACTTCCTCATCCGAGTATGATGACGTTGGCGCATAAACTTGGACTATTTGAAGTTGATATCTTTTATTTATTTGAAGCACTAGTCTAGCTGCCTGCTCGGATGAACTTTCCATTTCCAAGATATTATTCTTCTATTTTTTCGTTGACGATGAATCCACCTCCTCCTGTTCTTCCGGTGTCAGTTCCCCTGTAATAAAAAAGATGTCCACTCGTCAACTCCAATAGGCCTTCACCTTTTCTTCTCACCTCACTAAGCCCTAAAATGGCACACTTGATCTTCTCCAGTTGTTCTTGGAGCTCTTGAAGTTTATTTTCACTGGACAAAGTCCGGCAGTTAAAGGTAGTTAGGTTTAGGTTAAAGGAATTGGGTAAGGATGAGGAAGAGTGGCAGTGGGCGTTTAACCTCCGGGGATTCTTAGTACCCTCTGCCTTCATGCCTTGTTCCTGACCACTGCCACGGTCAGAGGCAATCCAGCCTCTGGAGAATGAGGGCCGTTTTTTAAGGGTGTACCTGTCATGGGGGGATTGTGGGCCTTAAAACACCACGCTGACCCAGAGCGGGTTGGTGAGTACCTCTTTCACTTTGGCCGCAGATATTGCAGAAAGTTGTCACAGCATGGTTGAACCTACCGGTGTCCAAGGACACCACTGTTCTTCACCCTTTAGCCTCCATTTACACCCTTCCACCGAATTTGAGGCAGTTGGACGGGATATATATATAAATTTTTTTTTCTGCAAGAATTTTTTAATTTAAGCATTAAACTGTAAGAACCGATAAATAATTTTTAAACTTAAAAGTTTGCACCTCTGCATCGATTTACGTGTTTTTCTCTTTTGACAACATTGGGGTAAAAACAACTCCTACAGTTTATAAATTAAAAATTTTGTAGGTTTTCATCATTTGTTGCAAATACCTCACATTTTTCAAAATTTCATTGATGTAGCACCTCTATATATAGTTAATTGTTTAAACTTTATGAATTTTGAACAGCCACAATAATAAACTTTATTCTAATTTTCAATGTTATTTCCCGCTGGAACACCATTCTCTAATTTTCTGAAAAATTTCATCGATCTAGCAATTGTAGAAATGCAGTTATGAATATTTAATTGTTTAAAATTTTTTAATTTTTAACAGCCACAATAATAAACTTCATTTTAATTTTTGATTTTGATTATCGCTGGAACGGTATTCCCTAGCTTTCTCAAAAATTTCAGCTCCGTAGTTCGACTGAAAGTACATAAATATTAGTCAATTTGTTTAACATTATGAATTTTCTGTGGTCGAATAAATCTACATTTTCAAATTTCTATAATCCCGTTTTTGTTATTTGGCAAATTTTACCCTTAGAAAAAAGTTCAGCATTATAGCACATTTAGAAGTACCTAAACCATGAAATGTTTGTTTAAATGTTTATAATATTTAACTCCCAAGAAAATAAGCATAATACAAAATTATGGGGCACTTCCAGATGTGCTAGAATGGTAAAATTTGGTACACAGGTAGGTTTGGTGATGAATCCAACAGAATAAATCGAAAATTACAACGTTTATTTTCTTGGCTGTTAAAAATTTTGAACATTAAAAAATATCGATTTATTCGGCCATTACAAATTCATAAATGTTAAACAAATTGACTAATATTTATGTGCTTTCAGTCAAACTAGGGAGCTGAAATTTTTTAGAAAGGTAGGGAATAGTGTTACAGCGTTAATTAAAATCGAAATTGAAATGAAGTTTATTATTGTGGCTGTTAAAAATTAATAAAGTTTAAACAATTTAATATTCATAAATGCATTGCTAGAATTGCTATATATAAATTGCTATATATAATGCACTTCTAGAGGTGCTACATCAATGAAATTTTGAAGAAATGTGAGGTATTCGTAACAAATGATGGAAACCTATAAAATTTTTATATTTATAAAGTGTAGGAGTTGTTTTTATCCCAATATTGTCCAAGAAGAAAAACACGTAAATCGATTCAGAGGTGCAAACTTTTAAGTTTAAAAATTAATTCTCGGCTCTTACACTTTATAATAAGGTGAGATAAAATGCTTTCGGAATGCAAGCACACATTCCTTGTGTGTGTGTGTGTGTGTGTGCGTGCATGCATGTGTGTGTGTGTGCACGCACAAAGGGGTCACTACGGCCCTGTATGTGTGCACACACACACAGGGCCGCAGTGACCACTTTGTCGCCCTGGGCAGAGGACTTTTTAGCACCCCAATATGATCTAATAAAATATAAGTTCATATTTTTAAAAGGGTATTTAAGTAAAAATAAACAATTTCTTTATAGTTTAAAGTTAAACAATAATTTCTCTAAAGTTTAAAGAGAATTTATTGCCTTATATACTGCATCGTATAGAATATTTTCCGTTGTTTCAGGTATCGAGGGCACTTCAATTTTCATCTTGTCATGAAATTTCCTTTTTCTTCCTCCTATTTTCGTCATCTCAGCAGATATTCCTTCTTCGCAAAATTTCTGTTTATCCTCCATATACTCATCCAATCATGACTCTAAACTCTTTATATCTGGTACCAAATTGCAGATTATATCAATGGCTCTATCCACAGTTATATCAGCACCTTGAAGAGATTTAGTGACGTGGTTCATGTTCTGGAGGCAATCGTCCCAAAAGAACAAGAAAAATATAAATTGCCTGTCTATCTGCTTTATCAAACCATAGGCATCTGAGCATTCATGTTCATCCTTAAATTTTATTAACACCCGATAAACGTGCTTCATTTGTAACCTTAAAGAATTCACAGCGTTTGCTCTTGATGATCATCTTGGTGTGACATGTTATTTCAATGTCACCTTAAGGACCTCCATGAGTGCAGCCCATCTCGATGTGGAACCAGCAAAATAAAGGAACGCTTTCTCAACCTTTGCAAAAAATTCCTTAATTTGATGGGTAGTCTTTTCAGTGGAATTGTAACAAACTAAATTAAGCGAATGCTCTGTACATGGTATGAAACATGCAAGAGAGTTATGTCTTAAAATTATTTCCTTGCAACCTTTTAATTTACCAGTCATATTAGGAGCATTATCATATGCTTAAGGTCTTATGTTTTGTATATCTATTCCATCCTGTTCCAACTTCCGGATATGTGTGACGCTATTTCGTCTCCCTTTCTTGATTTGACAGCAATAAAATCGATAAAAGCCTCCTCAATAATTACTTTTTTTATTGACGAGTTGGATGTAACGATTCACTTCAGTCATTTTTTCATTTTTTGAGATGTCAGCTGTGCCATCAAAAATCATACCATAATATTTTGCCCTTTGAATTTGCTCAATTCGCTTATTCTTTACTTTGTTGGACAGTATTATAATAAATTCATTTTGAATCTGAGAAGAAAAGTATGAAAGGGATTTTTTATTTTTTTAAATATTTTCTAGATGTACTTTAAGTTCAGGATCATATAAACTGATGACTTCCAACAAATTTAAAAAATTTCTGTTAGATCTATCTCCCAGTTTAATACTATCTCCTCGTAATGCCAAATTATGTTTTGCACAATACATTATTGCATTGAGGGCAGCTTTCAGTATATGTCTCCATTTATTCTCTTAATTTTTTATATCTTTCAACACGTCATCGATGCACCAACTTGAAGATATTCTTTTCTTGTGCTCTTTCCACTATAAATATTTTGCTCTATGTTCCAAGGTATTTTCATGTTCAACCAAACGGATGTTCAAATGCTTCCAACAATTGGAACCTGTTTCTGGATTTGTAAGGTTTGAATTCTTAAATATATCTTGAGCGTACATAATACAAGGAAAACAGTAGATTGAATAAGTGACTTTAGAGTAAACCATCCATTTTCGTAACACTTTTTCTTTGTTGTTTAAAACTTTAGACAACCATGTTTTTGAAAAATAACGTTTGTCTTTTTCACTATTTTTAAAGTCTGCATACATTCCTTGATCAGGTCCATTCATTATCAAATTTTTTGTTTCAAAATTGTTCAGCTTTCTCCAGCAGAAAGCATAGTTGTAATTAACAGATTTAACTATTTCAGCGGTTTCTAGTTTCTCTTCCCTTTCTAGAATTATTATAGAAGATTCTTGCTCTTCAATTTCTGGCCATACATTAGAAAACTCAGGCTCGCTGACCGCACTCAGTGTCCTATATAATCCATCATCGCCACATCCTGGCATCTGTTGTGAATATGAGATACCTTGTGATTTATTTTTTACTATCCAATTATCTATTGAATGAGCTGCACGTCTTTCTTCCAATTCCCTTATTGCTTTTAATTTTCTGTGCATGGAACCAGATATTTTTTTAGCATTTTTTGGCTGTAAGATTTCAATTTTATTTATTTTTACTTTGAATTTATTACTTTACTAGCTGAAAGTACCCGGCATTGCCCGGGTTGTGCCAGTCGTCTTTATAATACATAATAAAATTATGTATTATATGGTATTACACCGCTCCCCGGTTATAACGCCGTTGGTTATACTGCGGAATCTGATATACCGCTGGTCTTCCTCCCTATTTCTTGGAAAGAAAGTCCTGTAGTTTTAAAGTAAAAACAAAATATACTGATATTTTATGGAATCAATTTATTAAATTTCTTCTACTCACTGTATATTGTTTTTTATTTGAATTTTGTCGTTTGTAGCAAGTATAAAAATTAAAAAATCAATACAACATACATTGTACAAACTTTCTCATATACTAAAGCGTCATTTAGTTGTCTGTAGTAAATGATAATCATATGAGCCTGTTTTTAGAAAATCCAATTTTTGTTAAAGTTTCCCAAGAATAAACTAGCCTTATACTCATTCATTGAGAAAAATTAAATACGTAGTATTATTGCAGATGTATACTCAAGTAACTGTACGAAATTTGATCAAAATCGTTAAAGCCGTTTTTTAGAAAATCTAATTATTGTTAAAGTTGCCTAGAATAAACTAGCCTTATTTTCATTTTTTGAGATATATGAACTATACAGTATTATTGAAGACGTAAACTCAACTAACTGTACGAAATTTGATCAAAATCGTTAAAGCCGTTTTTGAGAACATCGGATTGTTGTTAAAAATGCGTAGAATAAACTGCTCTTAATTATTGAGCAATGTCAACCATTTCCGTGTATTCTCTGCTCAGTATGATAAAATGCCTAGGTATGAGATTTCATTCATTTTCGTTATACTCCAGCACCAGTGACAGACAGACATACGTCATTGCAAAAACCACTTTTTCGGATTCAGCAACACCTAAAACGTATATTTCCGTAAAAATCTCGAGGTTGAATTTTTTCGGGAAAGCAATACTTTCTCGATACTTCGTATGAGAAAGTTCAAAATGAAAAGTCATGTCCTCGGTTATACCGCCGTTGTCTTGTGACACGGGTCGCAGCTCCTCCCCCGATACCCTGCGTTATAACCGGAGTGTACAATCATTTCACCTTTGCGCAGTTTTACTTTATCATACGAAGTATCGAGAAAGTATTGTTTTCGTGAAAAAATTCGATCTCGAGATTTTCATGGAAATACACGTGTTAGGTGTCGCTGAATCCGAAAAAGTGGTTTTCGCAATGCCGTCTGTCCATCTGTCTGTCTGTTACTGGCGCTGGAGCCTAGACGGTAGAACGAAAATGATTGAAATCTTGTACTTAGGCATTTTATCATACCGAGCAAAGTATACCTAGAAATGGTTGACATTGATCAGTAATTAAGAGTACAGGTAGACCCTGATTTATGCCGGGGTTACGTTCCACCACCTCAGGGTCGTTAGCTGAAGCGTCGTAAATCGAGGAATAATTATAATGTATTTAAATGAGATAGGTTCCTTCACTAAGAAAATTGAACCATAAGAATTAATATAAATGCTTTTTATTTAAATATTTGTTTTTATTTTGTAATTGTGAGATATAAATAATATTTTTAGATAAAATCTAAGTAATAAAATAAAAATTTAACTTACTACATCGGTTCTGTAGAGCCATCTTTGGAGTATGTAGTAACGCCACTGTCTGCCCCCTTTGTTATGTTCTTTGACAGTGGTGGTGGATTAATGGGATGGGCCTGGTGGAAGGTCGTCTGGGTCGAGTTGTTCTGCAGGTACTTTGTCCTTGGAAAAGAACTGCAGTAATGACGTCTGCTGAGTATTTCTCTTTCTCTCTTCTAACATATTATAGTAGGGCTTCAATATGTTAGTAACAGCTCTTTGGATGGAAGAGCTGCGTTCCCAGTCTGGGTCATTATCACGTAGAGTTTCAGAGCCTGTTTGTATTTGTGCCAAAGCTGATTGAAGTGTCTTTGTGGTGAGGCTTCTAATTGGTACAATCTCCTGCTCTTCCCCTTCCTCCTTAGAGTTCTGTTTAGCCTGTTGTTCAGCCAGCGCCTCTAAGTCCTCCTTTGAAAGAGGCTCACCATGGCTTTATAGCAACTCACTGACATCATCAATGTCAACCTTGTCAAGGCCAACATCCTCAGCCATCCGAGTGACATCTTCAACCACAGCTGAAATTGGCTCAAACTCAAGAAAGTAAGACATCGCATCAGGCCACAATTTCCTCCAAATGCCATTCATGCATGATTGTGACACTTCTTTCCACGCTGTAGCAATGTTACTAATGGCCTTAAGGATGCTGTAGCACCTCCAGTAGTCCCTCACAGTCACTGAGTCAGATGCCTGCACTGCCTCAACAATCCCTTTGAAGGTCGTACGTAAATAGTACGCCTTGAAGGTCGCAATAACGCCCTGATCCATTGGCTGCAACAGTGAGGTGGTGTTGGGTGGCAAATAAATGACCTTCACGTTCAGAACGTCGTTAGGAATATCTTCAAGGTTGGCTGGATAACCTGGAGCATTGTCGAGGACTAAAACAACTTTGTTGGGCAAGTTGTTTGC
This sequence comes from Uropetala carovei, assembly GCA_036926305.1. Classification (NCBI taxonomy): domain Eukaryota; kingdom Metazoa; phylum Arthropoda; class Insecta; order Odonata; family Petaluridae; genus Uropetala; species Uropetala carovei. The sequence continues at coordinate 4,468,584 of JAXCHB010000037.1, read as the reverse complement.
TGCACAAGATTGGGCCACCTCTGGACAAAAGTACGAAGTGTACCATTCACCAAATAGGGTTTGGGTCACCCACGCCTTCTTATTAGAGCGCCAGAAAACAGGAAGTCGAGTCTTCACAATGCCCTTCATAACACATGGATTCTCGGAATGGTACACTAACATCGGCTTTAACTTAAACGTGCCTGATGCATTACCACCCAGAAGTAATGTAAGTCGATCTTTTGCAGCCTTAAAACCAGGGGCAGACCTCTCTTCACAGGCTATGTACATCCTACCAGGCATCTTCTTCCAGTATAGCCCCGTTTCATCAACATAAAAGACCAAGTCAGGGGCGTAGCTGCCTCCGCCCATTAACTTTCGGAATATGAGCGGATATTCCTCAGCACCTGCAATATCGGCGCTAGCCGTTTAACCAATAATTTTCACATTGTGAATTCTAGTCCGGTTTTGGAACCGGAAAAACCAGCCCCTGCTAGCTGAAAATGATTCAGTCCCTCCCAATTCCTCATTAATTTCTTTGGACAAGCTTCTAGCCTTATCCATAACCACTGCCTGTGTTGCAGGAATGTTATTTTGGTTTAAATCGTCTATCCACGGCACTAATAACTTCTCCATCTTCTCCATTATCTCACTCCTTGAATAAGTTGTCCTAGAAACACTTACATTAACAATTGCTGTATGTGACTGCTTGATTTTCTCAGCATTATTCATAATGGTCGTAAGAGTAGAAGATGCTAAGTTTAAGGCCTTGCACGCCTCTGAACGCCGCTCACCAGATTCCATACGACGAATAACGTCCAATTTCACTTCAATCTTTAGAGATTTGCGGCTTTTTTTTAACATGTGCAGGCACAGATTCACCACTCCGCTTAGAAGACATGGATGCACAATTTATTTAAAGTAATAAGGCACTAATGAACACAAGAAAGTATTAAAATTTAAGGCACAGCTCACAACACGTGCGCACTAGCGGACGAGAAGTAAGTAAATGACGCTGACACTACCGTCGCAGAGGTATCTATTTCCTCTGCTGCGTTTACGCTTGCATTTTCAAAAGCAGCACGCATCAAGCCTGCCAATCGTAATGCTATATACCACCACCATAAGTGAGTCTGTTTTGCTGCAATCTCATGTTTTAAAATAGTAAGTTACGCCTATTAATAAAAATATACATTCATTCAAAGTTGTCAAGCTACTTTTGAATCACCATGTATTTTTAAAATTTTTTTTTTATTTTTTCTTTATAATTTTAAAAGGGCGTTAATGTGAAACGGCGTATAATAAAGCGTCGTAAATCGAGGCCTACCTGTACTTTATTCTACGCATTTTTAACAACAATATGATTTTATCGAAAACGGCTCTAACGATTTTGATCAAATTTCGTACAGTTACTTGAGTTTACGTCTTCAATAATACTGTATAGTTCATATTTCTCAAAAAATGAAAATAAGGCTAGTTTATTCTAGGCAACTTTAACAATAATTCGATTTTCTCAAAAACGGCTCTAACGATTTTGATCAAATTTCGTACAGTTACTTGAGTATACATCTACAATAATACTACATATTTCATTTTTCTCAATGATTTAATATAAGGCTAGTTTATTCTTGGGAAACTTTAACAAAAATTGCATTTTCTAAAATCAGGCTCATACGATTTTCATTTTCTAAAGATAACTAAATGACGCATCAATACCCATATATGAAAAAGTGTGTACAATGTATGTTGTGCCAATTTTTTACCAAAGGATGAAGACATTATAAATTAGAAAAATATGTTTTAATATTTATTTCAAAGCTTTCTTGTAAACAATATTTTTTGTTTTTCGTTCTGTTATGTTCAACAATGTATAAATAGAGCTAAAACATAATAAGAGAAAAGAAATATAATTATTATTTAACTCGATAGTTTTCCGGTAGAACACATTAATATTTACATATTGTTTCATTGTAAATGCGGTTATTATTCTCAGACTAATTTTATAACAGATATCCTTTAAGTAGTAATTAAAAGATTCCACCATACGTGAGAGTTATAGGATTTCGAGTTTAACATTGTAATCGGTTGGCAAGGCAACTTCACGTTATAAACGCTGAATTTTGTCAAAATATGATATTAAAACGTTAAATTCGAAAGATTTAGATTCGAATGCAATATAAGACGATAAGAATAAAAAACTGCATTTATTTTTCTTTTATACAGTCCAAGTTCGAAAATCATAGGTCAGATACGCGAATTTTAATAAGCAAAATAAAATAAGGTTGCAGGTCGAAATATGAATTTTTCCATGTTATCTTATGGTGAATGGAAATCATTCTCGGGAATCGAACCCGGGTCGATTTTGGAAATTTGTTTTTCGTAAATGGCTACTACTTTCAGAACCAAACATTCCTACCCAATGTCAATCTTCTAGCTACTCGGAAAGTTTGTTTAAAATAGCATTACAGAGTTTCCCACCAACGACGACGACGACAAAGTCATTTTTATATATTAGATTTACTAATCAATCATAAATGCTTCATTGTATTTTCTAGAATATTTTTGGTATTCTTCCAATATGCGGTCTATTGTTGTATGAGAGAGGTCAGCAGCAATAAATAAATTGTTATGACTGTTATTTCTACAGATTGACTTGGAAGAACACAAATTACCGAACCAAACCCAATACAGATTTTTGTCAGCCAAGTTGGGTACTAAACCAATAATTAATCTTTTAAGTAGGTATCCATTCGAAATTTAGTTTCTAGTTTTAACAAAAGCCACTAAAACCACTGTGTTTGGTTGGGTTTGGTAATTCATGTTCTTTCTATACACAAACATGCACTTAAAACACATGCAGTACCCGTAGTACCATGGAGTGGTGGAGTCTGAAAATCAAAAAGCTTTCCTCTCAAGATTTAAGGGAAATTAACTTTATATAAAGGTTGAATTTAAACAAATATTGTTTTATTAATTTTCTTTTATATATTATGTGTTTAATAAATAAAATGTGTTTCTCATTGCATCTCTTTTTCCTTATCAACCAATTACAACAGTAGACCACATACTGGAAGAATACAATATTTTCTAATGCTTACTACTAATAACTTATTCATATAATCCTACTTTCAAATAAATATTAAACTTACATTATGAATCCTTCTTTTTAAGGTTTTTATTTTGTTAAGCTCCCAATTTTTAATGCTAATGATAGGCTTGCATGAACGTGTCACAAGCTGTGTAACGAATTGTTAAACAATCCTCTAATATTTCACAAATTTACTCAAATGTTTTACTTTTTAATTTCTCATACGAAGTATTGAGAAAGTATTGTTATGGAGAAAAAATTAGACCTCAAGATTTTTACGGAAATATACGATTTAGGTGTCGCTGAATCCGAAAAAGTCTTTTTTGCAAAAGTAGCTGGTATTAACAATGTTGCAGCAGAATGTGATATTGTAACCGGTGCTCCCATTATTTAAAAAGACAGAGTTTAATTTTTATCACCGCTACAATTTTGTGACTCTAACACTCGTGTGACACGTTCAATCCACGGTGGTGACGCTGACTCAATCATTCTGCCTATCGTTGTACACTTAAAATTTATATACAAAGAACAACAATGCCTCGTATGTTCGAGTACAATGTAGCATCATAGCATGCATGAACAATGCATTTACAATATAATAAGTATCTTGTATTCTCTTAAACAGACGTGCGGTTCATGTTCTGGAAAAAACATCGCACTATATTCAGGTATATACAGTACACGGGGATAATGAAATACACGTAATAACATATCCACCATTGTCTTTACTTTCTCATACGAAGTATCGAAAAAGTATTGTTATCACGAAAAAATTCGACCTCCAGATTTCTATGGAAATACACGTTTTAGGTGTTGCTGAATCCGAAAAAGTGATTTTCGCAATGGCATCTGTCCGTCTGTTACTGGTTCTGGAGCCTAGACGGTCGAGCGAAAATTAATGAAATCCTGTACTTAGGAATTTTATCATACTGAGCAGTGTATACATACAAATGGTTGACATTGCTCAATAATTAAGAGTAGTTTATTCTACGCATTTTTAACAACAATCCGATGTTCTCAAAAACGGCTTTAACGATTTTGATCAAATTTCGTACAGTTACTTGAGTTTACGTCTTCAATAATACTGTATAGTTCATATTTCTCAAAAAAGAATATAAGGCTAGTTTATTGTACTCTACTTTAATAATAATTCGATTTTCTCAAAAACGGCTATAACGATTTTGATCGAATTTCCTACAATTACTTGAGTTTACGTATTCAATAATACTGTATAGTTCATATTTCTCAAAAAATGAATGTAAGGCTACTTTATTCTTGGGCAACTTTAATAAAAATCGGTACAACATACATTGTACAAACTTTCTCATATACTTACTAATGCATCGTTTAGTTATCTTTAGAAAATGAAACTCGTTTGAGCCTGTTTTTAGAAAATCCAATTTTTGTTAAAGTTGCCCAAGAATACACTAGCCTTATATTCATTCAATGAGAAAAATAAAATACGTAGTATTATTGTAGATGTATACTCAAGTAACTGTAAGAAATTTGATCAAAATCGTTAGAGCCGCTTTTGAGAAAATCGAATTATTGTTAAAGTTGCCTAGAATAAACTACCCTTATATTCATTTTTTGAGAAATATGAACTATACAGTATTATTGAAGACCTAAACTCAAGTAACTGTGCGAAATTTGATCAAAATCGTTAAAGCCGTTTTCGAGAAAATCGGATTGTTTTTAAAAATGCATAGAATAAAGCACTCTTAATTATTGATCAATGTCAACCATTTCTATGTATACAGTGCTCAGTATGATAAAATCCCTAAGTACATGATTTCATTCATGTTCGTTGTACCGTCTAGGCTCCAGAGCCAGTAACAGACAGACAGACAGCATTGCCAAAACCACTTTTTCAGATTCAGCAACACCTAAAACATGTATTTCCGTAAAAATCTCGAGGTCAAATTTTTTCGCGAAACAATACTTTCTCAATACTTCGTATGAGAAAGCAAAAATCGGTACAACATACATTGTGCAAACTTTCTCATATGTAGGTACTAATGCGTCGTTTATTTATCGTTAGAAAATGAAAATGGTATGAGCCTATTTTTAGAAAATCCAATTTTTGTTAAAGTTGCCTAAGAATAAACTAGCCTTATATTCATTCATTGAGAAAAAAAAATACGTAGTATTATTGTAAATGTGTACTCAAGTAACTGTACGAAATTTGATCAAAATCGGATTGTTGTTAAAAATGAGTACAGTAACCTACTCTTAATTAATGATCAATGTCAACCATTTCCTTGTATACTCTGCTAAGTATGGTAAAATGCCTAAGTACAAGATTTCATTCATTTTCATTCTACTGTCTTGGCTCCAGAGCCAGTAACATACAGATGTCATTGCGAAACCACTTGTTCGGATTCAGCGACATCTAAAATGTGTATTTCCTTAAAAATCTCGTGGTCGAATTTTTTCGCGAAAACAATACTTTCTCGATACTTCCTATGGGAAAGTAAAAAATTGGATTTTCTAAAAACAGGCTTGTACGATTTTCATTTTTAAACATAACTAAACGACGCATTAGTACCTATATATGAGAAAGTTTGTACAATATATATTGTAGTGATTTTTACTTTCTCATACGCAGTATAGAGAAAGTATTGTTTTCGCGAAAAAAATCGACCGAGATTTTTACGGAAATACACATTTTAGGTGTCGCTGAATCCTTAAAAATGGTTTTCGCAGTGCCGTCTGTCTGTCTGTTACTGGCTCTGGAGCCTAGACGGTAGAACGACAATGAGTGATATCTCGTATTTAGGCATTTTATCATACTGAGCAGAGAATACATGGAAATGGTTACATTGATCAATAATTAAGAGTAGTTTATTCTACGCATTTTTAACAACAATCTGATTTTCTCGATAATGGCTCTAACGACTTTGATCAAATTTCGTACACTTACTTGAGTTTACATCTTCAATAGTACTGTATAGTTCATATTTCTCAAAGAATGAATATAAGGCTAGTTTATTGTAGGCAACTTTTACAATAATTCGATTTTCCCCAAACGGCTCTAACGATTTTGATCAAATTTTATACAGTTACTTGAGTATACATCTACAATAATATGTACTACATGTTTTGTTTTTCTCAATGAATGAATATAAGGCTAGTTTATTCTTGATCAACTTTAACAAAAATTGGATTTTCTGAAAACACTTATACGATTTTCATTTTCTAAAGATAACTAAACGACACATTAATATATGAGAAAGTTTGTACAATGTATGTTGTACTGATTTTTTATGTACGTGCATAACAAGCATTCATTTTTAGAATTTGGTATCAGTCACTTCATTATCTTTTAACAGTGAATATATTTCGTTACGTTGTCAATACTATTACGATGTGATAAATCAATCTATAAAAACTTACATCAGTTCTCATTTTCTTGAGGGGAATAAAAGTTTTGGATTTTTTGAATAACTTAAAAACGTAAATGATTGAGAGGTAACTAATAGCTCAGTGTACAATCTTCAAATGCTCTGATATACACACATAAAGAGCGCTCATGCACTTTTAATAACACTCTTCATACTTTGCAACATATTGTGACAGTAATCTTTCCAAACATGTATTCTAACATTCGAAAAACAAAGTAAGCTTCATTTATGAGTTCAATAACCATCAAAATCCACATCGACTTAGTATTTAAGGTTCTAATAAAAATCGATATCTACTGTCCTTTCAAAAAGTCTAGATACCCGAGTTTAAAGAGGTATATCTCGAAAACGGTAAAAGCGATTTTGATTCGGCGAAAATTAGCGGATATAGAATTTATTTCTACATTAGCTGATATACATTGCAAATTTTTAAGTTTCATTAAATATTTTATACTGCGCATTATTTGAATAAAAACACGTTTTTTAGGCATGCAAACCCGATAAGACTATTTTGAATGCTTACAATTCCGAAACTCTACAATGAATCAAATTGAAACTTTAACAGTACTTAGCTAGATCTATTGTATATTAGTATGTGGAAGCGTTATTTTATAACATTATTATTGATATCCGATTTTGTTAAATTTCTGAAATCCGGCTATCTTCACCATTTTTTGATTGTTTTCGAAGTATGAAGTACCGTTGTCAGTGGATAGATACATATAATACATATATGCAAAAAGTAACATAAGAAATTAACCACCGAAAAAGATATACATTTTTATTTAGATATGCAAAAAGTAACATAAGAAATTAACCACCGAAAAAGATATACATTTTTATTTAGATATGATATCTCTCTCTACCAGGGGTCGCCAACCGTATGCCCGCAGGCACCTTGGCACCCGCAAAAGGATTTTCAGGAGCCTGCATAAAAAGTTCTCATACTTTAAAATAATAGTAGCGAAGCTTTTCGCATGAGATGAACATTGTATTACTATGTATAATGAAACATTGTCTGAGGTTATAACATATACAGTCGTTGTAAGTGATACTGATTCCATGAGTCAAACTGATGAGCTACAGTCATGTAAGCAACTAAAATTCTGGGACACATATTGTTAATACCCATGTAACGTCTGTAATGCCTCAGTGAAAAATAGTAAGAGCAACATAAAACCACAGCTCACACGAAGGGGTTTGGAGTATTTTTATTTGCATTAATTACTTCTTAGAAATTTGCTTTCACCAACACAGAGCTAGACGTGGCAACAGCGTGCGCTCGGAAACCCTTTCTCCCTCCGTTTGCCATAGAGACTTCATTCCCTCCGGTACGTGCAAAATGAATATTAAATAAAAATGTATATCTTTTTCGGTGGTTAATTTCTTATGTTACTTTTTGCATATATGTATTATATGTATCTATCCACTGACAACGGTACTTCATACTTCGAAAACAATCAAAAAATGGTGAAGATAGCCGGATTTCAGAAATTTAACAAAATCGGATATCAATAATAATGTTATAAAATAACGCTTCCACATACTAATATACAATAGATCTAGCTAAGTACTGTTAAAGTTTCAATTTGATTCATTGTAGAGTTTCGGAATTGTAAGCATTCAAAATAGTCTTATCGGGTTTGCATGCCTAAAAAACATGTTTTTATTCAAATAATGCGCAGTATAAAATATTTAATGAAACTTAAAAATTTGCAATGTATATCAGCTAATGTAGAAATAAATTCTATATCTGCTAATTTTCGCCGAATCAAAATCGCTTTTACCGTTTTCGAGATATACCTCTTTAAACTCGGGTATCTAGACTTTTTGAAAGGACAGTAATTTCTAAATCGTGAAGAATACCTTCATTAATTTTTAATAGAAATAATTTTTTCTGTAATTTAACTACGTTTTATGATGTATTCTTCAACATAAATGCGATATTTCAAAATTAGTATAAAATGTTTTTTTAAATATCTTAAGTGGAGAAGTAACTGCAGAAATATTTTAAGGTTTATTAAAACTTGTATAGTATTTAATAAAGCTATCATAAAATTCAGTGAGATTTCGGTCGTACTCTGGACCACTCGTATGTCTTCGCTGCTAAGAGATGGGGGTAGTGCCTCTTAGCAGAAAGCTCAAGTGAGACGTTGCCAACTCTACTCCAGAACACATGTAACATTAGGCGGACATTTAAAGGGAATTTGCGAATGACAACACTGCACACTCAGACTCTCAAATGCTTAGGCTCCTCCTCCTCCTTTCCTATTAGTTCACTCAGTGTCTCGTCCCCATCCACTTTTTCTTCTACCTCCCTCTCACTCACCAAGTTAGGCGTGCATGGAGTGGGGTCACTCAGTGGCATATACTGTTTTCAAGGCCAAGCATCTGACACAACCATCCTAAGATTTTTGTAGTATAGAGCAGGGGTCGCCAACCTTTTCATGGTGGCAGGCTACTTTTGGCAATAATTAAAGGGTCGTGGGTACTAAAGAAAAATGCATTTATTAAGGTTTTCACATTTAAAGATATAAATTTGTAAATGTAATATATCCTGTATCATACATGCATACATATTATTATATATACTAGTATAAGTGCCCGTCAGAACTTATGGGTGTGATCAGTTATTCTGAAATATAATTGAGGCAGTCTTCTTCGGCCCGAAATCATACCTCCTGCTGAGAGGGTTGCCTTCAATCGGAGCGAGTATCTATTGTGCTTCAAAATCTGACCTTAGTCCCCTCTTGCCAGGTATATTTCTGTTTTTCAGAGCATGACAGAGGGAGTGACAAAAGGACAAAGGACAGAATAAGGCTTTTATATATTACCGATACATTAAAATGGTGGGTTATTAAATCATAATGCTATCCTGAAAATTTCATCGAATTCGGTTCAGTCGTTTGCGAGATATTAAGCTTCAAAAGCATTACATGACAAAGGGACAAAGGGAGTCTTTTATATATGTTTTATGAATATATATGCATATTATTATATCCAAATGTCATCTATAACAGATGGCGTAAGATTGAGTAGTGGAGGCTCACTTTAAGTTATTTTTCACCTCAAGTTTTTTGGAAGCACATAATTCATTGCTATTAGATATATGGCGATATAGATTCAATCTTAACCCTTCGGCTGCCATGAGGATCCTCGCTTTCCTAAGGTGCCATGAGGAACACACTTGTTACTCAGTCACAATGCTTGTCAATCTTATTCTCCTTTTGATAGCTTCTCATTCATGCATTGACACAATGTCAGCGGCTTGCAAAAGATGCATTCTATATGTTTACGTGATTCTTTTTCATCAGTTAGACTTATGGATCGTAAATTTGATACCTTCTTATCGAAACAATGTCAGCAACTTTTGTTTACATTTTAGTTGCTTACATGACTGTAGCTCATCAGTTTGACTCATGGAATCAGTATCACTTACAACGACTGTATATGTTATAACCTCAGACAATGTTTCATTATACATAGTAATACAATGTTCATCTCATGCGAAAAGCTTCGCTACTATTATTTTAAAGTATGAGAACTTTTTATGCAGGCTCCTGAAAATCCTTTTGCGGGTGCCAAGGTGCCTGCGGGCATACGGTTGGCGACCCCTGGTAGAGAGAGATATCATATCTATTAGATATGGTATTATATAGGAGGATACAAAATTATGAGGCACTTCCAGATGAGTTAGAAACTTGAAATTTAATATGTGGGTAGGTCTAGTGGCCAAAACAACAGAAAAAAATCGGTACAACATACATAGTACAAACTTTCTCATATATATGTACTAATGCGTCGTTTAGTTATCTTTAGAAAATGAAAATCGTATGAGCCTGTTTTTAGAAAATCCAATTTTTGTTCTAGTTCCCCAAGAATAAACTAGCCTTATATTCATTCATTGAGAAAAATAAAATACGTAGTATTATTGTAGACGTATACTCAAGTAACTGTACGAAATTTGATCAAAATCATTATAGCCGTTTTCGATAAAATCAGATTGTTGTTAGAAATGCATAGAATAAAGTACTCTTAATTATTCATCAATGTCAACCATTTCTATGTATACTCTGCTCAGTATGATAAAATGCCTAAGTATGAGATTTCATTCATTTTCGTTCTACCGTCTAAGCTCCAGAGCCAGTAACAGACAGACAGACGGCATTGCGAAAACTACTTTTTCGGATTCAGCGACACCTAAAACGTGTATTTCCGTAAAAATATCGAGGTCAAATTTTTTTGCGAAAACAATACTTTCTCGATACTTCGTATGAGAAAGTAAAATCGAAAATTGCAACAATGTTTATTTTCTTGGTCATTAAAAAATATTAACTTTTAAACAAACATCTCATGGTTTAGGTACTTCTAAAAGCTCTACAATGCTGCAATTTTTTCTAAAGGTAGAATTTGGCAAATGACCAAAATGGGATTATAGAAATTTGAAAATATTTGTTTATTCGGCAGTTAAAAATTCATAAATGTTAAAAAATTGACTTAATGTTTATGAACTTTCCATCGAGCTAGGGAGCTGAAAATTTTTATAAGGTAGGGAATAGTGTTCCAAAGGTAAATAACATTGAAAATTACGTAAAAGTTATGATTGTGGATGTTAAAAATTCATAAATTTTAAACAAATATATATAAATGCACTTCTAGAGGTGCTACATCGATGAAATTTTGCATAAATGTGAGTGATTTTTAACAAATAATGAAAAACTATAAAATTTTATAATTATAAATTTTAGGGGTTGTTTTTACCCCAATATTGTCCAAGGAGAAAAACACAAATTTGTGTAGAGGTGCACACTAGCATTTAAAAATTATTTGTTAACTCTTACTCATTATATTATGGTGAGATAAAATACTTGCAGAATGCAAGCAAATGTTACTAGTGTGTGTGTGTACACACACACACATACATATACCGTATTTACCTGAAAGGAAGACGAGGTTTTTTACAAAAAATGTCCGCAAAAAAATTTGGGATCGTCTTAAAATCGAGTACGAAGTTTTAGGTGGGAAAAATGCGTGCATTTTAAACACTACACGGACCACCCAGATTTCGAGTACATGTCCATGAAAACGCATTTATAAATGCATAGTATAACAATACATTACATTTAATTAATTATTATAATATATTAAAAATTCCTGTCATAGTTCTTAAAGTTGCACATAGTACAAAAGATTACCTCCGGGGTACTGATGGAAGGGGTGTGTTTACGGCTGGGTAGAAAATCTGATATGTGCGACAATGTAGACGGTTTTTTTTCGTAAATAGACCTTGGTTTTTTTAGGGGTCGTCTTAAATTCGAGGTCGTCTTCCTTTCGGGTAAATACGGCATATATATATAATATATATATATATATATATATATATACTACGAAAGAGGAAAGGTAAGTAAGGATATTTAGGGCAACTAGGTGTTGAAGGAAACCCAGTGAACACTTACCAGAAGTAGAGCCGCTGGGGTGTTGGAGAGACACATTTGTAGAGGTTAGAGCTTTCAGGATGATCCCTTCATCAGCACAAAAGAGACACAACACCTAGTTGCCCTAAATAAATAAATAAATATATATATATATATATATATATATATATATATATATATATATAAACAAACACTTCCAGAAGAGGAAAGGTAAATAAAGATATTTAGGGCAACTAGATGTTGATGGATTGAGTACTTAACCATAAGGAGAGCCGCTGAGGTGTTGGAGAGACACATTTGTAGACATTGTTAAAACTTTTGGGATAATCCCTATGTCAGCACAAGAAAGACACAACACATATAATGATAAGGAAATAAGTGGAGATATATGAGTTTGCAACTAGTAGTTGAGAGGGATAGGAGGGAACCAGTGGAAACTTACTTGGTGTTGTAGACATCCATGGTGACAGAGGAAGGCTTTTGCTTGAAGCTTTCAGGCATCCACCCTTCTTCGGCACAGGATTATAACTGAAATAAGTGTCTCACTGGGGGTAGAGGTGATGGGTAGTGGATGGGGTTCATTGAAAGGAGGCTAGGGTATTTGAGGTGGGGGTGTTAGCGGAAGTTTAGACCGGGAAAGGATTTCAATGTGAGCGAGTTCCCATTGGCTGAGTTGTGGTGTGAGAGTCTTTTCGGAGAGCCCGGATTGTATTGACTGTAAAACATGTATCGAAGGGTAGGAAGTGGCTTACAGCATGATCGGCGGCTGGAAGGGGGCATTTATGAGCGATGCTGTTCCGATGACAGTTAATGCTGATACGAATGTTGAGGGGTGTGGTGATGAGGCCCGTGTAAAACGACGGGCATTTTGTGCCGTTTAATAAGTATGTTATGTTTCTGGAGGTGCGGGTACCATCGGACATAATTGGGTAGGTGATGTCTGTTACCGGGCTGGTGAACGAGGAGGAAGTCTCTATGATGGGGCAGGTGAGGCACCGTGGTCTTCTGCATGGTAAAGACCCTGCGGAGGGTGGTGTTGGACCTGTGTGGAGTTCTTTGTGCCACAACAAGTCACTGAGATGCCTAGGTCGACGGAATGATATAATGGGAGGCTTGGAGAAGAGTATAAAAGTGATCTCAATTCCAATCACTTCGTGTGCTAGTTTTATGACATCATCATAAGTTTACACTGTAGTTTAAAATTAATAGCAACTAGTAGGGCAGCCCCAGATCTTCGATCTTCAATGTGATTTAAATAAACTGAAGATTTAGTGAAATAATTTTTATTGAATAATTAATGAAATGCAAAGTATTAAAATAAAAAAGCATTTTATCTCACCTTAATTTAAAGAGTAAGTGTAAAACCTATAATCCTACCAAATTTAAAGTTTCTAGCACATCTACAGATGTTATCAATAAATTGTACACAAATGCTGACAGACATCAATGTAAAATTAATATATAGTTAGATTTCTTATACACATATTATCGACACAGATGATAACAATATATTGTTGACTAATGCTGGCAGTCGTCAACATAACCATTTTAAAACGTTATAGTATCAATTGAAACAAAATAACGAACAAATTAATTGCACAATTTAAAATGAAACACAATTCCTTATAGAGTCAATTGAAACAAAATAAAAACAAATTAATTGCACAATTTAAAATAAAACTCAATTCGATGGGAACTTGTTAATTATACACTTCCCATCCATCCCATATGCGGTCAACAGACTAATTATCCGTAAATATTTACGTTGCTATGCTTCATTAATTTCGATGCTCAAACAACAGTTTGATGCAAATAACTCTTTTCTTTTGTCTATTTGAAGGTTTCATTGTCATTAAATTAATCGGAGGCAACAATGAGAGTCTCCTTGGCAACTCCCGGAATGAGTAGGAAGAATCCACAAAATTTCGAAAAGAATGCGTATTTCTGAAAACTTCGACCATGTACTGTGTAAACATCGCAAGAATAAGATAGTATAGAGCTTTAGCCGTCGAATAAAGCAAAAAAGAAGAAAATTGGTCCATATTTACGTATTTTAACGAATGAAGGAAAAAAACCCTGCACTCTTAAAAATCAAAAATCCCATGTAAACTTATGGGAAAATATAATTGTCTCCTGGATTCGAACCCAGGACACTTTAGCAAACGAAAATATTTTTCCAGGGACCTCATAGCCAGTAGAAACAAAACGCCGTTTATCGCATATTTTTACAACGAACAGTTCTCGAGAAATACGCCGATGTAAATTGTAAACAAATGTCTAAAGACGTCAACGTAAAATTAATATATAGTTAGATGTATTATACCACTCTGATTCTCATTAAAAACTGCCCATGTAAATGCATTGTGCTTTTTGCCATTATAGCGCATTGTTGACACCCATAAAAATTCCATCTTTTTTCAGATAAAATCTAACAATTTGCGCTAAACCTACATGGATTTCAATTTTGTCTTAAAAAATAAGATACTTCAATCCTTAAGCCTTCTGATAGTTCAAGTTCCACGTTCAAATAGGGGGGATTCTGTTCCCAGAGAGCCAAAAAATATTAAAAATATCTAATTATGGTATAAATGTTTAGTTTTTTTGAGCAGGGGCCTTATAGACACAATCATCAATTTTATAATATAGAGAGATAGGGCAAAATGCAATGAAATATTTAAATAACTGCACAAATAAACACTGTTGTACAGACAAAGATGGTGATGCAGCAGAAGCTGGTGGCTGGCAACCAGCAGCACTCGAAATATTCATTCATCATTTCGCTGTTGCACGAAAGTCCGAATTCGGAGAATGGAAGGCAGTTCAGGGTTGTTAATGTATAATGTATGAAACTGCGATTTTTCTTCATTAAAGCATTTTGCTATTTTCATAGTTTTTTTGTAATATTGCCCCAAAGAGAGTGATGATTGAAATGAAAGAAAAATCGGTAAAAAGGGATGAGTTCGGAGAAGAAAATTGAAGTTTTAGATAGGCTTGCGTATAATGAATCTGCTTCATCAGTTGGTAAATTACTTGGTGTGACGGAGTCTACAATAAAATCGATAAGGAGAGTGAAGAAGCGATTAGAGCTAGTGTTGCAAGTGGTACTTCAACGAGTACAAAAGTGTCTTTTGTATCTAGGAATCTGTATGTAGAGAAGACAGAGAAGGCTTCAAACCTGTGAATCGAGACCCAAACCGACTTTGCAGTGGTATTAATCTTGTGAAATTTCAGTACAATATTAAAAAACATTACACACAAATCTTACATTTCATATAATAGGTATATTATTACGCAGCATACTTTAAGGTTAGTTTTGTCTTCAGAAATTTAAATCTGTTAGGTCACTTTCTGGAAACTCATCATTTGAGTAGACTGATTTATATTTCAGCCATGAAGCCATTACTCTTTTGAATTTTATTATATTTATGCAGTTTGCTTCATTTGGTAATTTATTAAAAGTGTTATCTTGGCTGACAGCACCATTATGAGATCGCTCGAAATGTTTGATCATCATCTGATGTACGAAAGTCTGAATTCAGCGTACGAAAGGCTGTTTAGGGGTTAGAATGTATAATGTACGAAAGTGCGAGTTGTACGAAAGTCAAATGTATGAAAGTCAAGGACTGCCTGTACTGTATATCGTGGCATATTAGTTGACCCAGCATATTCGTTGACCTCAAATTTCTGCTTGAAAATACATGATTAGGCATATATTTGCTGTATAGGTCAACCACCATTGTTTTACTTAAAAATACTTCTCATGAAATTTTTTTCAGACTAAATTTAGGTCCTGTACAATCCAAGTTTTAACAAAACATAAATAAACATAATAATAAATTATATTTATATTGTTTAGAGTCCATGTTATTCTTCTTGAGCCTTCCATGTGACAGGTGTTTTAGTTTCAACCAATAAGAAACTGTTATTCTCGGAGAGCTTGACCCACTAAATAAAGCTTCCTATAATTTGATTGATGTCTGCTGTTAATGATACTATAGAAACTTACTATACCTAGTGATCGTGGTCGATCTCTATGGTGGTGAAATACAATAAAATATTGCATATGTGTACCCCGCCTACATTTTTTCCCTACACTTTTTTTATTTTTTCTAATTTCCACCGCTGTAGACATCTACGTTTCCTGCACAAATTTATTTTTTTCCCTCCGAACTGGCCCAAAAATTGGGTTGCATGTGGTACACGAGGGCGCAGGTAACAAGAGTAAATACAGTATTAAAATTAATTATTTTAAATCTTCTAAAATAAATGTCATAAAATGTTAACACTGGAGCAATTGATTCAAAATGGTGATCACTTACACCGAAAGGTCAACTGTCTTCGTAAATATCAATGTCATTCAACTGTAATTTAAGGTTCACATGTTTATATTTGGTGTATAAGTCGAGTTTAAGTTTTAGGATATTTTTTTAAGCTTCAAAGGTCGAGTTATATGCTGCAATATACTCTATATAAACTTCTGCACAGATTAACATGCTTTTCTTATGGAACAATATTGGGATAAAAACACCCGCTAAGAATTAAAATTATTAATGAGGAATTTTGCCATCGATTGTGACCGTAAACCTATAATCATGTGAATTTTCTAAATTTTTCAGTTTTTCCCATTGGTTGTGACCAAAAACCTATTATTGTGGAAATTTTCAAGCTTCTAACTCATCTGGAAGTGCCTTATAATTATTAAGCTTGTGCGGGGATATAATGTGGTAAAAACAACCCCAAAAATTAAAATTTCAACAATTTCAAATTTTTTTTCTATTAGTTGTGACCAACAATCTGTAATCATTCCACATTTCAGTCCCTAGCTCATCTGAAAGTGTCATATAATTTTTATCCCTGAATGGAACTAACATGGGATAAAAAGAACCCCTAAAATTAAAATTTTAACAATTTCCGATTTTTCCCATTGTTCTTAGTTTAATATTAATGGCATTATAATGTAGCCCTCTGATACCCATTAAAATTTTACCCATATAAAAGTATTTAGCTTGTTGACATGGTAGTCGATTGTTAAGACCCAGAAAAATTCCCACTTTTTTCTAATAAAATCTAAAATTTTGTGCTAAACCTAGATGTGTTTCAATTCTGTCTTCAAAAACTACAATCTTTTATCTGTCTTAAGGTCATGGCCCGAGTTTGAATCTTGTTGGGAAATAATTTTGAAAAGCAAATTTATAAACCTCTGCACGGATTTACCTGCTTAACTTATAGGGCAATAATGAGGTAAAAACAACATCTAAAAATTGGAATTTTATATTATTTGCATATTTTCCATAGGTTATTAACAAAATACTTTAACTGTGCCAAATTTGAAGTCTCTAGATCGTCTGAAAGTGCCTTATAATTTTGATCCTCATTAGGGCAATAATTGGGTAAAAACAACCCCTAAAATTAAAATATTAGCAATTTTGGATTTTTTTATTTTGTTCTGACCAAAAACCTATAACCGTGCAAAATTTCAAATCATTAGCTTATTTGGAAGTGCCTTTTATAATTTGTATCCTCCTATGTAAGAAGCAGCTACAGTGCACCCCGGTTATAATGCGGCTCGTTATTGTATGGTATCGGAAATAATGAGGGTCTTATTCAAGCCCTCAACAAAAGGTTTTTTATCACCAGATGGGCCCTATTTCTTACTTTAACCCTTGTTTAATGTTGTTGCAATCCTGGCAGTGCTACGGCTACGGCTAGTATGTAAACTATATTATTAATTATTAAAATATATTTATGAAACGGTTTTTATGTAGATTGTTTAAATAATGTTTATTATTATTCAGGATTCAATAAATATACAAAAGAAAAATTTTTACTCTCTATTGTAAACTTTATCGTACAGTTTTAAAAGCCCACCGTGGGAATCCACGAACAGATTTATTTGGGATATTTAAATCCAAAATATTTATTTTTGCATTAATTGTCATTTCTCAATAACTATTATTGATAAAACCTTCAACTAAAAAGTATTTTATTGGGAAAATATTGGTAAGTTACCTAGTTATAGTTACTAGCTCCATAAATACGTACAAATGCGTAGAAAAACTGAATTTCTATATAAATATAACCTAAAAAGAGACACCGTTTTACTCACTTTCTTGCTGGTGGTTCCTACACACTCTTAGCAATGATGAGAACTTCATACAGGATATAGTTCCCATGATTGCATGAATGCGGTATTCCTCAAAGCATGGAACGACACAGTGCTCAAGTTTTTCCCTTCAGTCTTATCACTCAGCTCATTCTAAATGTCATAATCACTGTCAAAATACAATTTCTCATGTTCCAACTTTATCCCTTTACATTTTGAAGCCATTATGGAAAAAATTCAATACAGAAAACTGATGGAACCTATTGTTCCTTTATTGAACAAACTCTTTTTATTAGAACTGTAAGTTAAATGTCAAAAGGCTATAAATATTTTGTAAACTTCAATTATAAATAAATCTGTTATACTTTATTTGTTTTCTTCTCTCTTTTCCTCTCCGGATAGTTATCCTTTGTCAGAAGCTGCAATATATTATAATTGTGAGAAGCAGCTATATATTATAAATATTTTATTTTTACATTTAATCGTCAATTGGCGCATACAGTAAAACCTCCATATAATGAAGTTGGCTGGACCAATAAAAGGGGTTGTTCTAGGTACGGAGGTTCAAGGAAAGGAGATTACGGGGGTTGCATAAATGCATGGGGCAGACCCAAGGTAACTAGAATAGGAGGTAATCTCAGCTGAATCGAGCGTCGGGACGTGACGTCACAAGGTTCCCAACTCGGCAGAGCGTAAGCTCTGTATATGTAGGAACGGCGTGCGAGTACTGTCATATACCATTTAAAATCGGGATTTTTAATGCTGTTGTAGATGGAAACTAATCTAATTAGGGCTTGTTCGAATCTCGTAAGCATATGCAATTAGAATTCCATTCTCTATCACTCTTGTGAGAAAAATATGACTCCTGCGTATACTTACGTTCTTCAGAACATTTTCGCTGTAAATTTCTTAATGAAAACTTTATCGTTTAGCTTCTGTCATTCTCATTAGTAGGATATTTGATGACAGCTCGGCGATGAGGAATTCATTCACTTTAGCGATCTAGCCAATGATATTCTTTAATATATGCTTGTATAATTTAGTAATTTTCCTCCGGTTCAGAGGTGGGCGGGCCTCTCTGCTCACGTCAGATCGGACGTATTGTACATGATACAATGCAGGGGTGAGGCCGTTCCACACTAGGGAATTCTCTGCCAAATCTTTCATTTACCTTAAAAGAATTATTGAGCTACAGAATGTATCAAAACCCAAGATTATTGCAGAGCACCACTATTGACCACATCAAGTGAAATGAACAGAAATTCTTAAGTTTTTCAGTGGACAAAAAAATGAAGTTGTGACCTTATTTATTAGTTTATTTTTTTTAAACACATTTGATACAGAAAGGGAAAATAAGAAATAAAAAAAAATAATTAATAATAAATTTTTATTTACGGATTTGTGGCAGTTTGCTCTTTATCCAAAATGACAATACAAGAATAGCATAAAATATCATATGTCACATTACAGCTTGTATTATTTACGTCTATACCAGGATATAGTCTACAAAAGAAATTTAAAAAACTTAAGATAAATAATTTTTCGATACAATGTCTTTTAGATTTATTGAAAGTCATATTAAAAAAGTCTAAATCTAAATTGGCTACCATCATTACACGATTTATTGTATTATATTTTGCGTAATTGAACTTGTGCCAGTCTATTGTGAAATGAGGACATTTCCGTAATTGTTTGGTTGGTACATGAAAATTAATTGCTTCCAAAAGGAGTGAGTTGTCAATTATGTTATTGATGATTTTATATAACAGTATTAAGTCAATGTGGGTGCGTCGAATAGAGATAGGGAGTATATTTAGCAAGGAGAGCATAAAATCATAAGAAAAATCCCCATATTTAACAGTAATTTATAAGCACACAACCTTAGAAATTTATTTTGCACTTTTTCAACTCTTGAAATGGAGGTATTATAACAAGCTTGATCCCTGCGTCATATTAATGTTACAGGCCCATCGTTGCAGTGTTGATATTCCTGAGATACCTTAATAAATCCAAATGATAGAAGGGAATAAGGAACAGAGAATAGGTATAGGACTAAAGTAGAATTAAAACCCTCACTGGAAAAATGTTTTCCATTGCAATTGTAACAGTAGTCAAAATGTATATTGTTTGCATTTCTCTTAGCATTTAACTAAACGCTATTCTAAATATTAATCATATATTCATTCATTACAAAATTAGTACATTGTATTCACATACACAATTGTATACTCATGTTATACCGGAAGCTAACTCATAAACTGACCTGGAAGAGGGAACTTCAGCTGATTCCTTAGGTAAACGTAGCACCTTTTGCTGAGATACCTGATGGAAAAGGCCATCCCAATCTCCTCAACTGTCCACAATTTAACTTGCTTCTTGCCTGAAAGTAAGAGGGCTATCTTGCCTTCAGTAAAAATTTTTGACAGCACCTCCTTCACTCGCACATCAGCCAAAGCCTCCCTCTCATTCACATCCTTCTGAAGAGCTTCAATATTTTCTTCATATTTAAGTTTTAAGGACTGTAAGCAAAGTGAATAGCACAATTGCAGTGTAACCATATCAGCCTTCTCTCAATGAAATGAATACACATATATTAAGAACATATACTATAAACCTACATTGTACTCTTCAAGCAATTTTTCATGGGCCTTGAGAAGAGCAGCGTATTTTTCCTCCATTGTTTCCTCTATACTTTGCTGAAAATAGCCATAAAACAAAACTTTTACAACATAGCAAGAGAAAAATCAGTTGCATTCATGTCGTCTTACATTATTTGTACTTACCATCGTGACGTTTGCACACTCCTCCTCAGCATTATCTTTTGTCTCTTCAAATATAACTTTCACGATGGCTTTCTTTTCCTTAATCTTCTGACGCTTTGCTCGAGGAGTAGCACCTTTGTGACTAATGCTGTGGCAAGGCAATAAATGCAGAGACGGTATACTCCCTGGTATTAGTATTTTTTTCTGTCTCGATACATTCATCTCGGCCATCAAATTTCTCTCAAAGTCCTCTTCTTTAAAATGCTTAGAGCAAACGTGCCCATTATCTGGATTCCAATGATCCTTCCTCTTGCACGCTTCTACCCACAATTTTCTCATATGAGGATCTCTTGGGAAACTAAAGTAGCCAATATAGTTCTCGCCACTTAGCTCTCTCGTTTTATAAAAACTGTTGGAACACACAGCGACGGAACACCTTTTTCCTGGCATTTCTGCTTCAATTAAGTCTGCAAATCTATCACACAGACCTAATAAACAAGTAACGCACACTGAACCATGCCGAACTTCTACTTAAATCTCTTAAATCGCTTCAATACCTGTGTTTACACGATGATTCCTATGGTACCCAGACGCCCGAGGAACCTTGTGACGTCACGCACTCACTCCACTACTTTCAGCTGAGACCACCTTTACTCTACCCACCTTGGGGCAGACCAGTCATGCTAGAGTACATCAGACTTAATCATGGAGCTCATCTGATCAAGCAACACACTGCCAAACCAGTGAATATATGAGTAACAATATGTAAAGATTCTATTCTAACATTAATACACTCATTATCATAATAGTGCATTCTATGAAAACATTAATAGTCAATATTAATGTCTTGCTACAAATAAAAGTGCAAGATGAGATGAATGACTTTACCTTAATATGTTTTCGATTTGTTTATGCACCCATCTGATTACAGGGTGGATTATTTCATGATAAGAGCTCAAGAAACATCTCACATTATTAATTCATTATAAACTCCTTGTGAAATATAGACCAAAAATTTATGGTGCGTATTATATTCTTCGGAATACACAGTCATTCTGTTTAGATTTAATTGCTGATTTTGGAGGCATTCTTGCTGACAGAACATTGGTGTCATTAGTGTAAAATACAAATATAATTTATTATTATTAACTATAACTATGATGAGGTTATACAAAAATTCATTTGAAAATTACTAGCAGAATTACCTTATAAATCAAGATAAAAATCGGGACAACATACATTGGACAAACTTTCTCATATACTAATGCGTCGTTTAGTTATCTTTAGAAAATGAAAATCGTATCAGCCGGTTTTTTGAAAATCCAACTTTTGTTGAAGTTGTCCAAGAATAAACTAGCCTTATAATCATTCATTGAGAAAAATTAATACGTAGTATTATTGCAGACGTATACTCAAGCAACTGTACGAAATTTGATCAAAATCGTTAGAGCCGTTTTTGAGAAAATCGAATTATTGTTAAAGTTGCCTAGAATAAACTAGCCTTATATCCATTTTTTGATAAATATGAACTATACAGTATTATTGAAGACGTAAACTCAAGTAACTGTACGAAATTTGATGAAAATCGTTAGAGCCATTTTCGAGAAAATCAGATTGTTGTTAAAAATGAGTAGAATAAACTATTCTTAATTATTGATCAATGTCAACCATTTCTAAGTATACTCTGCTCAGTATGATAAAATACCTAAGTATGAGATTTCATTCATTTTCGTTCTACCGTCTAGGCTCCAGAGCCAGTAACAGACAGGCAGACAGCATTGCGAAAACCACTTTTTCAGATTCAGCGACAAGTGCACAAGTTTTTGTATTCACGAGCTGCCACTAGCATCAATGACAATTCTTGAACTGATAATTTGCAAATGAATAGGAAAGAGAAAGAGTGAGGAGGGAAAGGAGAAGGAAGGTGATGAAAAGATCCCCAAATGGTTACCTAATGTGCCAGAGTAACAATTTGTCAGACTCCACCCTATACTTTGTATCATGAAATTTGTGAGCAGTCTCTAGGTCAGTGGTTTCCAAATTTACCACACTCCCATTCATTCAAGAACCCCTGCTGTGCCTTCACCCCTGACCTAGATAATATGATGCCATACTAGGTTTTCAATGTGTTTAGAAACATTCCTGATTGCGACAGCTCAGAAATAGTCAATTTTGAGATACCAGAACACAGACACGATGTAGCACTTTGTTCTGTGGTATTGATGTCATCCATTCCCCATATTTTTACTTTCTCATATATGAAGCATATTGAGAAAGTATTGTTATCTCGAAAAAATTCGACCTCGAGATTTTGACAGAAATATGCATCTTAAGTGTCCGAAAAAGTGGTTTATGCATTGCCGTCTGTTACTGGCTCTAGAGCCGAAACGGTAGAGCGAAAATGTATGAAATCATGTACTTAGGCATTTTATAATATAGAGCAGAGGCAATGAAGAAATGGTTGACAGTGCTCAGTAATTAAGGGAAGTTTATTTTACACATTTTTAACAGCAATATGATTTTCTCAAAAACAGCTCTAACGATTTTGATCAAATTTCATACAGTTACTTGACTTTATGTCTTCAATAATATCAAATAGTTCATATTTCTCAAAAAATGAATATAAGGCTAGTTCATTCTAGGTAACTTCAGCAATAATTTGATTTTCTCAAAAACGGCTCTTAACGATTTTGATAAAATTTCGTAAAGTTACTTGAGTATACGTCTGCATTAATACTACATATTTCATTTTTCTCAATGAATGAATATAAGGCTAGTTTGTTCAAGGCAACTTTAGCAATAATTCGATTTTCTCAAAATCGGCTCTAATGATTATGATCAAATTTCATACAGTTACTTGAGTATATATCTACAATAAAACTACGTATTTCATTTTTCTCAATGAATGAATATAAGGCTAGTTTATTCTTGTGCAGCTTTAACAAAAATTGGTTTTTCTAAAAACAGGCTCATACTATTTTCATTTTTTAAAGATAACTAAACGACACATTAGTATATGAGAAAGTTTGTACAATGTATGTTGTACCAATTATTTACTTTCCCATACTAAGTATCGAGAAAGTATTGTTATCGCGAAAAAATTCGACCTAGATTTTTGCAGAAATATACGTTTTAGGTGTCGCTGAATCCGAAAAAGTGGTTTTCGTAATGCCATCTGTCTGTCTGTTACTGGAGCTAGAGACTAAACGGTAGAGCGAAAATGAATGAAATCTCATACTTAGGCATTTTATCATACAGAATAGCAGCAATGAAGAAATGGTTCCATTTCTCAATTATTAAGGGATGTTTATTCTACGCATTTTTAACAACAATTTGATTTTCTCAAAAACGGCTCAAATGATTTTGATCAAATTTCGTACAGGTAGTTGAGTTTACGTCTTCAATTATACTATATAATTTGTTATTCTCAGAAAATGGATATAAAGCTGGTTTATTCTAGGCACCTTTAATAATAATTTGATTTTCTCTAAAACGGCTTGAACGTTTTTGATAAAATTTCGAAACATTACTTGAGTATACATCTGCAATAATACTTCATATTTCATTTGCTCAATGAATAAATATAAGGCCAGTTTATTCTTGTGCAACTTGAACAAAAATTGGATTTTCTAAAAATTGGCTGATACGATTTTCATTTTCTAAAGATAACTAAACAACGCATTAGTATATTATAAAGTTTGTACAATGTATGTTGTACCGATTTTTTACTTTTTTTGGTTAGTACCATAAAATATGTTGATTCATTTTAGGCAGCATTTAAAAATGTTGGAGCCCTAATGTGATAATATTGCCTCACTCTGATGCAGTGTCACAACTGCCAGTCTTGTTTCTCAGCCTGCACAGACCGTGCTTTTGTTTATTCATACGTATCAAGAAAACTACAAATGTTAATATATTGGAGTCTTTACCAAAAATGAGTTTCAACATTTCTGCACATTTTGTTCACTCTATGTATCCCTCTAAATTAGGGTGATCATATGCAGGTCTGGCCTGAAGTACAGGCGAGCAGGGTGGTTACCCAGGGCACCTATGTCTTGGGGACACTATACCAACCATATATCTATGCATAACTTGCATGTAAATAAATATTGAATATCAATTTATATCACAGAACAGGCTAAAATCTTGTTGTTATCTCTTTCATTTTTTCATTATCATTAACTTTCCATAGTGATGAATAAATTAACATGTACAGTAAAACCCTGTTATTTTGATCCTGGATAATTCAAAGTATGGTGTATTTCAAAGCTAAGTTCGGTCCCCGGCCAACACCATAGAATTTTGCATACTTTTTGATACAGATTATTCAAAATACATCTGCAATGAAATTCGAAGTCATGATCTGGTCCGATGACTCATGAACAGTTCGTTTAATTCGAAACCTCTATCCTTAATATATGACTAAGTGGAAGGTTCATACACATCACATATGTTTTTGTTTCCCATATCCTGCACACAAACTACATACAGCAGCCAAAACAGGTGACTCCTTTTTACTTGAGTAAAATGAGAAAAAATCACTTGGTATATGTTCCACTGTATTAAAATAGATATGACCGGTTTCAACCAATATGTAGTCATCATCAGGTGCAAAAACAAGAAGCAATGCAAATATTTACGGAAATGGAAGGGGAGTGTGGAAGGGAAATGTGTAGAGGGGATCAATGAATGGGTAGAGCAAGGAGGTGAGGCAAGCTGAGTCAAGGTATTGGGGAGGGGTGAGTATTAGGAAGAAACAAAGTAAGCAAGGGAGAGTGGGTGAGGGAAATGAGTTTGCTAATGAGGTTGAGTATGTTATTATGATGTAAAAGTATTTCCAACTGTTCTAAAAGATTTAAACTGGGATCTTTATTTGCAAAATGAATTACCTTCAGGTTAAAGTTGGAGGAATGGTTGTTTTCGAGTAAGTGTTTAGCAAAGTGTGATTTGAATGAGCCTTGTAAGAAAGATTTTCTATGTTCAGTAGTCCTAACGTGGAAATTTCTCCCCGTTTGCCCTGTGTAAATGGAGTTATAGTCATTACTGAGAGTTTAAAGACATCGCTCCTGAATAAATTGTCAAACTTATCTTTATTGTTAGATAAAATTTTCCCTAGATTAGTAAGGGTGTAGAAAGCTGGACATAATTTATCTTTGGTTGGTGAAGATTTTTGTTGGAAATTTTGTGAGGCATCCAAATCTCCTATATAAGGTCTTTTCCGACATTTCTATGTTTGCATTGTTTCATGGGAGATACTCAGTTTTACCAGCATTTCATGGATGTTGCCGAGGGTCAGATTCCACGAGCGCCTTCAGTGCTTCGATGTAAATTTCAATATGGCAGCCTCTATTGGAACAATTTTCGAGGCTGAGGTTTCCAGAATGGAATTTGTTGAACCATCGCTGACATTTGCAGATATCCAGAACATTTTCGTAAACTTCTCGTATATTCTTTGTGGCTACAGTAGCATTATTTCCTTTTTTGAATTCTTGCAGCATTATATGCTGAATGTGTCTCGTTGGTGGTCATGTTTAAACTAGAATATGAGGGATTGCCAGGGACAACAATGAACATAAATATCCTATTTACACAAATGATTTGTTTAATTGGTAATTTAGAACAAATTCTGAAGGTTATAAGACCTTAATTAAGCCTATTCACAAAACGACATTATTTTCTTGACAACCTAATATCATAGTACATTTGGTTGTCACATTCTCAAAAATGTTCTTATTTTTTTTATCACTTCAATCGGTGGTTCTTGCAATGTTGCACTTACTAAGATTCTGAGGAAATGGCTATAAATACGAAATTAAAGTTTTCAATGTTTTTGTGTCCTTAAACCTTTAAATTCCATAGGATAAAACATATAAAATACCATGTGTTACATACTCTGTAACACAGGTGATGCAGCTGTATTCTATGCTCTTATATTTGCTACATCAATCCAAACTTCATCCGATGTTCCCTATACAATGGTGCGATTTCTTTCCTTTGAAATGATTTGCAAGCTGACAACCTAGGGATTCCAAAAAAATATGGCTCAGTTTGTTGGAACTTTACCACTCTGCTGTCCCTGCATCTGCATCTTCTCTCTATGCAACACTGCATGGTATCACTGATGTCCAAACTACATACTGAAGGATATAGTAAAACATTTTGGCAAGCAAACTAGAAGAAGATAAAATGTAGCAAATTTTTGTGACTCCTACCTAATTGAAATTAAAAACTCAGTAAAAATTTCTACACTTGTCTGTGAAACTTGCAGTGAAAATAAAATATCATGAGATTAAGGTTATTTATTTCCATTATTGATATAGATTTCTCTAGTTTCATCCCTTAATTTGTGCAAAATAAAGTCATACTTCCCGATTACCTGCAGGTACCAAATTTTACATGAACAATCCTGCCACTTAAATTAGCTAACTGTGCTACTTTTTACAACAATATACACTAGGTGAAAGATTTAAATAATTATTTCTGTTTTTTTTTGTCTTTGTTTTAGTTTTTTCACATCATAGCAACGGCGCTTCAATCGCTTGTGTTCATATTTGTTTTGTTGTTTACTTTTTAAGAATGTATTCACATATTACCTATTAATACGATAATATGACAAAGAATCAGAATTGATTGCTTGATATCATTGTGTAAAAATTTTTACACTAACGACTTACTTCGGTTTTAACTTTTATTTCGAACAACAATGTTTTGGTTACTCTACGAAGAATATTTCTGTTAAACATGCTATATTTTTAAATTTTTGTTGCCAGGTGTTGCATTTTCATTTTTTAGCAAAGACTCCATACAGAAAGTAGGAAAAATGTTTAGTGCCTATGTACAAGGATGAGTCAGCCGGGAATTTCTTGGATGTACAATTTTTTATTTTAAAAGTGCAATCTGTTTTCATATTAAAAAGTTTAATCTTAATATAAAAACATTTATGGTTATTAAATATTACTTTGCAGCTGCTTTATTTTCATTTTTCAATGAACATTTTGTAGAGAAAAAACGTGAAATATTATCTACAGTCCTGGACAAGAAAACTGTACCACCTTATGACCGCTCTACTAGAAATTCAGTGAACTACTGTTCTCAAATGAGCTGACAAGCAAAATGGCAACAGTGATAGTAGAGGAGGGGGTGAAGGCTCTTTTTCCTCTCCCTCCCTCCCCTTAGAGAAGGGTTTATGGCTCTCTCCCAGCTCTAAGGGATAGAAAATTTTCCCTCAAGATAATGGTTTTGAATTCAGTAGCACTTACTTTCCCCATGGTGGTAACGCATGAATGAGTGTCGGATATAATTCTTTGTTTTTCAAAATTAGTTAAAATCGAGACACGAACTCCGGAGTTTAACATACGGATGTCAAAAAGAATGAAGTTTATTTTTCCAGTCAAGAATAAATTAATTAAATTCCGAGTTAACATAAATATTTATTAGGAATCCAAAGGAATACACATTTCAGTGCCTTAACAATGAAAAATGTTTAGTTGCAATAACTACTTCACATATTATTTCCTTGCTTCAATGCCAAATATCTGTTTAGGAGTCCTATAAGTTGAATTTGATCAATATCTTTATTCATTTTTACATAGGAGGAGGTGGATTTTGGTCAGTTATATGATGGGATGCCAAGCACTTAGATAAGCAAATTTAAAAAATAACAACAAAGTATAAAAACTACGAAAATATTACATTTCAGGAATTAAGTGAAAAACTATTAAATTTAAGTTTATGAATATATATTTGTATCCAAAAGTTAAGTAAATAACTTTAATAAATGAAACTATTTTTTTAAAGTATAAAATTACTAGTGTTCTTAAATAGGAATTACAGTTGAGGACCTCAAATCCAGAAAGCTTGGAACCGAAGGCTTTCTGAATTTCGGAATTTTCTGTATTTTGGGTCCTTGGTTAGGAGAAATTATAACACGTGCAAATATATAGTTAAAACATGTATCAAATTACTGTTATTTAGAATTTTTTGTCTACATTACAGTCCTTTATTTTTTAAAGCGTCCTGCAAAGTTAATTGTTTCATTTGCTTTGACTTATTTTTTTCAGAACCTCTTGTATTTTATACACCCACATAATATGCTGCTCAGAAATAGAACTCTTTTGCTCTAATCCCTTAATAAGGTCTTCAGTATAACTAATGCACTTGACAATTGAAATTTCTTTGCTTTCATTTGGCCCTTCTTCTATATCATTGTCTGTCTCTTCATCATTTTCAGGATGCATAACCATTTCAATTATTTCACTCTCTGTGAGTTGGAAAGCAACAGGAACATCATTCTCTACATTTAAACATTCCTCAATAGCCTCTTCATTTAACATTTCTGCTTCTTCACATGTTAATTCTTTTGCATATTTTAGCAAATCATTTACCACTTGCTTGTCGTGTGAAATAGAGAAACCTCTAAAATTGGGGGTGTTGTCATTTTCATTCTCTAAAAACCATGTAAAAGCCCACAACTTATGCCATCCATTTGACAAAATTTCTTGAGGTACACTTGCCCATGCCTTCTCAGCTCTCCATAATGCATCTTTTACATTAAAGTCTTTTTGAAATGCCTGAATTCCCATACCACTATTGCATGAATTCAGCATTGAACAAAAATTCATGCTTATATCTGCACTTGAAGGAATGGAGAATTCCCTGATCCATCAGTTGGATGATTGACATACAATTGGGAGGCAGATAGACTGCATACACATTGTCTTTTTTGGGAGTTCTGCAGCTGGGTGTGTGGGACAATTGTCTAGTAGCAGCACTATCTTGCAATCATTGGGGAGACCTGCCTTTTGACAGTTAGCAGGAGATTCAGGTACAAAACAATTTTTGAACCAGTCAAGGAATATTTTGGATGTCATCCAAGCTCTCTTATTTGCCCTATAATGAACAGGAAATACTTTGATCCCTTTGAAAGCCCTGGGATTTTTACTTTTCCCAATGACAAGCAGTTTACACTTATGCGTACCCGATGCATTAGCACATGCAAGAACTGTGAGGCGTTCTTTTGAGTCCTTAAAGCCTGATGGCGATGTCTCATTGGCTGTTATGTACGTCTTCCTCGGAATGTATCGCCAAAATAGTGACATCTCATCTACGTTGTACGCTTGTTCCGGTGATAATTTTTCATCGTAAACCAATAGTTCAAATTGTTCGATAAACTCCTCTGCGGATTCTTGATCGGCACACACTTTTTCCCCACACATCCGCTTCAAATGAAGTCCATGATGCTTTTTAAACTTACTGTACCACCCGGAACTGTAATCGCATGCAACTGTGAGACCCAACTGTCCATAAAACCACTTCGCCTGCATCATTATGATGGATCAATCCAAAGGAAAATTCTCACTTGGCCTCTGCGTGATCCACTCCATTAAAACTTTGTCCACGTCAGCAGTCAATGGCTGATGTAATGTTTTCCTATTAGCCATTAAACTCGGCACATCATTTTTCATTTTGTTTTTTTCCATCATGAACAGTTGATATTCCAATACCAAATTCGTCACTTAACCTCTTCACTGGCGTGCCTCTCTCCAATTTCCTCAATAAATCCACTTTCTGTTTAATACTGTGTGTCACTTGCTTCTTCTTCTTACTTCCACCTTCAGAACTGGTTCCTGGTCTTTTAGACATCTTAAGGTCTAAAAATTATGTTTTAAAAGAAAATGCACTATAATATACTACAGTAATACCGTCTTTCGTAAATACTGACGCTGATCGCTATATCGCAATGTGATCACAATATTTGATAGTGGCGCCACATTGCGGAGAGTCAAAAAATCACATGGCAGATTACGGATTCCGGATTTTAGGTTTTCCGAATTTTGGGATTCCGAATTCGGGATCCTCAACTGTAGTTAATAGCAATTCTGTTCTTGAATTGCTATGTTTACGTGGTAGCAAAATAATTATTGATTTTAAAAATCAAACGAATATACGATTTTAATCGTATTGTTATGTTGCATTAAATAGAACAATACTGTTCCTTTTGTGTCGTTAAACAGTCAAAACCTTGAATATTTACTCCATTTTGTATTAAAAAAATATTCTAAATGAAATTATAACAACCTAACTAAACTTTTTCTGAAAATAACTATGTATGATTGTCCCTTAAAAATACTGATTTACCCATCCTGTTCTCAGGTCTTTATAATAAACACAACCTTAAGAATCTTATTAGCAATCGAATTAACATTACACCAATTCTTTTCAAATATTTACATAATGCTTTACACACACTTTAATCTTTCAGCCGATGGTTGATTAGGAAAGGGAAGAATATCACTTTTATTATTCTCAAACTAGGATGACAGAAAGGAATTTTTAATAAAAAAAACAATACCCTATGGTTGATTGTTACATTGTTTCATTACATTTGTCTACATTACAGCGAGAGAGAGATGGGGAGGGAGGGAGAAAGAAAGAAGCCTTTACCCCTTCCTCAAGCAGCAGCATTGTCAATTCCTGTAACTGGCCGATCCGAGCTTGTAGTTCACTGAAATTCCAGTAGATCAGTCATTAGGTGGTGCAGTTTTTTTGCCCAGGACTACTGCATATAAAACAAACCCTACTTTTTAACCTCAAAAATTTGCAAAAAAAGTGCACCAAGCTATAACCAAAAGGGATCACTTTGACATTTATGATGTGGAGCTTTTCACTGAACTAAACCAACTCTGCTGCATCCTGCAGATTGTAGTGTGCTCCACAATTCAAGTCTGCAATTCATTCGCTCAGCAAGCTTGAACAATGTTTTTCCTGTGTTTGGGTCTTTGCTGCAAATATTACTAATGCTGCCTGTGACAATTGCCAGTGGTGAGCGCAGTTCTTTAAAAATTAAGCTGATTAAAGTACAGTAAAAGCTCATTCTAACGGCACCTGTTCTAAAGGCAAATTCGCTCTAACGGCATCTTTGGCACGCTGAAGTTCATTAATTGTTTCCTAGATGTCGCCGTAGTTGTGATTGATTTTTGCATATGGTTGAACGCGTATTGCACGAAGTTTCCTAATTTGTCACAAGGTGTCGACAGTCATGACAGGCATTGCCTTAAGTAAGAATTTTGTTTTTGCTATTAAAAATGTGTTGAAGATTTAAATATTTAAAATACCATAAAAATCCTTGAGTAAGCCCAGCAGCAGTGGAATTAAACTAGGGAAGCGAGTGGTGCTAACATTGCAACAGAAAATTGACATATGCAATCGTCTGGATAGTGGGATAAATAGACGTGTATTAATGACCGAGTACAATATAAGCTCATCGGCAATTTATGACATTAAAGCAAGAAAACAGCAACTTTAAAGTTTTTTGTTGACTCAGAGTCTAATAAAAATGTTAAAAAGCGTAAAAATTTATGTAAGCCAAGGCTAGAACAGTTGGATGTTGTATTATGCAAATAGTTGAAAGTGAAGCATTCTGAAGGTTTCCCAATTACTGGCCCAGTGGTCATTGAAAAGGCAAAAGACTTTCATCACCAAACGCACTTGAGTGAAGATTGTGTTTTTTCCGATGGGTGGCTATCTCGCTTTAAACATCGTCATGGGATAAGAAAACTTGATGTCTCAGGTAAACTTCAGTCAGCTGATCATGAGACTTCAGATGAATATTGTCAGTATTTTTTGTCTCTTATTAATGAGCATAATTTAACAGCAGAGGAAATTTACAATGCTGACAAGACAGCATTTTTTGGCGTTGTTTAGCTTCTTCCTCTCTGGCAGGCGCAGACGAAACTGTGGCATCTGGGTTCAAAAGAAATAAAGACAGGGTAGCTGTCCTTGCTTGTGCAAATACTACTGGAACACATAAGTTAAAATTGCTAGTTATTAGTAAATATAACCACCCAAGAGCCTTTAAAGGAGTTACACATCTACCAGTCATTTACATGACCCAAAGCAATGCTTGGATGGATAGGGACATTTTTTGGAATGGTTTAATGACAATTTTGTTCCCAAATTCAAGCAGCATTTAAAGAAAAGAGGCAAACCAGAAAATACTAAAATTGTTCCTTTGCTGGATAACTGTAGAGCACACCCTCGTGAATTGGTATCAGGCCAGATTTTTACCACTTTTCTGCCAGCAAATGTCACTTCTATAATACAACCCATGGACCAGGGAATCATACAAAATATGAAGTGCAAATACAGGACAGAGTTTTTAAGAAAATAAATTAATCATAAGGGTACTGTACAGGATTTCCAATCTACTTGTACCATCAAAGATGCAGTCTTTGGGGTTTCTCATCGATGGAACATGATTAAAAGTGAAACTTTGCAAAGGGCATGGAGGAATCTGTGATCTGATGTCATCACCTCAGATATGTTGTCTTCTCAAACTGAATTCGAAGGTTTTGACATCTGTGAGATCAAAGATGATGTTAACCACATTGTCGGACTTCTGAAAAACTTTACTTACAACTCTGCAGAAAAGCTGAATGATGATGATATAGAATGGCTTGTCACAGATCAGGATACTCCAGTATATCAAGTTTTTACTGACGATAACCTTATAGAAAGTATTGT
The DNA here is from genome assembly GCA_036926305.1 of Uropetala carovei. Classification (NCBI taxonomy): domain Eukaryota; kingdom Metazoa; phylum Arthropoda; class Insecta; order Odonata; family Petaluridae; genus Uropetala; species Uropetala carovei. The sequence continues at coordinate 4,435,291 of JAXCHB010000037.1, read as the reverse complement.
GAACCCTAAAAAGGAAGAACAAGAAGAGATGGATTCTGAAGAAGACAAGAAAATAGCAGAAAAGATTTCTTGGCCAGAAGCTCATGCAGCACTTCAAACATTTTTAAAGTTTGCAGAAAAGTTTTTTGCATTTTGTGGATAATTCTAATGCTGTGGAAGGTGACCGCTTACACAAAATTAGATATGTGTTTGATTATTCGAAGGAAAAGTTTGGCTCATGTTTTCACCCTTTCCAGAAACTAGTAATTGATGAATCCTTGATGTTGTTCAAAGGAAAACTCGCATTCAAGCAATTTATCCCCTCAAAGCAACACAGATTTGGTATCAAGTTTTTTGTTTTATGTGACTGTGAAACAGGTGTAGTGCTTGATATGTTATCGTACACTGGGAAGACAACAGATGTTCCTAAAATAACTAATCTTGGCTTCTCTGGTGCTGTTGTGCAAAAATGAATCAGAAAATATATGGGAAAGGGGCACATATTATATACCGATAACTGGTATAATAGCCTCTTACTTTGCAAGTATTTACTTGAAAATAAGACTGGATCGTGTGGCACATTGAAAATAAACAGGAAAGGTATGCCGAGTTTCCCAAACCAAAGCAGATCTGGAGATTACTATTTGAAAAATCTCAAAAGATCTTAGCACTGAAGTGGCATGATAAGCATGATGTGTATATGCTTACCACTATTCACAAAGGGAAGTTATTGGATAGTGGTAAAATTGACTATAAAAGTGGGAAAAAGATTAGGAAACCAGACAGTTTTAGATTACACTAAAAACATGCGTTTGGTGGATAATGCAGACATGCAAATAAGATCGGTGGAATGTGTGCAGAAATGCATAAAATGGTATAAAAAGACAACATTACCTGGAGTTTGTGCCACCAACTGAAAAGAAGGCGAAGTCCCAATGGCAGTGCCATGTGTGTATGTACACTAAAAACAGAGAGAGAAGGTGGAAACTTGCCCAGACATGGTGCAGAGAATGTGGTGTTGGTTTGTGCATTGGGGAATGCTTTCGTGATTTTCACACGAAAAATAAATTTTGAAATAAATTCTTTGTATGTATTTGGTCAGTTATTTGTTTTTCATCCGGGTGCATATTTACTTGATAAATTTATGAAAATAAAATTGTAAAATAACTTGTACTTGTGTCATTTATGATGGTTGGAATAATTAATCCCAATAAAAAAATCGACAAAAATCCTTATTTCAACTCAACGTAAAATCGATATTAAAGTAAAAATATAGAGTTAAATGTGTATTTTCCTGCTGATATTATTGTATAGAGCAACTAACATGAAAAAATAAAATAAAAAAAGACCTTAATTTTTTGCGCGCTGTGGGGTCATATTTTCAGAACAATTGTGCAGTTTAAGGGTTAAGCAGTGGTCCCCAAACTGGGGAGTGTAAGAGAGTTCTATGGCTGGGTGCGAGGCCATGATTTCGGATTTTTTCCTTCATTTGTGACTAAAAACTTATAATCATGCTAAATTTCAAGTTTCTAGTTCATCTTTAAGTGTTGCATATTTTTTATCCTCCTCTTACTAAGTCAGAAGCAGCTATATATGTTATAGATATCCTATGTAAGAAGCAGCTATATTATAGATACTAGTAGACAGTGCTTGCATTCTGCAAGCATTTCAACCTTTCTGAATAACAGGTTTAAAACAACCACGGGTGGTGCAGAGTGCTCAATGGACTGCCTTGTGTACCTTCCTCTTGGCGCCGCATTGTGTCGCGTGTGTTGCAAGTGTGCGATATAAGGTCTAGCCCCATCACAGGTTCCTCAGTGAAATTGCAAGTCGCTGGAAATGGGTCTAGCCCTGCCGCAGGTTCCTCAGTTTGTTTAAATTTTAAGATTTTTTAATGGCCAAAAAATAAACATTTTTGATTTTTTTGATCGGTTTTGCCACAGACCTACCTACATGCCAAATTTCACATATCTGGCTCATCTGGAAGTGCCTCATAATCTGTACCCTCCTATTTGCTATGTGAGAAGCATCTATATATAATATATATTGTGTTGTGAACGTCCATCGTGACAGAGGAAGGCTTTTTCCTTGGCCTTTTGAGCATCCACCCTTATTAGGCAAAAAAGGAAGTGTAACTAAAACTGTCTCACTGGGGGTAGGAGAAATGGGAACGAGGCTAGTGTATCTGTGGTAGGGATGTTAGCGGAAGTTTAGAACTCCTGTCTTTCCTGCCCATTTCTTTTCATTTTTACTTTCTCATATACGAAGTATATTGAAAAAGTATAGTAATCTCAAAACAAATTGACCTCGAGATTTTGACAGAAATATATGTTTTAGGTGTACCTGAGTCAGAAAAAGTGGTTTTCGCAATGCCGTCTGTCTGTATGTCTATTCTATCTGGCTCTAGAGCCGAAATGCTAGAGCATAAATTAATGAAATCTCGTACTTAAGCATTTTATCATACAGAATAGTAGCAATGAAGAAATGGTTCCATTTCCGAATTATTAGGGGAAGTTTATTCTACGCATTTTTAACAACAATTCGATTTTCTCAAAAATGGCTCTAACAATTTTGATCAAATTTTGTACAGTTACTTGAGTTTGTCTTCAATAATACTGCATAGTTCATATTTCTCAAAAAATGAATATAGGGCTAGTTTATTCTAGGCAACTTTAATAATAATTTGATCTTCTCAAAAACGGCTTGAACGTTTTTGATAAAATTTTGTACCGTTACTTCTGTGTACATCTGCAATAATACTAAATATTTCATTTTCCTCAATGAATGAATATAAGGCTAGTTTATTCTTGGGCAACTTTAACAAAAATTGGATTTTGTAAAAACTGGCTGATACGATTTTCATTTTCTAAAGATAACTAAACAACGCATTAGTATATGAGAAAGTTTGTGCAATGTACGTTGTACCGATTTTTTTTTCATCTTATCCAATTGCTATTAGCAAACTAATATTCTCTGGTAACTTGACACAGTATAATTTTTATTTGGAGTAATGGATGCAGTTATATAATAATGAGATTTCATATATTGTGATCAATGCAACTTTGGTTCATAGCAGGAAGGTATGCTAGCTGCTCAGCCATCCTAAGGGTTATTAAAGTCTGTTAACTGGCATATGATGTTTTTGTGTATGTCAGTGTACCTGATCCTGGTGTCTAATATCATTACAGGCAGTCCTCGGCATCCGTACATAATGCGTTCCTAAAAGCATGTACGGAAGTCAAATGTACATTTGTGGAGCATAGATTAACATGTTATAGGGGGGGTTCCGTTTCCAGAGAGATAAAAAACATTATAAAATCTCTAATTACGGTATAAATGTTTAGTTTTTTGAGCAGGGGCCTTATAGACACAATCATCAATTTTATAATATAGAGAGATAGGGCAAAATGCAATGAAATATTTAAATAACTGCACAAATAAACACTGTTGTACAGACAAAGATGGTGATGCAGCAGAAGCTGGTGGCTGGCAACCAGCAGCACTCGAAATATTCATTCATCATTTCGCTGATGCACGAAAGTCCGAATTCGGAGAATGGAAGGCAGTTCAGGGTTGTTAATGTATAATGTATGAAACTGCGATTTTTCTTCATTAAAGCATTTTGCTATTTTCATAGTTTTTTTGTAATATTGCCCCAAAGAGAGTGATGATTGAAATGAAAGAAAAATCGGTAAAAAGGGATGAGTTCGGAGAAGAAAATTGAAGTTTTAGATAGGCTTGCGTATAATAAATCTGCTTCATCAGCTGGTAAATTACTTGGTGTGATGGAGTCTACAATAAAATCAATAAGGAGAGTGAAGAAGCGATTAGAGCTAGTGTTGCAAGTGGTACTTCAACGAGTACAAAAGTGTCTTTTGTATCTAGGAATCCGTATGTAGAGAAGACAGAGAAGGCTTCAAACCTGTGAATCGAGACCCAAACTCACAGGAAAGTTTTGCTGAGTTCACTTGTCATTTGCAAAAAAGCCAAGCAACTGCACAATCATTATGTTCAAATTGTTTCGCGGTCTGCTAACAGGATATCGCCAACATCGTCGAAGCATGTGTAGATCGGTTCCTTACTCTTTAAGAAAATATGGCGTTTATTCAGACCGCGACAGTACGTATTGTATTATTATATTTGTTCTTCTTCTTCACAATTGAACACACACTCGACCGGCTTAAGTCCAATGAGCGTCCGATTGAAGCTAAAGATTTGCCGCTTTCGGCACGCCTAATTATTTCCATCTTTGCCTCAATCATGTTCAGTTTATGAGTCCTGCATTTCTTTTCACTTGTGTTAGCACCTTCAGTTTTCCGTTTCTCACTCATGTTTATAAAATAATGGGTAAAATGCACAAACAAAGAAACACAGCTATACGTACAAACAAAGATGGTAACATATTTAATAAAATCAGTAAAACCGTAAAACAATAAAACCATAAAGACAGTAAAACCATAAAACCATAGAAACTATAAAAACAGTTGGTAAAAGTTGCACAAGTCAAAAGGTCATGTTTCAACTAGTCATAGTCACCATCAGGTGAGGGAAGTGGGTGAAGCAGCGAAATATATAGACAAGCGGAAGGGGGGAGGGGAGGGACAACAGAGTTGGAGGGGGAAGGTAGGGAGTAAGAGATGAACATGGTAACAAGGAAGATGAGGAGGGGATGTTAGGAATTCGAATTTGACGTAGCTGCTGGTAAAATAGAGGCTAGTAATGGAGAGTGGCTTAAAAACAAATGGTCATTAGTGAGAGTATGTTGGTTTTTTCAAATGTAAAAGAATTTCCAACTGTTCAAGATGATTAAGCCTAAAATCTTTCCGTTCGACATGGATAATTTCTGGAGTGAAGTCAGAGGAGTGGTTATTTTCGAACAGGTGTTTAGCAAAATGAGAAGAGTCTGATATGATGGAGGAAGCATGCTTATGTTTGTTGGCCCTAGTAATAAAATTTCTCCCTGTCTGGCCGATGTAGATAGCATCACAATCTGCACAGCATAGTTTATAAACACCACTTCTAGAAAAAAGGTCAATTTTATCTTTTCTGTTTATTAATGACATCCGAATTGAATTGTTGTTGTAGAAAGCTGGTTTTAGTGTATCTTTAGGAAAGGAATTGGAGATATTGAGTGATAGATTTCCAGTGTATAACATTCGGCACCAACGTGCATTCTTGTCATCAGGGGTCGTCAGGTTGGTAAAGATGTTACTAAGGAGGATTTTCCTTTGTTTTCCAGAAAGAAGTCTGTCAATGAGTGAGTGTTGATAACCGTTGGCTTTCGCGATTTACTTAATTATGCGCAATTATTTATTATAGTTGTGAACGGAAAGAGGAATACTAATAAGGCAATAAATCATGGTATGGAAATATGCATGTTTCTCTGCAGTGTGGTGTTTAGAAGTGCGGTTAATAGCATGTTTGGTGTAGGTAGGTTTGCGGAAAATGGCGAACTTGAGAGTATGATTCAGACGATGAATGGTGAGATCCAGGAAATTGAGGGCGGAATCGTGTTCCAGTTCATAGGTAAACTTTAAGGAGGGGTGGGGGCAGTTCAAAAAGGAGAAGAACAAAAGCAGTTGCCTAAGTGTCCCATTCCATATGCATAATATGTCATCAACATACCGGAACCACGTAATGACATTATGGAGAAGGGGATGATTTGAATCAAACAAAAATGTCTCAATAGAATTCATAAATATATCGGCGAGAAGGGGGGATAGAGGAGAACCCATTGCTGAACCTTCTTGTTGCAAATAATAAGTGTCATTATAGTGGAAATAATTCTGTGAAACGGAGACTTCTAATAAGTTGCACAGTTCATTCACAATGTTTTGAGAAGTTCCAGAATTGAGCAGGATGTCTTTAGCCATTTTTGTAACTTCGGATATCGGAACACAGGTAACAGGTTAATCATGTCAAATGACAATAGCTTAGTGTTTGGAGAAATCTTCGCGGATTTGAGTTTCTCCTTGAGTTCAATTGAATTTTTAACACAATATTTTGGCACAAACCAAGTTTGTTGAAGGAACCACTCCTCTGACTTTACTCCAGAAATTATCTATGTCGAACGGAATGGTTTTAGGCTTAATCATCTTGAACAGTATGAAATTCTTTTACATTTGAAAAAAACCAACATACTCTCACTAATGACCATTTGTTTTTAAGCCACTCTCCATTACTAGCCTCTATTTTACCAGCAGCTACGTCAAATTCGAATTCCTAACATCCGCTTCCCCTCTTCCTTGTTACCATCTCTTACTCCCTACCTTCCCCCCCCAACTACGTTGTCCCTCCCCTCTCCCCTTCCGCTTGTCTATATATTTCGCTGCTTCACCCACTTCCCTCACCTGATGATGACTATGACTAGTAGAAACATTTCGTAACTTTTACCTTTTGACTTGTGGAGCTTTTACCAATTGTTTTTATAGTTTCTACTGTTTTATTGCTTTACTGTTTTTATGTTTTTACTGTTCTACGATTTTACTGATTTTATTAAATATGACGCAGTTCCACCATATGAAAGCTTCTACCATTGATTATAAAGATGGTGACGTTGCCGAGACTGAATAATAATAATAATTTATTGATTATTAACCGACTTTACATTGGTATTAATCTTGTCAAATTTCAGTACAATATTAAACAATCTGATGTGGCCAACACATGACATTCTCCATATTTGGAGTATCGTTATTTAAATTATTATGAATAGCATTATAAGGCAAAATTATTATTTCGTATCGTAAAAGAATACAGTCCTTATTGCCGTAAATTACGTAAATTTGGAATATGTTTACATAATCCACCGCTACATGGTGATGGCGCTGTATACTGCAAATTAAGAGAAACCAAAATATCTCCGAAATGGATGGTTCTACGAAAATTTGTTTCAAACAAAACATGGAAGAAATATTATTCTCTACAACTTTGGTCCTCACGAAGATTACCAATAACGACGTTTTTAACGATATATTTGACAGAAACCAAAAAAACCGATTATTTATAAATAATTCCTAAACAATAACTGCTATGGAAAATTGTTTCAAATGAAAGTTGTAGAAAATTACATTCTCTATAACTTTTGTGTATATATATATATAAAATAATGGTTTTTACGGAGATATTTTGCCGGAACCGAAACGGGTTTCGAATAAACCTAAACTTTCGGTTAACCGGTATTGTCTAAGAACTACTCAGCTCCTCATGCTTATACCAAAGTGTTATATTTGAAATTTGGTAGCGATATGGCAAGTACTTTTAGAGTTAGACCCCACACAATCACATACAAACACATCATTCCAAAAATAGTCTAAACATGTTCTAGGGACCTCAAGACGTGTATTTCCGTTGAAATCCCATAGTCGATTTTTTTCATGAAAATAATACTTTATCTATATTACGTATATGGAGAAAGTAAAAATAATGAAAGCATACAGTCAATTTTATTGAATTTTAATGGGAGATGTAAACGCCTTCCATTGGAATCGAACCCAGCACTTTTTTCAAGATTTTTTTCATCACCACTTTATCATATGTGAATCGAGCATTCTTGCCAAATTTAGAGTTTCTATCTCTATTTTTTCTCGAGTTATCGATAGAGGGGGTGGTTAGCAATGTTATGGTCGCGGGTTTGAATCCTGCCAAGGTCATGTCAAAATAAAAATATCATTATTCGCATTTTTTCTAGCGAGCGGGTTTAGCATTACATCTGACAAACAAACCAACCAACAGATCGCGGAAAATATCTTTAGAATTTGTGAGCTATATAAGCATAGGGGCATTTGGTGTATGTTTGGTGCAGTAGAGTATATATCGCTTGGCAGAAGAGCGTGGGGAGTTTGATGCATCTAGGGAGGAATATGTTATAGCGGCAATCAATGCATATTGGGTGGCATAAATCGGAGTAATTTCGTGAGTTGGGTGGTCTATATCGAAGGGGCAATCAAGTGATTGATGGTCGTATATATATTAGGCCCTAATAATTAGGGGTTTGTTGTGCAAGCTGGGTGGCATATATTCCAGGTGATTGTTGATGCGTTTTCGGTGGCGCACATACACACTCGCACACCCTCACACACACACAACCTCTCACACACACACACACACACACACACACCTCACACACACACACACCTCACACACACACACACAACTTCACATACACACACAACCTCACACACACCACCTCACACACACGACCACACACACACGACCACACACACACACACACAGAACCTCACATACAACCTCACACACACAACCTCACACACACACCACACAAACATCATCTCATTCACCCAACACACTGTTTTCTCTCACGCATTTACAGGCAGTCGTTTTTGCTCATTCACTCACGCATGCATACATCCCTGCACGTACTTCTTCGTACGTACTGGGATATCAAAAGAAATTTTCTCATTCTATTGTTACCGTAATATCCTCAGGCTATCTTAACCCATCGATACGGCTAAAGCGACAGCGTGAATTAACCTAATACATCTCTGAATATTCCATTTAATCTTCTTCTAGATACTTCTCAGTCTACAACGTAGCAGCGAAATTAGTTGAACCATGTTTTCATCATTTTATAATTCCTTTATATCAACCTGCAAATCATTCATTGCATTATTTATCCTCTTCTCTGGTGACATTAGCAGGTATGACATGCTCCCGTGGCGGCGAGCTCTTATGGGTGCCAAATTTGAAACCCTCGTTCGCTTGCATGTTTCGGATACCGTTGTCGTTACCTGGTTGATGTAGGATGGGCTTGGTTGGGCAAATCGCAAAATTCGACGCACGATGCGTAGAGGATTCCTCATGTAATTACACATTCCTCATATGATGGAAAGGTATTAAAAACATAAAAACAATGTATCGCAGGAAAATGAATGGCGATTGTAACATAAAACATGAGCCATCAATGTTTTAATTCATATCACTGTTTTTTGACATATTTATTATTCTTCCTTTGCTTTGAGGCCGTATTGTATTTTGAAATATGATATGAAATCGAATAATTTCGCCATTCTTTGACTACACTGTCATCTGCTTCAATGCATGTGATAACGTTATTCGTGTAAAGCAAGCGCTCTGAAGGCCTCTTTGTGAGCTCAAGGAGTCTCTACTTGTCATCATCTTCTCTCTCGATCGCTGGAGTTTCTTTGGGATCATTCGAATCTTAGTGACTGCTAGAATATCCATTTAATTGTCAATAAGTTGCTACCATGCAATCGTCGAAATGTGCCGGATGGTGAGACATTTGGTTAGTTAAACAGAAAAACATTTCTTTCTTCAGAAGTTGCTATTAGCTAATTACAGGTTTTTTGGAAAGTGCAAATGATTTATTGTATTAGCAATTCCACTTCTTGTTAACAGTAAAATACAAAACCAAAAACAAGCTAGGAAAATACGGCGAAAGTAGGTATAAGAAATATTATAATAATATGTTCTAAGAAATATTAGAAGAAATATTATTCTCTACAACTTTGGTCCTTACGAAGATTACTAATAATGACGTTCTGAAGATGTTTGAGGGAAACCGAAAAGACCCGATTATTTATAAATAATTCCTAAACAATAACAGCTATGGAAAATTGTTTCAACTGAAAGTTGTAGTAAATTACATTCTCTATAATCTTTGTATAGAATTGTATATACAATAATGATGTTTAAACAGAAGTATTTCATCAAAACTGAATCGGGTTGCGAATAAACCTCGACTTCCGGTTAACCGTTATTGTCCAAAAACTAATCAGCTCTTCGTACTCATACCAAAGTGTTATATATGTAATTTGGTGTTAATATGGCAAGTAATTTTTGGGTTAGAGCGCCCACAATGGCATACATCCACACACACACGCATAAATCATCCCGAAAATAGTCTGAACGTGTACTAGGGACCTGAGAACGTGTATTTCCGTTGAAATCTTGAAGTCGATTTTTTTCGTGATCACAACAGTAAAAAATCTGATGTGGCCAACACATGACTTTCTCCATATTTGAGGTATAGATATTTAAATTCTTTTATGAATAGCATTATAAGGCAAAATTATTATTTCATATCGTAAAATTATACAGTTCTTATTGCCGTAAATTACGTAAATTTTGAATATGTTCACATAATCCACCGCTACATGGTGGTGGTGCTGTATACTGCAAATTAAGAAAAGGCAAAATATCTCCGAAATGGATGGTTCTACGAAAATTAGTTTCAAGCAAAACTTGGAAGAAATATTATTCTCTACAACTTTGGTCCTCACAAAGATTACCAATAACGATTTTTTTAAGGAGAAAACCGGAAAACCGGTTATTTATAAATAACTCCTAAACAATAACTACAATAGAAAATTGTTTCAAATGAAAGTTGTAGGAAATTACATTTTCTATACCTTTTGTATAGAATTGTAAATACAATATTGATGTTTTAACGAAGATATATCGCAAAAACCGAATCGGGTTTCGAATAAACCTCGACTTCCGGTTACCCGTTATTGTCGAAAAACTAATCAGTTCTTTATGCTCATGTTAAAGTGTTATATATGAAGTTTGGTAACGATATGGCACGTACTTTTTGAGTTAAGAGCGCCCACACTAGCATACACACACACAGACATCATTCCGAAAATAGTCTAAACGTGTTCTAGGGACCTCAAAACATGTATTTCCATTGAAATCTCGAAGTCGATTTTTTTCATGAATACAATACTTTCCCATTACTACGTATGGAGAAAGTAAAAAGGAAAATATCTCCGAAATGGATGGTTCTACAAAAATTTGTTTCAAACAAAACTTGGAAGAAATATTATTCTCTACAACCTTGGTCCTCACAAAGATTACCGATAACGATGTCTTTAAGGAGAAAACCGAAAAACCAATCATTTATAAATAATTCCTAAAGAATAACTACAATAGAAAATTGTTTCAAATGAAAGTTGTAGGAAATTACATTCTCTATAACTTTTGTATAGAATTGTAAATACAATAATGATGTTTTAACGAAGAAATATCACAAAAACCGAATCGGGTTTCGAATAAACCTCGACTTCTGGTTACCTGTTATTGTCGAAAAACTAATCAGTTCTTTATGCTCATGCTAAAGTGTTATATATGAAGGTTGGTAACGATATGGCACGTACTTCTTGAGGTAGAGCACCCACAATAACATACACACATACACACACACGCGTGGGCGCACACGCACACACAGACATCATTCCGAAAATAGTCTAAACGTGTTCTAGGGACCTCAAAACGTGTATTTCCGTTGAAATCTCAATGTCGATTTTTTCATGAATACAATACTTTCCCATTACTACGTATGGAGAAAGTAAAAACATTACACACAAATCTTACATTACATATAATACATATATTATTACATAGCATACTTTAATTTGGTAATTTATTAAAAGCATTAAAAGTATTGTCTTGGTTGCGATAGCTCGAAATGTTTTTTCGTCAGCTGATGTACGAAAGTCCGAATTCGGGTTACGGAAGGCGGTTTAGGGGCAAGAATTTATAATGTACGAAAGGGCGAATTGTACGGATGTCAAGGACTGCCTGTATAGACATATTTTCAATCATCCATATAAAAAAGCTTCTAAAACTGCATGGTGTTGACTTTGGAATGATTATAACTTGCAAATATGCCTTAATTCAAATATGAAACTCACAAGGTTTTACTGTATAACGTTCCAAGGATTCACCTTTTCATACTTTTTCTAGAACGTATTAATCTAGGAAAATTTTCATTATCATCAACTTGCAACATTCCCATATTTTGTTTTTTATCCCTAATACCTTTGTGTTTGCTGTATTATCATGTTGGTCTAATATGTATCAATTAAAATCAAATTCCCAGGTTGTCCAGTCATATCTCCAACTTCTCCAAAGCTGCTCTAATCCAGAAACCCTTGAAGCTGCCGCTGGTGCTCTTCAAAATCTTGCAGCTTGTTACTGGCAGCCTAGTATTGAAATAAGAGCTGCAGTGCGAAAGGAAAAAGGTCTACCCATTCTTGTAGAGTTACTAAGAATGGAGGTTGATCGTGTAGTATGTGCTGTTGCCACAGCATTAAGAAACCTTGCAATTGATCAAAGGAATAAAGAGCTTATAGGTAAATAGAATACTGAATACATTAATAATTATATATTGTTGAAATTTAGTGGCTATATTATTGCATGTTGTTGAGTGATTTTACTCATTGAAAATTGTGGATACCTTCTTAGCTAACATATTAGTTTTTTCTTAAACTTTGGGATACAGAGAGCACATGGATTTTGCCATTGCTGATTCAAAAAATCAGTGTTTGCTGTATATTTTGTACAAAATAAACCTACCATACATACCATGACATCTATATACAGTGTTTCCTCGATTAACATCATTAATTCATTCTTGATATTCACGACATTGAATGAAACAACGTTAAACGAATCAGAACCTATGCCGTATAATATAATTGCTTCCAACACCTCTTACTCAACACACCTAGAAAAAAAAGACATAATATACAGTAAATCCTCGTTTTACAGCGGGGCTGCGTTCCCAGAAAACGTGACTAAAAACTATACAAATTTTAGAAAAAAATTTTGACGAACTAAATATGCCTGGTAGGATGTAAGATGTGACTTCATTTTAAGTCACCCAAAATCAGAAAAGGATACATTTCACAGAAGTACCTCTTCTGGAAAAAAATTTGATGTGACCAACACATGACTTTCCCCATATTTGGGATATAGATTTTTAAATTATTATGAATAGCATTTTAAGGCAAAATTATTATTTCGTATCGTAAAAGAATACAGTCGTCCTTATTGCCATAAATTATATTTTGAATATGTTTACAGAATTCACCGCTACATGATGGTGGCGCTGTATACTGGAAATTACGAAAAAGTTAAATATCTCCAAAATGGATGGTTCTACAAAAAATTGTTTCAAACAAAACTTGGAAGAAATATTATTCTCTACAGCTTTAGTCCTCACGAAGATTACCAGTAACGGTGTTTTTAAGGAGATATTTGAAGGAAACTGAAAAACCGATTATTTATAAATACCGTATTCACCCGAATCCAAGACGACCCTGAATCTAAGACGACCCCCCATTTTGATGATTCCAAAAGAGAAAGAAGCTCAAATTGACCTTCATGACTACAAAAATTATAAATCTTGTGAAATATTTATTTTCTCTTATACTTTTCTTGAATGTCATTGTCTTTTAACATTTTAAAATCATAAGATCACATCACAAATAGAACCATTCAGGTTTTCAAACAAATTAAATGGTAGCATTCATTTTAAGATAACATTAAAAATAAAGTAAATACATTGAAAGAATATACTCATTTCAGGACAACAAAAAAACATTTCAATCCAAGTGCTGCATAAAATCATTTTATTGTGTTAGTCATCATCACTGTCTATGCAACCTTCACTATTTTCCTCATGCTCACTATCTTTATCACTCTCAACTTCATCATCAGTCTCCCACAAAACATCATCCTCACTCCCATCCATGGCATTAGATAAGCAGCATTTCTTAAATCCTTTCACTATTACTTTTGCATTTATTTGTTGCCACGATGCCTTGATCCATTGGCAGAGCGTTGCAACTTCAGGTTTCTTAAGATTTCCTTTTGGAGTTAAAGTGTGAGTTCCACTCTGTAACCACTCAGAATACAAAACCTTTAAATTATTTTTAAAACACTTATTGACAGCAACATCTAAAACTTGAAGTTGCGATGTCATTCCTCCAGGTATTACAATAAGATCAATATTCATCGCACTCATTATGTTTTTAATTTCAGGAGATAAGTGTCCTTGAATGCATCCAGTGAAAGCATTGCTCTTTGTTTCAGTAAAGCTCCTGGCCGTCTATTCCACACCACATGTAACCAATCTCTCATTAGTTCTTTAGTCATCCACCCCTTTTCTTGACACCTATGATTCCACTTGGCAAATGTTTCTTAGGCATTGTTTTCCGCTTTAGAATCACATATGGTGGTAATTTAGTCCCATCTGCTAAAACCGCCAACATTACCGTGACTCGCATTTTTTCGTTGCCTGTAGTTTTAATTAGGACGGACTTCGCACGTTTTTCGTTCACAGTATAATTAGATGGCATGTAGAAGAAAACCGGAGTTTCATCGGCATTTCCTATTTGGCTCAAAAGGTAATTATTGGTTTTTCTAAGTCCAATTATGTATTTCTGGTAAGCGACAAGTTTTTCAACATAGTCTTCTGACAATTTCTGACACAGCGAAGTTCGTCGCCGTAAAGAAAAATTATTTCGTCGCATCATTCTCAAGCACCAACTTCTGCTGGCCTTGAATTCTTGCAATGATATATTAAGTCCTCTAGTAATTTCATTAGCTTTAAGTATAATACTTTCAGTCGGAACAGGCATACCGTTCTTCTTCATGGTGCGCACAAACTTTACTACTTCTTCTTCAGTGCCATGAAATCGGCCTAATTTTGGACCACTGAGCGACTTCCTTGTGGCTTTGGCTTTTTCTAGTTCCTGTTTTGAGAGTTTCCATCGACGCACATTTGCCTCAGATACACCGAACTTTCTACTCGCATCACAGTTATTAGTTTTTTCGGCGTAATTTATCACGATCAGCTTAAAATTTGTATCTTAGCTCCGTCTAATTCCTTTGTTAACTTTCCCTTTGCACTCGTGCCACGTACTTCAACATGATCTGTCATTTCAACTTAAGGGTTGTGCATTTAAATCAAGAATGCACAACTCAAAATTACTGTCACACTTAGTGAATCGCGGTGCGTTGTTTGAAAGGGGAATCCCAATGATTTCCGCTCTCATTTGTTTTGACATTGCGGTTGCCATTACGTGCAAGATGAAAGTACGTCGTCTGTGTTATGATCGTCGACGATGATTATTAGTCTAAATAATTATTATTCCCGTCATGTTTTTCTTATTGTTATTACTATTTGTTTATTTCACTTCTTTATGTACGTACTTGAATTTGCTGTTGTGAATTGTTTACTCTAATATACCATTTGTTGTAAAAACCATTGATTAAATGCTTAAATATACTTCGTATTCGAATGTAAGACGACTCTTGATATTTACAGCTGAAAATTTTGAAAAAAAGGTCGTCTTAGATTCAGGTGAATACGGTAATTCCTAAACAATAACTGCTATGGAAAATTGTTTGAAATAAAAGATGTAGGAAATTATATTTTCTACATTTTTTGTAAAGGTCAATGTATACAATAATGACGTATTATCAGAGAAATATCGCAAAAATCGAATCGGTTTTGAATAAACCTCGACTACCAGTTAACCGGTATTTTCAAGAAACTAATCAGTTCTTTGTGCTCATGCCAAAGTGTTATATATGAAATTTGGTATTAATATTACAGGTACTTTTTAGTTAGAGCGCCCACAATCACATACATCCACACACACACATACATCATTCCAAATATAGTCTAAACGTGTTCTAGGGACCTCAAAACATGTATTTCCATTGAAATCTCGAAGTCGATTTTTTAGTGATCACAATACTTTCCCTATACTACGCATGGAGAAAGTAAAAAGGAACTACATAATACCAATCCAGCATAATGTATTCATACAGATAATAAAGAAGGATGAGTTTTTACGAATAAGTTTACAGAGAGTCATGAACATATCTGTGGACGCAAGTTCATGAGTTGGCAATGCTAGAAAAGAATTGTCACAGAAAAATTATTTCTTGCAACAGGTACTGTATAATTATCGAAAAATCTACCGTAACATAGGTAAATAAAACATTTATTTAGTTGTTTTTATTGAACTACGGGTTTTGTTTACTCAATTCATTTAGTCACAGCTGATACAAACATAAATCAAAATTGGGGAATGTTAAACTCAAGTTATCCTCTTCCAAATTCTTTAATTTTGTTTGAGTCCAGATTTGTCCTTACCATCATAGCTGGCAACCCCAAAACTCTGTTTGCAGCTGTTTCACCTGATTCACGGCACATAACAATATTAAGTTTTTGCTCCAAAGTAATTGTCTTGCACGATTTTTTTGCTGCTGACATACTGCCATTACTACCACATCTCTTTGGACCCATTTCAACAAAATATTGCCATGCAATTATAGCAAATTTAATAAAAATGCGTCAATTCAGAACGCTTTTCCCACTGAAATACGGCGATTTGCCATAACTTGTGCAACAGATGCTTGGTTATTTTTGTCATTTCAGCGCTGAGTTAGGGCAATGTTAACTCAAATCATCGACAACGTTAATTTGAATATGGTATTAATTTTTTAACAATGTTAATGCAAATCAACGTTAATCGAGGCAACGTTAAACCGAGGACACACTGTACAGTAAAACTAATTCAGACTAATATGGGGAAGGGAAAATCTGAATTATAGAACATAATTTTGTATTTTCAAGTCTTAGTTCACAAAACAAGAAAATGTATTCATACTCCAGCAACGTATGTTAATAATCATATTTTCTCATACGAAGGTTATTCACATATCATTTTTAATTTCTTATCATGATCAACTGTTACATTACCCCACTGTTTCTAATAGTTACTTTTTGCAACAAAATTGGATACAAGGAATTCAAATCAAATAGAACCCAGAGAATACGAATTTTTAAACAATAAACTTTAATTATTATATTAATCATTAATAACTACAAATTTAATCAGATGTAGGCGGTCCCTCCCCAATCGTATTGTCATTATTTAAGAAATCAAAAGTTTTGTATCATTTTGCTGTTTCATAATGACATTCCTCATTTCTCTTAGAGTGTAAAAATATTTATCGAATTTATCGTCAGAATTAGCAAATTTAATAAGAGTGTCACGGCAGCTTCTGGCTTTGTTTAGTTTTACTTCTTTTTCTTTAGTTTCTTCTTCACCTCACACTTCACCCACAGAAGGCAGTCCAAATTAGTTAGATTTTACTGTATATTCAACACTTTGTATCAGTTTTGTCCACTGTGAATATTGAAAGTATGGGAACTTTGTGGGCTCAACATACAGATTTCATGAGGAATGTTATGGAAATTACCACATCTGGTCTGTATCTCCTATCGAGAATGTGAAAGTAATTTTATCATTTAGCGTCTTTTAAAATTGTATATTAATTTGTAAATACTATTAACATAAGTGTTATTAACACAAAAATGCCTGGTTATTTATACATTTGAAATATTCAATGTACGAGATTTTCTAATTCATGTCTGTACTGATTTTCAAGGTGACCTAAATCGACTACTGTATATTCTGGCATATAAGTCGACTCTGTGTATAAGTCGACTCGGTGTATAAGTCGACCCCTGCTTTTTTGAATGAAAATACATGATTAGGCATATGTTCGCATAAGTTCACATAAGTCGACCCCAACTTTTTCACTTAAAAATACTTCTCATGAAATCATTTTCAGGAAAAAGCAGTCATGTACGATCCAAGTTTTAACAAAAGAGAAATAAACATAATAATAAAAAAATATATAAATACTGTTTAGAGTCCATGCTATTCTTCTTGAGCATTCCATGTGACAGATGTTTTAATTTCAACAAATAAAAAACTTATTCTTGGAGAGCTTGAACCACTAAATAAAGTTTCCTATAATTCGATTGATGTCAGCTGCTAATGATACTATCGAAATGGACTATATCTAGTGATCGCGTTGGATCTCTAAGGGGATGAAATAAAATAAAATATCACAAATGTGTACCCCACAGACCTTTTTTCTCAAAATGTCAGTAAAAAAAAGTGACAGCGCATCATACATGAAGATTTCTTACCAAGTTTAAAATATTTTGAGTTTCGATAGTAAATTTATTGCAACATGCTTGCATCTATGTTTATACATGCAAAAAACAAAGAATTCTATGACCATTACACGACCAAGAAACGTTAAATGTTTAAATGCGCGATTTATACTGCCGTTGCTGCATCTTCAACATTGAGATGATGTTATATTTTTATAATATTAAAGCTGTACCTTTTTATTGAGTTTTAAGTTTATTATTGTTATTCAAGAAAAGCAGTTCTGTCATTAAAAATTTACTATCAGTTTCTAACTACACTTTTTGACAGAATAAGTTGGCATCTGGTATCTGTATTCGCTGAATTCATCGTGAGCCACTGACGCTCCTTTAACCCGGGAGAGAACCATAGTTCCTCTCATTTTTTTCATCCATGAGCAGAATAATATCGCTATACGTGCCTACATGATGCTAGTGCGCAGATGTGCACAGGGGTTGACGTGGGTCTGTTCCAATATATTCAAAAAATGCACAATCATGTGCGCTTGAAAAATTTAGTGAGCGGCACTTCAAAAATAGCTGTGTGGCTGCGCAGTCATGCAGCTTAGAGGGATCCATGGAGAGGACACACATAAAATCTCCACACTTTTTGATTTTTTTTCTAATTTTCTGCCGCCGTAGACGTCAACTTATTAAAGCATGAATTTATTTTTTTCTCCTCGAACTGGTCCAGAAATAGGGGTTCGACTGGTACATGATGGTGCAGATTATATGAGTAAATACAGTATTAAAATTAATTATTATAAATATTCTAAAATAAATGTCATAAAATGTAAACACTGGAACCGCTGATTCAAAATAGCGATCACCTCCACAGAATGATCAGCAGTCTTCGTAAATATCGATGTTATTCATCTGTAATTTAAGGTTCACATATTATGTTTGGCATTTAAGTCAACTCTAAGTTTTAGAAAAATTTTTTTAGGCTTCAAAGGTTGACTTATACACTGGAAATATGGTATGTATTCTCTAAAAAAGCACAGAATTCTATAGAAATAAAGAACGTACCATATTTACTCATATGCTCCGTGCACCTTTTTTCCCAAAATGTCATTTAAAAAAAGGGACGCCATCATACATGAAGATTTCTGAACAAGTTAAATTGCAGGTTTTGATAGTAAATTTTCTGCAACATACTTGCGTCTACATTTATACTAACAGAAGACAAAGAATTGTATCAAGCATATGCGTATCTATATGACCAAGCAAATGTTTAAATGCACAGTTTATACTGCCGTTGGTGCATCTTCAAGGTCACTATGGACATTTTGATGATGAGATGATGTAATATTTTTATAATATTAAAGCTGTACCTTTCAAATGAGTGTTAAGTTTATTATCGTTGCTCAAAATAAGCAGTTCTGTCATTAAAAGATTACTATCAATTTCTACTTGTACCTTTGCCAGAATAAGTTGGCATCTGGTATCTGTGTTTGTGAACAACAAATTTTCTTAGAACCATCCATTTTGGAGATATTTAACTTATTCGTAATTTCCAGTATACAGTGCCACCACCATGTAGAGGTGAATTCTGTTAACATATTCAAAATATACCTAATTTACGACAATAAGGACGACTGTATTCTTTTACGATACGAAGTAATAATTTTGCCTTATAATTCTCTTCATAATAATTTAAATATCTATACCCCAAATATGGAGAAAGTTATGTGTTAGCCACATCAGATTTTTAAGAATAATTTGTTTTTCTCAAAAACGGCTTGAACTATTTTGATAAAATTTCGTACAGGTACTTGAGTATATGTCTGCATTAATACTAAATATTTCATTTTTCTCAATAAATGAATATAAGGCTAGTTTATTCTTGGGCAACTTGAAAATAAATTGGATTTTCGAAAAACCAGCTGATACGATTTTCATTTTCTAATGATAACTAAACGACACATTAGTATATGAGAAAGTTTGTACAATGTATGTTGTACTGATTTTTTTAATGAAGACTATTGTAAATGTTTTAAAATTATTCTCAAGTGTAATCGTTTATAAATATTTTTGAGAACGCTGATGTCGAGAGCAATCATATTCATTTTTCTGTATGGAGAAAGTCGTGTTGGCTCATCAGATTTAAAAAAAATGAATTTTCTACTTATAACTTTATTCTGAGGCACTGGAAATTGTATGATACCATTCATTGCATTGTACAACAGAGCAGGGTTTCCCTGCCATTTTCTAAGGTGGCAGAATGTCTCTTTTCTAATTTCCCCTGGTGAGCAAACTACACACTTGAACCCAATCTTTTTGACCTGAAAGAGACTTGTAAAAAGTGACACATTGTTAGTGGTCAACAACAGTATGAGGAAAACCCTAATACAAATATTAATTAACTTGGGTGAGGAGAATATATTTGTATAGGCAGATTCATTGATTGGGGGAGATGTCTGTGATTTATGGCAGAAACTCATAGCATGACAATTGGTACAACATACATTGTACAGACTTTATCATATACTAATGCGTCGTTTAGTTATCTTTAGAAAATGAAAATCGTATCAGCTGAATTTTAGAAAATCCAATTTTTGTTTAAGTTGCACAAGAATAAACTGGCCTTATATTTATTCATTGAGAAAAATGAAATATGTAGTATTATTGCAGACGTATACTCAACTAACTGTACGAAATTTTATCAAAAACGTTCAAGCAGTTTTTGAGAAAATCAAATTATTATTAAAGTTGCCTAGAATAAACTAGCCTTATATTCATTTTTTGAGAAATATGAACTATGCAGTATTATTGAAGACAAACTCAAGTAACTGTACGAAATTTGATCAAAATCGTTAGAGCCGTTTTTGAGAAAATCAAATTGTTGTTAAAAATGCGTAGAATAAACTTCCCTTAATAACTGGGAAATGGAACCATTTCTTCATTGCTACTATTCTGTATGATAAAATACCTAAGTATGAGATTTCATTCATTTTGGCTCTACCGTTTAGGCTCTAGAGCCAGTAACAGACAGACAGACGGCATTGCAAAAATCACTTTTTCGGATTCAGAGACACCTAAAACGTATATTTCCGTAAAATTCTCGAGGTCAAATTTTTTCGCGATAACAATATTTTCTCAATATACTTCATATATGAGAAAGTAAAAAATCGGTAATATATACATCTATCTATCTTTATAATAATAATTGCCAGTGTAAATACCCTGTTCTGATAACGATATATATAGGATAGTAAGAAAAATGCTTATAGCTTTATATTATTTTCCTGTTAATATTTCAGTACTTCAGGTTATATATTGGAAATGGTGACATAGTATCCCATTTTTAATTTAGAATTTTCCCATTAAAATATTCCTAAAATTTTGTAACCACCATAAGAAAAAAAATCGGTACAAGCTATGTTGTACAAACTTTCTCATATACTAATGTGTAGTTTAGTTATCTTTAGAAAATGAAAATCGTATCAGCCTGTTTTTAGAAAATCCAATTTTTGTTAATGTTGCCTAAGAATAAACTAGCGTTATATTCATTCATTGAGAAAAATGAAATATTTAGTATTATTGTGTACGGAACTCAAGTAACTGTATGAAATTTGATGAAAATCGTATGATGCATTTTTGAGAAAATCACATTGTTGTTAAAGATACCTAGAATAATCTAACCTCATATTCATTTTATGAAAAATACCA
Organism: Uropetala carovei; assembly: GCA_036926305.1. NCBI lineage: Eukaryota > Metazoa > Arthropoda > Insecta > Odonata > Petaluridae > Uropetala > Uropetala carovei. Next base: position 4,413,852 of record JAXCHB010000037.1, on the reverse strand, counting down.
ACTATGTAGTATTATTGATGATGTAAACTCAAGTAACTGTACGAAATTTGATCAAAATCGTTAGAGCCGTTTTTGTTGTTAAAAATCGTAGAATAAACTACTCTTAATTATTCATCAATGTCAACCATTTCTATGTATACTCTGCTCAGTATGATAAAATGCCTAAGTACAAGATTTCATTCATTTTTGCTCTACCGTTTAGGCTCTAGAGCCAGTAACAGACAGACAGATGTCATTGTGAAAACCACTTTTTCGGACTCAACTACACCTAAAACGTATATTTCCATCAAAATCTCGAGGTTGAATTTTTTCGCGATTACTATACTTTCTCAATATACTTTGTATATGGGAAAGTAACATTAAGGAATTGTATAAGTGGATACTGTAAAGGATATCTTACACATCTGAGGGGTTAAAACACTCATTAAATCAAATTTCAAGATGTTTCTAAGTAGAACACATCTGCTCAGGAATGTAAACAACACCTATTACATTATTTTTGATTAATGCACTTTTGCTTTAATCGTCCATTTACAGGACTGTAACTCTCATATCAATCATTGGATACCTGTGTAGGAATGATTGGTGTCTATCTGATGAGAATTTTATATAGATGAGTAATATACAGAAATAACCAGGAAAGACCAAGGTGGCTAGGGGAAGGAAAGGGGTGGTGATAGAAGACATCCTCATCAAATATAGCCAATATTGGTGTCCATTGAATGGGATTTTTATATTGATCAATAATATGCAAGTGCAAAAGACAATATGGAGGAGAGGGTAGGGAGATCAAGGGGGTGGAAGAAATCTTCAGAAAAATGCAAGGGCAAAATTAGAAGTTCTAAGCAGTGAGTTAGAGCCCAAGAATGTTCTTAGAAAATGAGTCCATCACCTCAGGGGTGGGAGGCCTTACAAGAGGAAAAATAAATGAATGTCAGACTTTTATGAGAAATCTCACCTCCCTCTTTTCCAGAATGTAAGATAATATGAATGAAAAAGTTAGAGGTTCTTGAAATTTTACACTTAGCAGATTGAATTATAGATGAAACTGAACAAATAAGCATGTCAAATAGTATTTCTGAGGATTTTGCTGACCTTGATGATAAATTGATGCAAATCCATTGATATTCCTGCTAACATTATTTACTGAAGTCATTGCTTTCTGTGTCAATGTTTTCCCATGAGAATGATATAAGCTCACTATCCAGAATTAAACATGACCTACGCTGGCTCCCATTTTACTTTCTCATATACGAAGTATATTGAGAAAGTATTGTAATCTCAAAACAAATTGACCTCGAGATTTTGACAGAAATATATGTTTTACGTGTACCTGAGTCTGAAAAGTGATTTTCGCAATGCCATCTGTCTGTCTGTCTGCCTGTTACTGTCCCTGGAGCCTAAACAGTAGAGCGAAAATGAATGAAATCTTGTACTTAGGCATTTTATCATACTGAGCAGAAGCTGCGAAGAAATGGTTGACAGTGCTCAATAGTTAAGGGAAGTTTATTGTACGCATTTTTAACAACAATTTGATTTTCTTGAAAATGGCTCTTAACGATTTCAATCAAATTTTGTACAGTTACTTTAGTTTATGTCTTCAGTAATACTACATAGTTCATATTTCTCCAAAAAATGAATATAAGGCTAGTTTATTCTAGGCAAGTTTAATAATAATTTGATTTTCTCAAAAACAGCTCCAAGGATTTTGATCAAATTTTGTGCCGTTACTTGAGTAGAGGTCTGCAATAATACTACTAACTTCATATTTCTCAAGAAATGAATATAAGACTAGTTTATTCTTGGGCAACTATAACAAAAATTGGATTTTCTAAAAACCAGCTGATATGATTTTCATTTTCTAATGATAACTAAACTACACATTAGTATATGAGAAAGTTTGTACAACATAGCTTGTACCGATTTTTTTTCTTATGGTGGTTACAAAATTTTAGGAATATTTTAATGGGAAAATTCTAAATTAAAAATGGGATACTATGTCACCATTTCCAATATATAACCTGAAGTACTGAAATATTAACAGAAAAATAATATAAAGCTATAAGCATTTTTCTTACTATCCTATATATATCCTTATCAGAACAGGGTATTTACACTGGCAATTATTATTATAAAGATAGATTCTAAAAACTGAAGTGGTCAGCATATTTTTAAACATATACTGGTAAAATGTCCATCAGAAGGAACAACCTATTCCTCCATTAGTCTCCTTCCCTATCCCTCTCTTTCCCTCCCTCTTCTTTCTTTCCTCTCCCTCCCCTCTCTCCTCCCCCTCTTTCTATCTCTCGCCTCCACCTTCTCCCCTCTTCGCCTCTCTCTCCCTCCCCTCCTTTCTCTGTCTCTCCCCTCTACCGCCCTATTCCTCCTCTCCACTCTCCCTTCTTCACCCTCGTTCTCTCCCACCCTCTTATCCACCTCTATATTTCCTTCTCTCTATCTTTCCTATCCTCTCTCTCTTCCTTTCTCTTTATTTTCCAAATATTTCCCTTCTGCTATAATCATGCCTCCCATATTCCTTATACAGTGAGTGTCCGCTCACCGTGATACCGCTTACCGTAATGTCCGCATTACCGTGTTTTTTCTTTTGGAACGCATTAAAAAAAATCTCGGTCAAATCTGCTTGACCGTGATTTTCCGAGGCACGCGAAAAATTTTTCTTCCAGTTCAAACGAGTGAAATTTGATACCGCCTGTCAGTGTCAAGTATGTACTTTGGAGTAAAGCACTGCACCCACAAGATGTCATGCCATAGAATAGCTATTAAAAAGAATGTGCACTCAATGTATTTATAGCACGGTAGCACCAAAGTGAAAATGAGATGCAAGAAAACATTCTATGGTCACGCGTCGCGCATGACACACTCTTGTCAGTCAAGAGAGTATAGACGTGCGTGCTTTGCGTATTTTGGGATTTCGGAACATTTGAACAATTTTTATTATTAAAAGCGAACTTTAGTGATTCAATATAATTTTTTGAATTGGTGAATTGTTGACACCAGTGCATTATACTGTACAGTATTGTTAATACCTAATAATAATAATAATTGTGATTATATTAAATTTTTAATTGTGAAAATACCTAGTTATGGCGCACCCACAAAAAAGGAAAAGTGATGCTAGTGAATCTGTTTCAAACAATGGCAAAACTAGTGCATCTAAAAAGTTTACGGATTTGAATATGAAACTTCGTGTCAGCTGAAAGAGGTGAACGTGTGGTTGATATTGCACACTGATTTAATATGTCATGGACAACTGTGAAAGACATTATCATTAGTAAGGACAAATACCGTGAGATTGCAAAGCATGCGCAAGGTAGGAAATTTTACTACGCCTTGAAAAAAAACTGCTCAAGTGGTTTTCAGACAAACGTGAAAAAAATACAGATATGTCGGCGGAAATGATTTGTGAGAAGGCGCAGACCATATTTGTTGATCTGAAAAAAGAAGATCCAAGTTGCACACTCAAATTTAAAGCAAGTTCTGGGTGGTTTAGGCATTTTAAGAAGAGAGTTGGTATCAAACCAACTACCAGGCATGGGGAGGCAGCATCAGAAGAATTCATGGGAAATTTTGAAGAGCTTGTCCAAGGTTATTCATCTTTCCAAGTGTTCAACTTCGATGAAACTGGTCTCTTCTGGAAAAGGATGCCCAAAGAACATACATTATGAAGGATGAACAAAAGCTGCCAGGACACAAGGCAGCGAAAGATCGTCTCACGTTGATGTTGGGATCGAATGCCTTAGGAGACTTCAAAATGAAGCCACTCCTTGTCTACCATTCTGAGAACCCAAGAGCATTGAAGAATGTGATTAAGTCTCGACTCCCAGTGATTTTTAAGAGTAATTGAAAGGCGTGAGTGAAATTTTTCAAGATAGGTTTGTGGATTATTTTACGCCAGCAGTGGAGCGATATCTTCAGAATAAGAACTTGGCGAAGAAGGCTCTCCTCTTTGTCGATAATGCATCATCTCATAGCTTAGACCTTGAGTATGCCCCAGAATTCATAAAAGTGTCCCCGAACACAACCTCATTGATTCAACCAATGGATCAGCATGTCACCGCAAACTTTAAGACGAAGTACCATAAGCTCACGTTCCAGCAATGTTTCGTGGCGACCGATGGAGAAGGCAAGCTGACATTAAAAGAATTCTGGAAGAGTAAAAGAATCAGAGATGCTGTAGATAACATTGGTAAAGCGTGGGAGAATGTGAGCCAGAAATCGTTGTCAGCGGCATGGAAAAATTTGTAACCCCAAATTGTACCCGATTTTGAAGGGTTCGAACCCACTGAACAACAACAAAAAGAAACCGAAGAAGTGGCACAGCTTGGAGAAAATCTCGGCCTTGAGGTGACATCAGAAGATATGGAGGAGCTTGTCCAGTCTCATTCCGAGGACCTCTACGAAGAAGAAATCCTCGAAATCGACATAGAAGTTGTGTCAAAACCTGTATATACAGAGGCTACAAAAGAACTTACGGTGCAAAATCTGAAGGAAATTGTTGCTGAGGCACACAAATTGAAGTCATTATTGTCTTCATATGACCCTCACCAACACAGAGTATTCAAGGCTTGTTTACGAATTGACTCTCATATTGAGCAATATGCGTTTATCCTGAATGAGATGACGAAACCAAAACAGATGGAAATTGATTCTTTCTTTAAGAAGAGCATGATTCCCTCCTCCCCCACATTCAGAAGAATGTCAAGAATCTGTCCCCTCCACATCAGGCATCCAAAAATTTTTTACTTTTCATCGAGTTAATGAACTGTGATTCCATAGATGGGGTTGTGTTTTTTTAGAACAGGTTGCCAAAGAAAACATTTTTTTCATTAAAATTTTTTGTTATAAATTTCAAGTTTTTTTTATTAAAATGCAATGGATAGTTGTGTTTATAAGTATTAATTATTTTTTGTTTTTAGTGCAGGTTTCCAAAAAAGACATTTTTCATTTAAAGTTTGTTAAATTTTTCAAGTTTTTTTATTAAAGTGTAATTTACAGTTGTGTTTATTTTAACATACATATTTTCTTGAAAAATAAAAGGTCATGAACAATTTTTTTTACATATTCTTTATTAAAACACCATCTATATATCATTATAATAGCAACATAAAGGAACAATTTACATAATTTTACAATTTTATTTTATTGGGAAAAAAATCTAATGTGGCCAACACGACTTTCTCCATATTTGGGTTATAGATATTTAAATTATTACGAATAGCATTATAAGGCAAAGTTATTATTTCGTATCATAAAAGAATAGTCGTTCTTATTGCCGTAAATTATATTTTGAATATGTTTACAGAATTCACTGCAAGATGGTGGCGCTGTATACTGAAAATTTACAAATAAATTAATTCAAACGAAAATTTGATTCAAACAAAACTTGGAAGAAATATTATTCTCTACAACTTTGGTCCTCACGAATATTACCAATAACGACGTTTTTAAGGAGATATTTGATGGAAACCGAAAAAACCAATTATTTATAAATAGTTCCTAAACAATAACTGCTTTGGAAAATTGTTTCAAATGAAAGTTGTAGGAAATTACATTCTCTATAACCTTTGCATAGAATTGTATATACAATAACGATGTTTTAATGGAGATATTTTACCAAAACCGAATCAGGTTTCGATTAAACCTCCACTTCTGGTTAACCAGTATTGTCCAAAAACTAATAAGCTCTTTGTGCTTAAACCAAAGTGTTCTATTTGAAATTTGGTAATGATATGGCAAGTACTTTTCGAGTTAGAATGCCCACAATTACATACATACACACACAGACATTATTCCGAAAATAATCTAAACGTGTTCTAGGGATCAATATATCTAATAAACTATTAGTTTTTCGAAAAATTCCTATTACATACACACAGACAACATCGAGAAAATAGTCAAAACTTTTTCTAGGGACCTCAAAACGTATTTCTATTGAAATCTCGAATCGATTTTTTTCATGAATACATTACTTTCTCTATACTACATAAATGGAGAAAGTAAAAACTGGTTCCCATTGCTCGCCGACCATGAAAATCACTTACTGAGGCGTTTTTTGGTCCCAATTAATCACGGTAAGCAGACATCCACTGTATCAGTAAATGTTTAATATTGATAGTCCAACATTTTGCTCATATTAAAGTACTCAAGGCATGGATTTTTATGCACATGAAGATATAACCAGTTGCGGAATTTAACGATTGCAAATTCCATTGTGCTGAATTGATTTGTTGCATAAAAAGTCCAGAAACTCCTTTAAAACATATTCTTGTAAGTAATCCAATGAGATTTAAACTTTCACAATAAGAAAAGGAATCATATGTGAAACTGGTCTCAAGAATGAAAATCTGTAGAAAATTATGAAGCATATTATTAATACGTATAATATTGCCTACTTCCACAAAGTTGTCTGATTTGATTAATTATACCCTACCCTCCCATTTGTTGTAATTTGTTATTTGTTGCTTATTGTTAATCTATATGAAATTTCCAGTCAATATACATCTATATTGCTTATGTTTCATGAGGATTGCTTCCAGCAAAGAATTTTACATAGAGTACATGTATACCCAGGTTTATGTCGAGGATGAATTCCTGAAATGTGCAACATAAATCAAAAGAATTTATGGTATGGTGGGGGATTTCTGCAGGAGTTTAGGATAGTTTGGCGTAATTGATTGCAATAACTCCTCAATGTTAACACTAGATAATCGTCAAACCCAGTCCCATGTTTGGATGGTAAAATAATGCAGGTAATAGAACCAATGGAAATATTATTAGGTGAACGTACAGATAAGAAATTCCTCTCCAAGTAAACAGTAGTACTGCATCTAAGGGTCACTTATAACAGGATTGCACCACACATTTCTAATCAAAATTTTGGACTTAAGTCACCTAAAAGCATGAGGCGATTCTTCTCATGCAAGCATCATTGTAAAATGAAGTACGGTGTAATATTTAAGATATTCGTTATTGATATTTAATTACATAATTGTTCTCAAATACAAAAACAAAAATTTTAATACCAGAATCAAATGTGGTTGTTAGTAGGCACATTTGTAATTTATTTCTAGCCATTAGGCTTAATGGCAATTTGTGGTTGGAATCAATTTGTCTAAAAAATATTTCCTTGTTTTTAATAATGTGGCATACACAAAGCTCTTCATGTTCTTTTATCCATTTCCTTTGTAAATTTTACTTGTAACATATGAGTACATATATACATCTATGCTCCTCTCGCAATTTTAATTGAAATGTTTCTACAATAAGAATTTGTTGCACACAAAAACTTTTCTCAAATTGTTCATTGCTATAAAACAAGGTATGGGCAATAGCTTATTTTATTAAATGTTAAATGTGAGCTAATAATTAGTTTTAATATTTAATTTACATTAATTTTTTCAGGAAAGTATGCCATGAGAGATCTTGTTCAAAAGCTTCCATCTGGAAATCCTCAGCATGATCAGGGAACCTCAGATGATACAATAGCAGCTGTTTTGGCAACATTGAATGAAGTCATTAAAAAAAATGCTGAGTTTTCAAGGTTGGTCATTTTGCCTTAACCTCTTCCCTGATAGGTTTTTTCCATTAGTTGGTCAAAATAACATCACATTATTTTATTTTATTTTTTGAATACTTATAGTTATATATAAAAAGAAACGTAGTCATTTCTAGTTTGAAACTTTTATTAAACAATATATTTTACTCTTTCTTATTCACAATTTACACATATTTTCACCTTATATTACACATTTGTATTTACATATTAATACTAAATAAAAAAAACATTAATGAAACTTTTAATACCAAAATTATATACCCTAAATACTGATGTGTTACACACAGTGGAACATCACAATCTGGGCAGTAGTATCTGTCCCCTTTTCTTATTTGTTTGCCCCACACATCCTGTTTTCAGCAACACATTGCACACTTTCTCGTTGGGTTTGCCTTCTTTCAGTGGCCAGGATTAGTTCGGGGAAGTGCCTCTCAGTGTGGCGGCAGGGATGTGGTCCTGCGGGTGGCCTACCTGCCCTCGGGGCAGTAATGCTAGGATGGTACACTTCGATGATTTTCTGTATCAAGTCAAATCTGTAGTCCAAATGCACACTTTTTCCACCCGTTTTACTATATAGAACAAAAGAATTCCAAACACACTTCCAACAAGTAAAAGAAAATTTTTTTGTAGTATTTTTCCCCCATTTCCTTGGAATTGGGTAATCAGCCAAATGCTGGTCCACTCTGTCCACTCCTCCCATTATACCATTATAGTCTACCACAACCTTCAGCTTCATCGTCACTCTGCCTCTTTTTTCTACCCTCTGCATCTCATTGTTGTGTACTGAAGACAACAACGTCACCTCTTTCTTATCTTTCCACCAAAGCACCATAAGTTTTCCTTTTTGATATGCCGCTGTCTCACCTTTCTTCATTTTTTTTTGTTTTCAAACCTGCTGGCATTCCTTTCCGTGTTTTATGCACAGTCCGATAGGTGTCACAAGATTGAGAAACAAGCCAATCGGCAAATTCTGGCGAGGTATAAAAATTATTTGTCTTCTGACAATAGTCTTTGTCTAATGAGGGTTTCATTAGAGACATAACCACCTGAGCTGACATCGGCATATTCTTGAAGTCTTTATCGAGAATGGTTCCTTTTCCCATATACAGGCGACTCCCGAGACTCATTGGGGATACATTCCTGAAAACGTGTTCGAATCTCGAATATTTGAGTGTCGAACGCCGTTTTTCCATATACTTGCATGTTATAATCGGGGGATACGTTCCCACATCTCGGGAAAAAGTCTCCCCTCACATTCTATAAAGATAAAATAACATTACTAATTGGTTAATACAACAATGTTAAATTATGAATAAATTATATAATAAATATTTTAAATGTATAACTTATTTTTTGTACTAAAAAGGAAAAAATAAATTTTTGTTTTGAACTTCAAAGATAGATGTATGCAATATGCTTTACAGACAGCCCGGTCTGGATCGCGCGAGTCGTTTGTTACAAACGACCCGCGCGAGCTGGATAACATACCTGCATACATCTATCTATACGTACAACTATTTATCGCAGCAAAATTATTATAAAAGTTATTAAAAATGCACAAAATAACTTAAGAATAAAGAAACAATAAAATTAAAAATATTTTCATAGCTTAAATCTTTTTCAACTGCGCTTACTGGACTTGGTTTTATAATTGAGAAGTTGGAAGATTTTAGTTGGAAGAAGAGGAGCTATTGGGTGGGGAACTGTTCATTGTTGTTATCAAATTACCTGAATTTATCACGTTCTACAATTTTTTCCTTCTGTTTCACATAAGCGCTAGTAGTTGACACATTCCTAATGATCGTACGATTTCAGCATGGCTTTCAGTATGTGTTTCTGACACTGATCATCTACCCAAAGTTTTAAGTTGTTCCATTTTAGGAATCACAACACCGTGCCTAGGACTGTTTATTGCAGTTATCAAATTACGTAAATTTATCACGTTCTAGAATTTTCTCCTTCTGTTTCACATAAGTGCTAATAGTTGAAGGACACATTCCCAACGATCATGCGATTTCAGCTTGGCTTTCACCTTTCTCAACATGCTTTAAAATTTATAATTTCAATTCATAACTGTGAATCTTATACCCTCTTTTTTTTTATTCCCTTACATTATCACTATTACATTTCCTTTTAGATGCCATGTCAAATGATAAATTTATAAATAAATCAATAAAATATATAAATTTAAATAAAAGATTAACAGAAAAAAGAGTGAAATCAGCACAAATTCAAACAATTAAAGCAGATATAACTACGTCTACACCAAAACTAAACTTTTGGTCAGTACCAATAACTATGCAAAATTTATTCTGCGTATATTATCAATCGACGGGATCGAAATCTCGAATTAATCGAGACTCGGGAGTCGCCTGTATATGATTGTTGTCCAAACATATCCACTTTAGATTCACACAAAATGAAAGTTTTTATTCTGAACCTTGCCCTTTTTTGTGGCATTTAATTATGCCATCCTAATCGTCCTTTATACAGCAGAAGACTTTCATCGATAGTTATCTCTCTTTCTGGTGTATAAAACTTACTAAACTTTTCCTCCAACATTTGGTAAATGGGCCATATTTTGTTCAATTTAGGGTTCGGGTGGGTTTCAGGGTTGCACTCATCATTGTTGCTAAAATACAAGTATTGCCTAATTTTCACAAATCTTTGATAAGACATAGTTTGTCCAAAAAACAGTGTAGCAAGTATTGGTCTTGTTGACCAATAAAATTCATATTCTGGCTTTCTCACAATGTTTTGCAGCATAATAAGTGCAAAAAACATGACCACTGGTGGCACACCATTGTTATTTTGAACCAGAGGGTTTATCATGGATACACTGATTAGCGTAGCGATTTGTCTCATCGGTAATATAACCAATGAGGTCATCATCAAAAAACAGTTCAAAGAACTGCAAAACACCACCATCTGGGTCAACTTCAAAATTTATCGAAGAATCACCTTCAAAGTAAAACCTAGTCTGTGCAGGAGGAGTGGGACCTGAATTATTCACTTCACACCATTGTCCTTGCACAGGTTCTTCTGCTACCCTAGAATCGGATCTTGTCTCTTCCGAGAAACTTGATTCTGATCTGGAACCTCAATGTCCACTTCTTCCAATTCCAAATCAGAACTATTGTATTCCTTGTCACTTTCCATTACGGGAAGGGTAAAGTAACACAGTAAAACAATAATAACAAAGCAATAAAAACAATAATAAAAAGTAATAAAAACAATAATAACAAAGCAATAAAAACTAACAAATCAATGAAAACAATAACAATGCAATAAAACAATAATAACAAAGCAATAAAAACAATAACAAAGCAATGAAAACAATAATAATGAAGCAATGAAAACAATAACAGAAAACATGGAAAACACTAATGCAAGTGAGGATGCTAGATGTGTTTGCTTGAGAGGACAAGAAATAACTAACTCAGATGTGCCTTTGAAATTTGAAGTGGTTGCAAAAAAAATTTGGCATCACCGTCAACATCTGGTGAGAAATCTTAGTAACAGTAAATGGACTTAGGAGAGGCATTCATGGAAAACCCTAGGTCTTAGGAGCAGTGACCTGGCAGTGAGAGGGTAAAAACATCTGGTCAGGATGCTAGAAGAGAAAGTTCCATTGTCCATGTCACAACCTCGCAGTAAGGCATCAGTTAGAAACCTAAAATACAAAACTGGCCAGAAAATAAAGAATTGCTAAGAATGAAAATTTTCTAACTTCAGTGAACATAGTAAAAATGCATGTATAAATGTATTTTTTTAGTGAAATTTGACATATAACAAAGGGCCGATGTTTTAGATTTAATAGAAATATTTTATTCCAATTATTGGCAGAACTGTTTTTCCAATTTATTTCAAACATTCTATGAACAAATAATGCATTATTATTTGTAAATATATCGATTCTTATGAAAATCCGATTGGCAGAAGCCAAGTTATGAAATAGACGAACGACCAGACGGACGGAAAGACAGACGACTAGAAGAAAGACTGTAAATGTTCACAGAGAAGTGATACCCACCTAAAAAACAAGTAACAGATAGCATATATAATAATAATAATCTGTCTTTATTTGAGATGATATTTAAACAATCAACATATAACACACCCATGATGAACACAAACATGCATGTTATAGGCGGGAATCGAACCTGCGACCTTAGTATCAGGTGGCAGATACTCTAATCACCCATCTACCATGGCTTGAGATAATATAAAAAATTTGCAACAACGTATTCTTTCAATACTATTCATTCTTTGATAATAATATGCTTTGGGTATGTAAAAAAATACAAATAGTGTTACTGCCTGATTTGATTCAAATTCAGCATAATAAGAGTACATGGTGATTAAATACTTTTTGTGAAATTGTACGTGCCAGGATGGCCTATGAGCCGTGTTATTTGCTATCAAACTTTGTGTTTTTTACAACCCGGACCTCTCAGCACTGCCATGTGGTCGCCATGGTAAATACGCTACTACAGAAGGAGATAGAGTGTGAGGTTAGGGGAGGCTAGAGTGATGAAGGGGATGGCATGGAAGGACCTAGAGCCGATTGCTGTTAATTATGTTGGGGTTTGATTGGAAAAATGTCGTATGATTGGAAAAATACAACATAGGATAATAAAGGGAGTATAAGAATTAAATAGTAATTAGACTTGTTCGGCAAAACTGTGATATGAAGTTCAACAGCAATTAACTCACTCCTTGGTTTATATGTAAAATTGTCTACAGCAATGCTGCACCGCCAGAAGTGTCCCGCTGCTCCTTGTGAAATGTCAATGACAGAAAAAAAATGTGGATACAATGACGAAAATTTCCCATCTGAATAAAGAGAAGCGCTTTGTTTCAGGGTAACTCCCGCAAGAGGATCGCAACTCATGTCAGCTGTTTTCAATCCGCATAGCAGGATGGCCAAACGAGGTGTACTTTATTCACTGCAAAACACCCTTAAAAAGCAAGTTCAATGGTTCAATTATTGTAACTATGTTGCTAATGGGATAACTCGCATCTTACTCCTGTGCAATATTGTTTTAACATAGACATTTATAAAGAGAACTGCCAACATGTGGAAGAAGAAAGTGTATGTGACGATTCCACTTTTATAAAGTGCGCCTATTGTGAGCTGCATCTGTGTTTCTTGCATTTCTATACAAAGTATCATGTTTGTATTTAAATTATATGTTTGTTAAAATTTGAATTTGATTTACTGTGCTTTGCTTCATTTCTGTCGATCATTAGATTGCGCGCATGCCGTATAAGTCAAATTTTTTGTTGGTGATCACGTTTCATTCTTTTTGCTTTGTTTTATTTTTTCAGACAATTTTAAATATAAACCAAGGAATGAGTTAATTGCTGTTGAACTTCATATCACAGTTTTGCTGAACAAGTCTAATTACTATTTAATTCTTATATTCCCTTTATTATCCTACTAGCTGGAATGCCCGGCTTCGCTCGGGAAAGAGTTTTTCTTTAAGTAGCAAACGATTTTTATTGCTTGGGGCAAACGTTCCCCATTCCTTAATTATGCAAGCGATGCTTACATTAACATTTACTGTTTTATATATTGTATTGTAAAGTTTTACCATTAACATAATTACGCATTAACGTCTTACTTAATATTCACATGGATAAATGCACCGAAGCCTTTAAAGCAGCAATAAAATTATGTGGATTATGTCAATACTATTAGCATAAATGTAAACAATAAACATCTTGGTTACCGAACAAATGTAAACAAATGTAAGTAGATGTATCGATTTATGTTGTGATAAATCTTTCAATGTTAATGGTAAAAGATAACAATGTTCTAATATTCCTTAAAAATCATTTGACTCACTTTAAAAGTATCCATATACTATATTTAGGCATGAATCCATTTGTACCCTTTATCTTGGTGTTAGCTATTCTTCCTCTACGATGCACCACGGCATGGATTTCCTTGCATTAATCTTTATGTGGATATCACTCCCTTTGAAGAGGACAACAATTAAGATTAAAGATTTTTGAGATGAAACTAATACCAATGTAACCGGCTATCCACTGTATAAAAGATCAAGTAACACTTCTGGCAATCATACCACACGTGGCTTACATTTAGACAATCGATATGTCATTCCTTTTAATGCATATCTTAGCAGGAAATTCAGTGTGCACATCAATGTAGAAATATGTTCTTCTGTATTATGTGTTAAATATATCCATAAATACATTTCCAAAGGTACTGATTTTGGCAGATTTGAAGTTAGGCAAAATATTGCAAAATGGGATTCAAATAGTATGGTATATGATGAAATAAGTGAATTTCTCAATTGTTGCTATATAAGTGCACCAGAGGCTGCCTGGTGAATTTATGAAAATCAAATTCATGATCAATCACATATAACTACTTTATTATCTGTTCATTTACCAGATGAACAGGAAGTATACTTTCGAGAAGGCCAAGAGGATGAGGCCCTTAGACATGCTTCTACATGCAATACTACTTTGACCATATCATTCGAATTGAACAGTTTTGAGCCTACAGCACAGACAATCTGATATCAAGATATTCCAAATCATTTTGTATTGGTTAACAATAAAAAATGTAAAACTTGTCATAGAGGTGATGATAAAGTTATTGGATGATTAGTTAGAATATCTCCTCGAAACAAGGAACTTTATCATTTACAATTAATATTACTTAAGGTGACTGGAGCTACCTCATTTGAGCATCTACGTACTGTACATGGTAACATTTTCCTTACCTTTTGTGATGCAGCACGTGAATTGGGTCTAACAGACAATGACAACGAATGGTTCCTATGTATGCAAGAAGGAGTATCTTACATGATGCCGAAAGCCCTGCGAAATCTTTTTGTTACAATTTTAATTCACTGCCAACCCTCCAATCCGGTGCATTTATGGAACAGTTACAAATCACCTATGTCTGAAGATTATCTACAGAATGGTGACAATGCGGAGTCTGCTACAAACCTCACCCTTCATCAAATTCAAGAAGCCCTTCACGAAAAAGGTTCTTCTTGCAAAGATCATGGTTTGCCAGAACCCACTGAAATCCCAGAAATCATAAGTTCTGACATTGACATTGTTGCCGAGAGGAACGCAGGTGCAGAAATGGAAGGTTTATTAAATAATCAACAGCATGAGGGATTCGATTGCATTTAAAAGCATTATCATATAGTAATTCAGATATAAATCGGCAGAGATGTTTCTATTGTTTATGGTCCAGGGGGCACTGTAAAGACATTCCTTTATAAAGCATTAGTACATGTGTTACGTGGAAAAGAAATGAATGTTTTGTGTATAGTTTGAACTGGTATAGCAGCAAATCAACTACCCAGTGGAAAGATATGTCACACAGCTTTCAATTTACCTCTTCATTTAGAATCCAATATGACATGCAAGATATCAAAAAATTGGTACAACATACATTGTACAAACTTTCTCATATACTAATGCAAAATTGTTTTAACCATTTTTCAGATAAATTATTGTTAAAGTTGCCTAGAATGAACTAGCCTTATATTCATTTTTTGAGAAATATGAACTATTTGGTGTTATTGAAGACGTAAATTCAAGTAACTGTACGAAATTTGATCAAAATCATTACAGCCGTTTTTGAGAAAATCAAATTGTTGTTAAAAATGAGTAGAATGAACTTCCCTTAATTATTGAGCAATGTCAACCATTTATTCATAGCCTCTGCTCTGTATGATAAAATACCTAAGTATGAGATTTCATTTCTTTTTGCTCTACTGTTTAGGCCCTAGAACCAATAACAGACAGACAGCATTGCTAAAACCACTTTTTCAGACTCAGCTACACCTAAAACGTATACAGTAGAACCTCATAAACCTGGCATTCAAAAACCCGACATTCTCAAAAACTCGGCACTTTTATGAAAGTTACCATATCTGCCCGAATAAAAGCCGATGTTTTTTGTCAAAATCTATCATAAAAAATCACCCCTCGGCTTAAATGTGAGTCTGAGGAAAATTTGGGTTATGGTTAAATCTCGAAGTCTCTCATTGCCTTCGCGTTCAAATGATAGTACTATATTTTTCGTAAAGTAAATATTTGACCTACGATGAATATATATATAAAAATATCTTGGCGAGATCATTTGCGTAAATTGACCGTTACACAAAATGCGTCGATGGCTTTGAATGCTCAACTGTTTGAATTTCGGTAAAACTTTACATGGAACGTGTATACCGTATATACTTGTGTATATGCCGACTCCATGTATAGTACGACCCCTGATTTTTTGGTGAACAGACCTGATTTTTTCATATATCTCGTTTATAGTACAACCCAGCTTTCCACCATGGTCGATATATTTCGTTTCGATGGCTCGATGGTTACGAGCGAGATATATCGAACAACCTTGATTTTCCACACAACCATAGAATAGACCTAAATGTCGTAAATATTATTTCTTGCGAGTACACTAAAATTCGGATAAGTTAAGCATCTTACTCCTAAAACATTTAATAAAAAGTGATATGAATCCTGATTGCACAAGATGAAATAAAATCGTTTCAATTCTGGTACGTCTGGATTACGTTCCACGTACGTAATGGTTCCACTCGCTCATCTATTTAATAGGTAGGGATAACGGACAAAAAGAAATTACTTTGTAATATTCCACAGTCTTTATTGTTTCTTCAATCACACACCGACCGGTTTCCACTACAAAATCATTCTAATGGTGTTATTAACCGACGTAACACCTTTAGAATGACTTTGTAGTGGAAACCGATCAGTGTGTGATTGAAGAAACAATAAAGACTGTTGAATATTACAAAGTAATTTCTTTTTTCCAACATGTCGAAGTTCCATGAAGTTATGCCGTCTACGATACTTTTAGTCCAACTCGTTCCAATCCATCCCTTGTAAAAAGATGCAAACAAAGATGTACATACATAAAATCCAAGAAAGGAAGTGCCTGTAAATCGTCACTTATATCAAGTATTTGTGAATTTGAAGCTGTATATATGAAAAAGATTCTACTCTTCATGAAGCAACATAACAATGATAAAGGACCTCACTGTTAAAGTTAGCCCACCATTAGAATGCATGCGGGTGGCATAACTTCACCAAAAATGCCCGTGAAGATACATGAATTTTAAATCCTCAAATGCATTACTCGTGTATAGTACGATCCCCAATATTTGAAATAAAAATTTGGTCGTAAAAACTCGTACTATACACGAGTATATACGGTAATTATAAAAATGCAATTTCTTAAGGCAATGTAAATGCTAATTTCATTGAAAATAGACTTGGATGAAAAAATATCTTGGCGAGATCACTATTACTATATTTGACCTTTTGTGAAAATGAAGATGCATGAATTATTGTCACTGAATGTGGAATATTATTCAGCAACGCAAAATTATTATTGGAGTAATATTTCAAAATGTCAACAACTGAACCATTTCCCACTCATTTCTTCGATCTCGAATAATCTATTCTAAGATGTGCGTGAATGCCCAGCACATTTAAGCATAAAATCTACGAAATTTACGTTTTCGCCAAAAAATGGTGGAAATTTTTGGGGGGTCGGCTTAAATCCAGAGTCGGCTTCTATTCGGGCAGATATGGTATATGTAAAAAAATAGAAATTACTTTAAATGATGTACGCTTATCTATTTTCATTGTTTCATTTACCTCATTAGAACCACATGTTTAGATTCATGGTGATAGCAGTTGTTTTTTGTTAATGCAATTAGTACTTTTGTTAAATTTTATTTTGACATGACTTCAAAAAAAGAAGACAACCCATAAGTGGTGTTATGAAACATAAACAGAAAAATCTCACGATTGAAAAAAAAAAGGGGAATTACTAAGAAAAATGAAAAAAGGTACTTCAGTGAAGAGACTTTGCAAAGACTATAGCATTGGTAGTTCCACTGCATACGACTTAAAGAAGAAAAAAATCGGTACAACATACATTGTACAAACTTTCTCATATATGGGTACTAATGCGTCGTTTAGTTATCTTTAGAAAATGAAAATCGTATGAGCCTGTTTTTAGAAAATCCTATTTTTGTTCAAGTTGCCCAAGAATAAACTAGCCTTATATTCATTCATTGAGAAAAATTAAATACATAGTATTATTGTAGATGTATACTAGGGTGGCCCTTAAATGTAGGCAATTTTTAATTTTTACATATTTAAATGTCTTACCCCTCAGTTTTTTTCCTTTATGGGTCATTGTAACAAGTGCAAAATCCTGGGTCTGTGGCATAATTTTAAACCGAGCCTCATTGACGTCAACCATTTAAAATTTTAGGATTTTTGGGAAAATTTCATCAAAACATGGATATGTGAGAAATGAATATTTTATTTTGGGATCTCATGAATGGTATTTTTTGGCCTCCAATTTCATGAAATTTATCAAAACTTTAAACTTGCATCAGTGTTGTTACAGTGGTAACCTCAGTCCAAAAGGAATTCCTTTGAGAGCGTTTCCTTAGAGCAGTCCTTAAACTGGTGATGGTGCTCGGAAACTACCTGCAGCAGGTACTGTTTCTCATCCTCCTTTTCTGAAAGGCGCTTATTGAATTGCTGCATGAGTGCAACCACCCTCTCAGCAGTATCATTTACTACGTGGAGGCTCTTAACAAATTCACAAGCAGAAATGTAATCCTCACGAGTTTCCCATGTAGAAGGCTCAGCTTCAAGAAAGCCATCCGCAATCTTGAAACAAGAAAAGTAATTCGTTTTCTTCGTAAATAATTCTTGGATTCTCATTACTCTGGCCCATTTATTTATGCTCTGTGCGTGGACGTGGAT
Source organism: Uropetala carovei (assembly GCA_036926305.1). NCBI lineage: Eukaryota > Metazoa > Arthropoda > Insecta > Odonata > Petaluridae > Uropetala > Uropetala carovei. The sequence goes on along the minus strand of JAXCHB010000037.1, from coordinate 4,395,461 downwards.
ACGGTGGTCAGGATCGGACATTTCGTCCTGGTTCTTCAGTGCTTCCACCATCTTATATTTCACATTTATGGAAATGGAAGAATCAAAGAGGGCCAGGGCAACTGCTTCTTCTGTGAGATACCACAGGTTTCCAGCAAATTTTCACTGAGCGTCCCAAAAAATTTCAGCATCAACGCGTTTGTAGGCACATAAATTTTTCATAAAGTTCAGATCCTGGTATGGTGCAGCTGAGGCAACCGGAGTCATGAACCATGCTTTTACATAAACAGAGAGAAGAAATATGCATACAGAATGCGATCCCTTCTGTTCACTAGGAGTCAGCTTGAACTGCCCTCGAAACAGGAAAATCTTTAAAGCATATAGTGCTCTAGCCATCCACCTAGCATTATGAACGGCACCAGGTTTCCGAAAATGTACTCCACCAGGAAGCTTTCCACCGAGGAAAATGATGCTTAACTCCAGAAGCTCTTTATAATCTTCCCTACACTGAGTTTCCTGCGAATTAAAATAAAGCAGCATATAGAATACATAATCGCGAATGAAGGCATGTTATAATTTATTACAGAAGTTCATGTATTAGTTAATTAGTGACCATACTTGTATAAAAAAAATATTGTGTCCTCTGCAGATTCCTGCAGTGCCGATGACACAGCCATGTCCTGCATACCGGTGTCATACGTGGACTTATCTATTGTTGGCCAAGCTAACTGAAATCGCTTGAACAGAGGATTTTCAGGCCCAGAAGATGGTGCGATACAATGTTGGAACACGGCTTTCAAAACTAATTCATACATGTGTGCCGACAAGGAAAATACAGCAGATCTATCCCCAAATGCCGCTCAAGCAGCACAGCTGCACCATTAACTCTGCCTATGAAAAAATAGGTTTAATTTCATTTAAAAGGCGGTGTGAGGCATATTAAACATTTAAAAGCTGTTCAAATCACCTGCACTTACCTGTGTTGGCAGCCTCTGTATCAGTGCACATGCCCTGCACACGGTCTGTAAGTTCTCAATCCTCCAGTGCGGATGACACAGCAGCTGCCTGTTCATATCCCATTCCAGATGAAAGTGCGGGAACCGCAAGAAGCTGTTCCATGCCACTCCCCCATACCACAATAGGAAACCTATCCACGGACGTGTCACCTTTGAGTGCAGGGAGGATCTTTCCATCCCAATGCACAATGAGAGGGAAAGTCGACTCCTTAAATTTCTCTTTAATTTTTCCCGCACACTGCTAACAAAATTCAGCTCTCGCTCTCTGGATGGTTGATCGGCTAATCTTTAGATCATGGATGTTTTTGCGTGACTTACTTTCAGCTGCAGCAGCAAGCACAAAGGCTGCATCTCTATTACTGGTTTGCCATCTGTATAACACCACTGCCAACTTAGATGTCATGATAATAACCGTCGCATGTTTTTTTTGGGGTGGGGATGGCAAACATTCCTGATGACGGTGGCTCAGACTCTGATTCGGTGTCATCATTAACATTGCTATCTTCATCTAGGTTCATAACAGGACACACTGAAAAGCAAACGAAGAATAATACTCAACTTCCTTTTATGGGGCCTTTCAAGTATTACAACATACTGTGGGGGTGGGGACCTGCTGTAAGTGTAATGGCCTGCCAGAGGGGGGAAAGGAATTGCTCTAAGCGCCGCGTAAGCAAGCCCAAAAGACAATAAATGAGCTTCTACATGACCGTAGTCAATAAGAAATGATAGTTTGAATTTCCAATCTATTTTTTTAAAGAAAAATATTTTACACATATTTTACAAACCTCCTCTCAATTCCTGTTTTCCTTTACTCATAATAAAACGGAAGCTACGCGACGGATGAGGAAGAGAGTCTGGGGGAGTCACACCTAATATTACTGGGCGCTATAAAGGGGGAGGAGGGATTTAATTGTAGCTTAAATAACGTTACTCAATATGTACTTGAACGACCTAAGGTATAACAATATAAGCCTAGAGATGATTCTGAGATCACTCACCCGCTTCCTGTTCCATTTTAGCACGGGACCTCCTTTCTGACAGCTCTTCGTACAGCAGCCCTCTGTTCTTTACCAGCCAAGATTTTGTCCACAGCCCCCGTATACCCACGACGCCCTTTTTCTCTCTGAGTGAGAAGAAATTCAATGTCTTCAGGAATCTTGATGATGTGAAGTGCGTTTACATAGGCCACGTCAAACAGATCATCCAAAGAATTATTGAAAGTCAACTCTTTTCAGGATTGTGAGTTAGATGACCCACTGCGAGAACTATTTCGCTGAATATTTATTTCTCCACATATTGTGCAACTTTTCCACTTTAATACGAATATTATAAACAGCTTGTGTCGGTATCCTTACCTGATCCCAAAACTTTTGCACTTCACTTGCTGTTGCATGGGTGGCATCACGAATGGTCTTATATGCAGCACTTCCGTTTGATAGAAGAAAAAGTTGAGTCTGCCTCTTAGATGGTAATTTGTTGCCAGAAATCTCTGGATTTGCTTTGCCCACTAAATATGTAGACACTACTTTACGGCTTGACGTCATTTCAGTGAAGTACCTCCAGCCAAAGGTGAATACAAGACTCTGCTCACGAAGAACTCCCGTAGCAAAATGACTGATGTATTCAATGACCCGCACTCGTCAAACGACAGGTGCATGAGTCACTTAAATGCAGACACATCGACACACTCTTAAGCTATGCAACTATTTGACTGATATTTCTTGTTGCAAGGTTTGTGTTTCCATGATATTTGATGTGAGTTGTACTACTATAAAGGCAACATTGAATGATTTTTGTCATTTTCAGAGATTTTTCAAAACTTTAGAGGCGTTGAGGCATGGGTAAAAATTATTTCATAGACCTAGGATTTTACAGGTTGTTTATGCTCAACAAAAGGAAAAAAATCGGGGTAAAGACATTCAAATATGCCAACTTCGAAATTAAGGGTGACCCTAATATATACTCAAGTAACTGTATGAAATCTGATCAAAATTGTTAGAGCCATTTTCGAGAAAATTGAATTGTTAAAAATGTGTAGAATAAACTACTCTTAATTATTGATCAATGTCAACCATTGCTATGTATGCTCTGCTCAGTATGATAAAATGCCTAAGTACGAGATTTCATTCATTTTCGTTCTACTGTCTAGGTTCCAGAGCCAGTAACAGACAGATAGACAGACAGACAGACGGCATTGCAAAAACCACTTTTTCGGATTCAGCGACATCTAAAACGTGTATTTCCGTAAAAATATCGAGGTCGAATTTTTTTGCGAAAACAATACTTTCTCAATACTAGAAAGTAAAAACAGAAATATTGAAATTTTATGCAGAGAGTGATACACCTAAAGCAATGTGTAGCCATAAAACACTACATGTCCCGGGTAATTATTGTTGATAAGGTATTGTTTGAGTGGTTTCATCAGCGAAGAAGTGAAGGTGTGCCTATTTCAGGCCTAATGCTGATACAACAAGCGAAAATTTTTCACAATAGCAAAAAGAGTGGTAGAAGATGACATTGAAAACTAGGTTGATATCGACAATGATGCGCATGTCCTACTTCAGCTGATGTGAAATAGCTATGAAACATGAGCATGAAAAAGATGAATAAAATGAAAGTGACAATGATCAAGAGGTTGTGAAGGACAAACCTTCAATAGATCGCTGTATACAGTTGGTCACAGATACAATTTTTCAAGAGATTACCTGTTTGTTCGAATACAAGATAAACTTATGAAGGAAAAATCAAAATGCATGAAGCAAGCTAGTGTGCTTTGATCTGTTTAAAAACAATTCTCAGAATAATGTGTGATGAAAATAATGTTCTAAATGCGTATTAGATATATGCTTTATTTCACGTTTGTTATTTACTTTTTAATGGTTCTTATATAATTCCTCATTTTAGTGCATGTATAAGCAATAGTCTTTATTGATAATGGGTTCCCTTTTAATTGTTATCATTTGAATTATATAATCAGTTACCAAAAATGTACATTACTTAAAGATTTTTTATAAATTTTCAAAAACTCGGCATTTTCAAAAATCCAACAAATGCTAGGTCCCGAGGCTGCAGGATTTATGAGGTTCTACTGTATTTCCATCAAAATCTCAAGGTCAAATTTTTTCGCGATGACAATACTTTCTCAATATACTTCGTAAATGAGAAAGTAAAAAAAATAAAGCAGAGATCAGATCCGCTGATTTGATTATATGGGAGGAAGCACTGATGGCACCTATAACGGCTCTTGATATAGTTGGAAAAGCTATAAGAGATATAATGGGGAATGAACTTTGTTTTGGTAGAAAAGTTATTGTTTTGGTTGGTGATTTTAGACAGGTTTTGTCAGTGTGCTGTAATGCTTCTCAAGGACAAATAGTTGCAACGTGCATAAATAGAAGCTGTCTATGAAAATTCTTTAAAACTAATATGCGATCCTTAGAAAATGAAAATCAGTTTGCACAATGGCTATTGGATTTAGGTAGTGGAACACTTCTACCTCTCCAAGATGCCTCAGAGTCATTAGTATTGCTTCTTGTAAGCACCACCTGTAATAATATAGTAAATTAAATATATGGAGAGCAACACACTGTTTCTGATGCCGAATTGCTAAGTAAAAGAGCCATCCTATGTCCCAAGAATGAACATTCTCGCATGGTGAATGAAGATGTCCTACGTAAATTAGAAGGCATCACAAGAGCATTCCGTAGTATAGATATTATGAAAAATCAAGATGGTGAATTGGATCATGAAGAGCAAGTTAGATTTCCTGTAGAATTTTAAAATAGTTTTAACCCTCCTGGTCTTCCTCCTCAAGTACTCAATTTGAAAATTGGTGCTATTACGTAATGTCTATATATCAGATGGGTTATGCAATGGCACATTTATGATTGTAAGGAATTTTTGTGACAATGTCATACAGGTCGAGATTATTACAGGTGAAAAGAGAGGTCATATGCATTTTATACCAAGGGTTACATTAGACACATATTCTGATGTTTCCATCCCTTTTAATCTTTGTAGGTGCCAATTCCTTATTAAATTAGCATACGGCATGACTATTAATAAGTCACAAGGGCAAACATCTGACCAAGTATGTGTTTTGCTCCCTGAACCTGTTTTTACACACGGGCAACTTTATGATAGCTAAAAAGGACTGATTAGTGGAGGAATAAATGGGTAAGCAAATAATTTATTGTTTATAACTAATCCATAATCTCCTTATGATATGACACAACAGGCATTTTGAATTGGTAAATCTAAACGCTTCTTTCAACCAACCCAACCACGCAGTTTTTTCATACCCTTCTTCCAACCAACACAACCCATTGATTTTTTGATATGCTATGTTCATAGAGTCAGAGACATGAACGCAAACAACAGTAAGCATATGCTATGCATTTAGCAAAGGCACAGAGACTACCTTCTCCTCTACTTCCCCTCAAGCATGGCTTATGTAAAATGAAAGTGAAGATTTTACTTACGAAATTGGTGTGGTTTCATTATTCAAATTGAACTGTTTTGGCCAATACTTTTACTTATATAACATTCATTTAAGTCGCTGCCACTGCTGCGCACTGAGCCTCAGAGTCCTATTCAATCTCCCTGCAGGATCTCCTTGCACCCCACGCATTACCTTCCCCTCCACTTCTCCTCAAGCGTGACTGATTTAAACTGGAAGAGAAGATTTTACTTACGAAATGGGTACAATTTCTTTATTCAAATTGAACTGCTTTGGCCAATACTATTACTGCTGCCGTTGCTGCTCACTGAGGCTTGAGTCCTCATTCCAGTTATCCACAGGCCCTTCTTGCACCCCATGTATTACCTTCCACTCAAGCGTGGCTGAATGAAAGTGGAAGGGAAGCTTCGCTTTGGGTTATGACTGACATGGGCCTTCCCTTGCTCAATTAATATATACGTTGATGTTGCTTTTGAAGAGAATTTATTGCCTGATGTACTGCATCGTAGATAGTATTTTCTGTTGTTTCAGGTAGTATTGAGGGTGCTTCAGTTTCCATCGTTTCATGAAATTTCCTTTTTCTTCCTTTTTTTTTTGGGAACATAGCAGGTATTCCTTTTTCATGACAAAATTTCTTTGCCTCTTCCATATACCCTTCCAGTTGTGACTGGACTTTTTTTGTATGGTACCAAACTGCAAATCATGTAAAGGCTATATCCATAGTAACATCGGTTCCCTGAAGAGATTTAGTGAGGCATTTGATCTTCTGGAGGAAATTGTCATAATAGAACAAGAAAAATATAAATTGCACGTTGATCTGTTTTAGCAAACCTTTGGCTTTGTGCATTTATGTTCATTCTTTAATTTTATTAACACCCTATAAACTTGCTTCAATTGTAACCTCAATGAATTCACAGCATTTGCTCTTGATGATCATCGTGTTATGCCATGTTTTTTCAACGTCACCGTAAGGACCTCCATGAGTGCAACCTATCTCGATGTGGAACCAGCGAAATAAAGGAACAGTTTCTCTACCTTTGCAAAAAATTCCCTAATTTAATGGTTAGTTTTTTTTCAGTTGAATGATATAAAGCTAAATTAAGCATGGTATGAAACATCCAAGAAAGTCATGTTTTAAAATTATTTCCTTGCAACCATTTAATTTACCAGTCATATTAGGTGTGTTAAGTTTCTGAAAAGCTGCCAATTAAGTTTGCACACATTAACCTATGACTTGATACAATCATGGCTCTTCATCTGAACCACAGATTTGCCGTTCGTTATAAGTTGAAAAAAACTATACTGTAACCACATTTTATCAAGTGTATAATAAGATTTCCATTTGGTGCCCCCTTATGAAGCTGTGACCAGGGCACATGCCTTGGTTGCCCCACCCTTACTATGACTCTGCATAGAGCAAACATATACCATGACTTTACCACCCCCACTTTAGCGCCAATATCAGTGATGGACAAACAGTGGCACTAAATTGAGGTCTGACTGTACATTGAAGAATTAGGCAGTGTAATTCCATGTTGTTTAGTGATATCCGTGTTTGCTTCACTTCTATACCAACATCATGAATCGCTTTCAACTTTTCTGAAGCTTTTACTCGTAATTTCTTTAACTGCCATGCTACTGATGGATCTTGTGCCTGGCTAGCGCTGAGGGCAGGGGTAGATCCAGGGGAGGGGACAAAGGGATGGCTGCTCCCCTTTAAGCCTCTTGAGACCTCTTAGGTGTGTGAGACCAAAACAACATACATTTCTCCATACGTAGTATTCATGAAAAAAAATCGAATTCAAGATTTCAATGGAAATAAAAATTTGAGGTCTCCTGAGATCCTTGCATGCAAACTTTTACTTTTATATTTTCAATGGGGATATAGATTTCGTAGAACATCAGAGCTCAAGTCAGTAGAATGGTTGAATTTAACATACAACATTGAATGGCAAACTTTGTTTGTAAATCTAACTTGTAATCTTTTCTAAGTAAATGGACTGTTAATAGGTCACAATACCTGATCCTTTTGATTTCATTGTAGACATGTATTTGGGTTATCCATATAAAAACCCTCTGGTGTTTACTGAGAATGATTGTAACTTAGACTTACACTATTCTTCAAGCTATCCAATAACAAACTAACAGCATTTTCCTGTGTAACATTCAGACACAATCTTAGAAATGGTATTACTTTGCAGAAAGCACATAGTTTTACATAGAATCAAAAATGTATCCATGCCTGGCAAGGACAAATAAGTAGGAAATTGCCAGCTAAATTTTCCGTTGCGCTTGAATCATCATCGGAGTCTAGCATATTACCATCACAATCACTTAAATAATCTTCCAACAAACGCTGAACAGCCTCTGTTTGATAAATTAGACTTACTACCTGAAGCCATGCCTAGGGTAAACCAGACGAACACAACAAAAACGTTATCACTGAAATATCAAAAAAATCTAAAAACATCGTTTTCTTAAATCGAAATCATAATAAATCGAAAGATGAAGATCTTCCCAATAAAAGGAATTTGCCAAAATTCATTTATCATGATTAGTAACCGATAGATGGAAGCTCAAAACAAGGCCTGCAAAATGCGTGCCCTGCATTACGGAGGATGGCTGAGCTATGACGTGTCCTGCACGGCACTCCACACTAAGGGGTTTAGTAAAAATCAGTACAATATACACTACAAACTTTCTCACATACTAATGCATCGTTTAGTTATCTTTTGAAAAATATAAACTATGTACAATCATTATAAACATCAACTTAACTATACAAAATTTGATGAAATTCATACGAGACATTTTTTAGAAAACCCAATTGTTATTAAAGTTGCCTAAGTGTAAACTAGCCTTATATTCATTTTTTGATAAATATGAGCTATATGGTAATATTGAAGATGTAAACTCAAGTAACTGTATGAAATTTGATCAAAATCGTTGGAGCCGTTTTTGAACAAATCAAATTGTTGTTAAAATTGCCTAGAATAAACTGCCCTTAATTATTGTGCAATGTCAACCATTTCTTCATAGCTTCTATTCTGTATGATAAAATGCCTAACTATGAGCTTTCATTCATTTTCGCTCTAGCAAGTAGGCTAGAGCCACCAACAGATGGGCAGATAGACGGCATTTTTTCGGACTCTGGTACACCTAATACGTATATTTCCAACAAAATCTCGAGATCGAATTTTTTTCACGATTACAGTACTTCTCAATATACTATGTATATGAGAAAGTAAAAATATGATATAATTTCAATGTAATTAAGTAAAAGCTTTTATTTGACTAATATCAATGAATTTGCTTCAACCTCAGACCCTTTTATAATTTTACATTTTGCGTATAATATATTGCCCAAAATGGCACAATTGGTAAGAGCAGCTGGATAAAAAATTACAGAAATCATCTCTGGATTGCTATTACAAAACAAATACAGAGAATATTGAATGTAAAATGTCTCAATACTAAATTTTCTCTCCTGAGTTTGTTTAATAATGCACATTGTAACAACAGTGATTGCAGCTGGGATCAGTTGAAGCTTATGGTGCAGAACATTGAAATTTATTTGAAGTTTTTACACTCTTTTAACACTTGTTTCATTTTCTAAGAGATATGTGCCTTATACATTAAAATGTCCAATTACAGGTGACTCCCGAGATTTGACAGGGATGCGTTCCTGAAAACATGGTCGAATCTCAAATTGTCGAATGTTGAACGCCGTTTTTCCATATACTTGCATGTTATAATCGGGGGATATGTTCCCGCATCTCGGGAAAAAGTCTCCCCTCACATTCTATAAAGATAAAATAACATTACTATTATGTTAATGCAACAATATTAAATTATGAATAAATTAAACAATAAATATTTAAAATGTATAACTTATTTTTTGCATTAAAAAGGAAAAGTTAAATTTTAGTTTCGAACTTCAAAGATAGATGTATGCATTATGTTCTGCAGACAGCCCGGTCCGGAGCGTGTGAATCGGACAACATACCTGCATACATCTATCTATACATACAACTATTTATTGCAGCAAAATTAATATAAAAGTTATTAAAAAGCACAAAATAACTTAAGAATAAAGAAACAATAAAATTAAAAATATTTTCATACCTTAAATCTTTTAAATCTCTAAAAAAGAATGAAATCAGCACAAATTCAAACAATTAGAGCAGAAATAACTATGTCTACACTGAAATTAAACCTCACGTGCTTGGTCGTGATGAAAATTACTTTGCGTAAACTAGTTCCAAATTCAGTGGGTCGAATAAGCAGGTTTCGACGGGTCAAAATCTCGAATTTGTCCAATCTCGAACAGTCGAATCTCGGGAGTCGCCTGTATTATCATTAGCACTGGTGAGTGGTCAATTTTCTTTGTGTTTAGCTTATAAACCGTGTCATAAGGTTTAATTCCAATAAGCTCAACAAATATGTTTGATCATCATTTTTCTCAGGGAACACAGCTGCAGTGATGTCCATAATCATAAGCCAAAGCTTGGTAAGAGAAGATATAATCTTAAAATGCTGATTATTTTAATTAATTTTTCAGATCTCTACTTGAAGCTGGTGGAGTGGAGAGACTAATGAACATAACTCGTCAGCGGCAGAAGTATACTCCTCGTGTGATTAAATTTGCTGGTCAAGTTCTATACACAATGTGGCAACACCAAGAATTGCGAGAAGTATACAAGAAACATGGTTGGAAAGAGCAAGACTTTGTAACAAAGACTGTGGCAGCTAGAAATGCTAGTCCCAATTCCCCAAATAATGCTAATAGCACATTAAATCGACCTATGGCTAGCCAAGGAGGTACAAGATATGAGGACAGGACAATGCAACGGCCATCAAATGTTAACAGTGCATCAAGAAGCCCTGGTCCTTCTAACTTTCAGAGGGTGAGTGATTAGAGCAAACAGTGTTATGTGGTGCAGTGTAGAAAAGACCTTTTGGATTATATTTTGAAGCTATTATATTTTCTTTTTCTTTTGAACAAGTGTGAATTTATTGTTTTATTTTATTTCCTGTTATTTCATTTATAAAATCTCATAAGAACTAATTTCTTATCTGAGCTTGTATTTTTTATGCTTTTTGTAAAAGTTAATTTCTGGTTATTCCAAGGCAGGTATTCATTGTTTCATTTTGGTATGATGATATTCCTGATAGAAAATGAACTTCTGCTACTGCAATATTTAACATACTATGGCTTTGCAGAATTATGTAATTGTTAAATAACACATGCATGTCTTGCAGTGTTAATGAATCTTTAAAGGGGCCAATATGATAAACATATTTACAAATTACAGTTGTAATTCAGAAATAAAATATTGGCATCAAACATTGAGTATACATTCATTTAATTGCATGCTGACATTAAACAAACTGCATACAAAAACTCACCAAAAATATCAGTATTCACTTAATATTGATTTAAGTGATCTGCTTAACTGGGAAAAAAACCAAAGTGACTCTCACTATTTAAAATACCATTAATGAGTGAAATCAAAATGCTAGGCATTTGTGAAAATATTATTAAGTGCACTGTTATTTATGCAGGAGTTCATGTTATGTGTTAGGCGTTACAGTAGGAGATATTCATAACTATCCTTAAAATGATTTGTGCTACTGTTTGTAAATGATCACATGGGCAAGAAAAAATGAGTAAAATGTATTAAGTAGTTATTCAGTGATTATTATTAATAATGTGCATAGAAAAGGGTATATCTTTAGTGTATTATTTATATATTAATAAAAGCTTGCTTAGTTAGAAAGGATACATTCACTTTTACAATTCTAAATTTGGTTAATTTATGATTTTTAATATTTTTGTCGTGTATGTTTCTCTTTATAGTTTTATCAGTATTTATTTGAATGTATAACTGTGAAATTCAGTTTGACACTCATTTCCCTGTTGAGATCAGTCAATAATTATTGTTTGTAAAAATTGTCATCTCCTTTTAAACAATAAAATTATTTTATTATTCCTTATGATTTGTATTTATTATTTTTATTTTAATACTAACAAATATTTTATAAAGCCATTGATTAAATTATAAATAAGGTTCAGCATCTCTCTTCTTGTAAATACCTGAAAGTTATTTTTAACAACATATTCTAAATTGTGTGTACTTTTTCAGGGTGAAGAGATACCTATGGCTGATATGTCATACCCTGAGGGAGGTTCTCATGCCCCACCTCCTGGAGGGGTAAGAATCTATCCTCCTCCTCCAGTAAGTTATGCAGCTTCTCTTAACTCGTGCATGTTTCCCAGAGTAGTTTGACACTTCCCTTAAAGTAGCACCTACATGCATGAGGGTATTTGTTTATGTTTGTAGCATCATATTTTATAGGACTATGTGTACATCCTTAGATTACTGAATTTGGTTTCACATTCTTGGAATTCTCGTATGTATTTTATTTTTTGATGTACAAGTTGAGTTGTCTTTGAAGCTAAATAATTTTCCTAACTAGTTACAATCATATTCTGGCTGTTGCATGAGGTATCAAAGCTGCATGACTTTTGTTTGTAGAGGAAAAAAAGAGAGGATTAAGTCATATAGGGGTCAGGGCAGGGAGAAAGTTATCAGGACAGGGAGAAAGAGAGATCTAGCTTCTATATAACTGTATAGTATTTGTATATTTATGAGTTGAATGAAAGAGCAATATTATAGTGTCAGCCATTTACTTTTTTACTTATGAAACATAGTATTTTTTGCTTTTTTTATAGTTATATTTGTTTCAATACACATGCAAATAATGTATTCACTTTCCATCTGTGTTGAAATTTTTATGGTCTAACTTGGTTCTCTGTGCCCATTGGCTCACAGCAACTAAATTTTTGTTCTTTTCCTTTTTGCCAGCCTGTGCAACGCAGCTAACCTGTCCCTGCTTGTAACTACTGGTGGGTGTTTCCTCTTCTCTGTCATATTTGTATTGGGTAATGGGAATTTTATAACCTTTTTTGGTGGGTGCATTAAAATATCTCAGTATTTCAGCTCTTAGTGCATCAACTTTAATTTCATTGCATCCCATTTTCTGCCTAGATATTTAGTTAACATCTGTTGCATTTTTACCACCAATTTAGGTTTAGAAATGATTGTCTTCTTATTATTTTTATCTCTGAATCTTAACTTATATCTTTTCATGACACCCTTTTACAGTAAATCTTAAAAAAGTTTCAGTAGATCTTTAAAATATTTTAGATTAGACAAATTATAAGAAAACCTATGTTGATAAAATATGCTGTTACTGCTTTATTTTTCTATATTGTTTTGCTTTTTTTACATGGACTAATGGTCATCACATTGATTGAGAGCATAGAATGTACTATGTCATTCCAAACAGCTTGTATTTAAGCTTGAAATGGCTTATTCATATAAAAGCAACATTTAATTAGTTAAAGTCATCCCTCATCTTTTGTGTATTTTTAACTATGTCTTTTAATTTTTGTACAAATTTCTAGCTCTTGTCAATAATATGTGCTTAAATGATAAATTTGATTAATTTCATTACATCCATCCCATATTATCACTTAAAGCAATGTTTTGTCTTATAGTTATAATAAATTATCATCGCATGCTTGCATATGTATTCACTAAATTCTGCATTTCTTAATATTGTTTTCTTTTTCCCCCATCAGTTGTCTCTGTATGGTAAGGCTGGAGCTGTTTTAATTAAAATCTATATATTAGCTTATTAACTAAGTCATTGTTTCATCTATGCACATCATTGTTCAGTTTCATCTCATCAATTTTTTGAATGACAATTATTCCTTTTATATAAAGTATATAGTCATTCAAAACTTTTTAAATATCTGGTACTATTTTGTTGTAAAATAATTTAAAAATTTTTTATTGATTTTGTTTATTGCTGTCAGTTTTAATACTATATCACAATTTTATTAATGCAAAAAGAAAATATTTCATTAGTGTAAATTTAGTTTATATTATTTTTACATAACTTAATCTTATTGAAAATTTAATGTGAAATTTAATTGTATAATGTTATTTGGGCATGTCATCTCACACAAGGCTTCAAAAGATTAAATATTACCTTGGAAAATATGTTATCGGAAGGTTGGTGTACTAAAATTAACATTGTTTATAAATGCTCTTGCATGTTTATGTATTTTTAAAGAAGCATACACTATATACTAAAAGCTGAATAATCATTTACTGTGCTGTCAAATAAAATTGTATTTCTTATAAGTAACTGCAGATAGTAAAATTTGTAAATATTTTAATACTTGGTAAGATTCGGTGTTCATTAAATAGTATCATTTTAAAAATTCTTTTGTTATTATTAAGTAGACAATTGGACTTTTTCTCTACTGTACTGAATCAGTGGCTTTTATCTTTAATATAAATCATTTTCCTTAGGAAGCATGTCATATATTTTATTTATTGCTTGTTAAATATGCTCTACATTTTTTGCTTCTAATTTATTTTAGGTAATTTTATATTTATTTGAGACAATCATTGCTGTTGTATAGCTTAATTATTTAACTTGTGCATGTATAAGTAATTGCATGGATGCAAGAACATTGCAGTTTTCAGTGTTTGTCAGATTTTGAATATTTTAAAATGAACTATATTTTTCTTCTTATTCTTTTTCCAGCAAGCCAAACCAGGTGAACCACTGTATGCTCAAGTAAATCGAGAAAAGAAGAAAAATCGACAGTACGATGCAGCCAGCCATCCATCATATGAGGGACCTGCCCAACCAGGACCAGGAGACGTCTGGGGTTATGAAGATCAGGCAAAAGGTGTCATGATGGATGGGCACGGCTCAGGCCCTCCTGCAGGAGGTGACTCATGGGTATGAGATGCAATATATGCTGTTTAGTGTAAACTCCATGCAAATATAACATGGTAGTTGTTGTGCAGTTGAAATTATGGTGAGAACAAGTAGGGAAAAAGATTATCAGCAATGGACTGAAAAAGAATCTACATTGTCACTTAATTCTGCATTTCCAAATGGAAGACATATGAGTTGAATGAGGTTACTGGGTGAATGATGAGGCATTTTAATTAGTTCACAAGGAACTTTGTTTTAATACATTAATGTACATTTTACAGTTGTTACCAACAATGACATATTTGTAAATATATGTAATATGAATGGATGCATTGCATTAAATGCTGTGAACCTTAATATAGTGCAAGGTATTTCTTACTTGTTTTCTTGAAAACTAGGGATTTGAGAATTCAGTACCTCAAGTTTTCAGGCTGGTGCAGGTGCCATCCAAGACCCCATTTGAGTCTAATCTCAGGTTAAGGGTTGACAAAGGAAGCAGAAAAATAGTTAGGGTTTGTGTGTTGGTGTTAGGTAAAACCATTCCACTTATGTAAATGTATGTTCTTGTATTGGTAAAGTATTTGAAAAGGAAATTTTGAATTGTACATCCATTGTATTAAATTCACTATATTGATTTTTAAGTTAACATCATTGTCAGAGGTTTGAGCTTCCCAGACTTATTTTCATTGAACTCATCATTGTTCTTTATAAAGCAGCTATTAAGACACTTTTGAAGTCATTTTTTCAAATAATGGCATACAACAAAATTAAATTGTGGGATTCCTTTAACATTTATTACAAACACTACATTCTTTTTGGATGAATGTGAAAATTTATTTGGTAGTATATTGTGAAAAGACTTTGAATTTTTCTTTATGCTTTTCTATAAGTGCTGGAATATATTATCTTTCAATACTATGTGTGTACCTACAGTTTGTAAAATACACTGTATTAAATCATTTTAATATTATTCTTTAGGAAACAAATTTATAGAAACTATTCTCACAAAAATTGCTTTAGTGTTTCATCCAACATACCTTGACCAACATGTTTTCACTGTTCCTACAGTATAGTCAAATGTTAATTAGAAAAGAATCATTAAGTATCCCAGTCCACAAAACTTGCCAAAACTGTATAGTGCACATGTTAAACATATAAAAAAGCCTACTGTCATCATGTTCCCTTTTTTAAAAGTCATGTAGAATGAATTATTACTCTGCACTGTGAAATTACTAGCAAATATACAGTGTAATTTTTCCCATCAACCTCCATTTTACATAAAAATGAACACAGTACTATAACTGATTTTTCATTTTTGTATCCATGTTTTATCCTTTTTTTCTGTGATATGGTATGAGTCAGGGTATTTCATTTGTAAGTGACATTTTTTTCAAGTGATTGTTTGGCTTCAGTGACATTCTTTAATTGTAGTTTACTGGAAGTTATTTTTAGATTTTTCATACATTTTTTTAATTGTTCTATTGCATGAAACATGTAAAAATGCAGCTATTCTTTTAATGTATCAAATTTTAATGTCAATTACAACATATTTGTGAATATTAGTGGTTCCTTTGAAAGTTTTGATGAGATATTTTGTATCTTTGTATATTAATTAGTTAACATAAAACTGATACTATATATGCTAATTTTAGTATGCAAATTTGCCAACCCAGATATTTGTACCTTGATCTTTTGTTTTGAATATTGTGCTTAAAACTGTGCATTTGTTTAAAATGGACTATCAGTGAAGATGAGGTGGTCAACTCATCAGAATGACATTTGACCATTTTTAACTTCATAAAAATAGTGAAAGGCATGACTATTTTTGGGTCTATGATAGTCTTGGTCTAAAGGTCATAACAGCTCAAGTTTTTCCTACTGAAATTCCAACTGCCATTTGCATTACTGATATTGTGTCAATTTCATACACATCAGTGTAGAAAAATTATATGTTACAAGTTACATACTTTAAATGTGATTACTAAAAGTGGTCAGTTTCAAAATGATACTTAGTGAATGTGTTAACAAAAGTAACAGATATTCTCAAGAGTACTTTTTCCTCACCAAACATGAAGGAAACAACTGAGGTAAGGAAAATCATAGTTGCAACTGTGTGCATGAAAATGCTCTCATGTTTAGTGTTGTGCCATAGATTTAACCAAACCTCAAGGCAGCTGCTCATTTTATCTTATTGCATTGCCTGGGTTTCCTTGTATAAATTCAGTTTTTTTATGTCCTTATAATGTAAAATTGAAGTAAAGATCATTTTTGATAAGCATTACTACTTTTAGTTTACACTAGTCAAATAGGATCTGGATTCCACTGCAGAAAATGTGTAATACCGTATTTACTGGTGTTTCTCAAAATTTCAGTAAAAAAGGAACTGTGCATCTTACATGAAGATTTCTGAATAGGTTATATAAATTGCATCTTGATAGTAAATTCACTGCATCACACTACATTTGTTCTTGCAGATGACGAAGAATTCTAAAAAATATACGTATCTATATGACTAAGCAAACACTTAGAATTTAAATGCGGGATTTATACTGCCGTTTGTGCATGTTCAAGATCACGATGGATAATTTGTCGATTAAGATGATGTTATATTTTTATAATATTAACCTTTCTGGCCTGTCTAAATTAAAATGCCGGTAAGCCCTATTCGCAGTAATAAATTTTGCGAAAATCTTTGATGGTGCAATTTCACGAACAATATTTTATAACTTTATTAAATACAGATCAAATATCATAAAAATTTGGTTACTTGTAGAGAAATGTTAAGTAAATATTTTAAAAAATTACGGCATATTTGGTGTTTTACCCAACTTACACTCCTCTGATAACAGTAGTTTCCTAAAAATGCAGTTTCGTGATATGTTTTAAAACAACCTTCTACACATAAGCCTGCATCACGCTCAGGACACCAATACACAGTACTCTTTGTCTTTCCATTAGCAGAGCACACATGACATCTTCTTTTGGGCCTATATTTTTTTCCCGTTGCTGGTATGTTTTCGATGAAGTGCCTCTTGACTAAACGGCGTGGTGATGGCTGTATGGGTGGTTGCCTGGCACATGGTGACTGTAAAAGACTCCCATACTTTTCCAACAGTTGTTGAATTAAAAGAAGATGAAAACTTAGATGGTCCACCCTATTTTGACAACTATTGAGTGTTACCAATGCATTGTGCATCAAAACATTTAATAGTCATCTAAACAATATTATGTACCATTTGTTACACCTTTTACGTTCTAAAAGGCTGAGGCTTTTGGTCATTCAAACCCACTCCTCCCATGGCCATATTATATTCTAAAATATAAATACCGTATTTGACCGAATATAGCCCCCCCCCGAATATAGCCCCCCTACCCATTTTTCTCACACAAATCTAGAAAATATTTTAATACCCTGAAAGAACGATTATTTTTAGGACTTTAATGTCATGAAACATGTTGTATAATTTGAAGAAATATCAAACCCACTCATTTAATAAAAAAGTACCAATTAGCGAGTGATAAAACGCCATGCTAATTGGAATTTTAAGGTTTTCAGATTTGTTCCTCAGAATTCAGAGGGTATACTAACGAGAGAGATATTTGACAAGGAATTGAACAAAAATACATTTTTAGGGAGTAAAAATAAACTTTAAAAAGTCGAAATAACATACTAATTAATGCAGCAATATTAGCAAGTCGAAATAACATACCAATTTATGCAGCAATATAAATTCGCACTTTGCTCAGATTTCGATCTATGTTTCGTTTGTGTAATTAACAATTCGAGCTTAGCCAGGCAATTAGTCCATTCTCGGGCAAGGTCAATTTTGTTGGTATTACCGTATTTGCTCGTGTAATCTGCGCACCTTTTTTCCCAAAACGCTGGTGGAAAAGAGGGGGTGCGTGTCTTACACGAATTCTTTTATTTGCCGCTCACCTTTTTTCCCAAAATGTCGTGTCGGTAAACAAATATACGTTAAGCTAGCACCCATGCCGCATCTATTATTCTATTTCTGAATTTCAGTGTATTTAGTCATTTTCATTCGTAAAAAATTTTAAATGAGTTTTAAGTTTATTAAGGGTGCTCCCCAAACTCGACGAATTCTTCTGCTGCAATCGTCACGGAGGCCACGGCGCATGCGCGACCAGTTCGGGTTGGTGGTTTTGTTCTCACGGCAGACGACGCCTACCATGTTCACATACGGCGTGCTTCCTTTATTCTATGATACGTCTATGAAAGTCATAGCCACCGTGGTGATCATTGAATGATCGCTGATCATAATTTTAGTTCGCCAAAAAAATGACGACCGCTACGGTAGGGATCAGTGACCATATGGCTGGAAAATTACGTACAGCAGAATGATCGCTACCGGAGTGATTTCTGCGAACATGACCAATGTGACCACAAAAACAGTTACGTGTTTAACAAAAGAGGACTACCGAGATTTCTGCTAGTACCGATATAGAGAGATCACCCAATAAATTCGTCACGTAGGAATGTGAAGATGCTTAACTTGAGCGTAGCATTTTTTAGAAATAGGAATTGGTGATTTAAAAAACCCTTTTTCGGCTCAAATAAATTTTTTTCCCTAGAGCTGGCCCAAAAACCGGGGTGCGCGGAATACACGGGGTCTCGGCTTACACGAGCAAATACGGTAAAACTTGCAATTTGACAATAATGAGAGCGATCAGGTAATAAAAAAATCCTTCCTATATGGTGACGTCAATCAGCCTTGCAAATAAATATTCGCAACCCGAGTAGTTTGGTCTTACAAAGGATAGAAAGACTTACTGACTCGAATGAAATTCATCATTACTTAAGCTTTGCAAACTTGTTTGTACCCACCTAATTTTTAGTGCCCGAAAATAGCCCCCCCCCCCCAACTTTTGCACTTCGCTTTTGGCCAAAAACAGGGGGGCTATATTCGGTCATATACGGTAGGTTTAAATTTTCCATCTTTTTCCCAAAAATTATTACAATGGATTATTGTAATAAATGGTACATATTTTTTGTCCTTCCATTTCATAACCATTATCCTATCACTTGCCTTTGAACTATGTTCTCCCTTCCTTAGCTTGGCAGCTATGACTTCTTTTGGAACATTTTTTCTATTTAAACACAAAGTTCCAGCTACGTTTGTGCCCCGATTCATCAAAAATTTATCCAAATCAGGTGAATTGCAATAATTGTCCATCCATAAAGTATAACCTTTTCTAAATAAAGGTTCAAGTAATTTAGTCACTATTGCTGATGTTTTGAGTCCATCTGACGTTTCTGAAGTAGAAATTGTCATGTCTGAGCCAGAGTAAACTATGAAATTCCATAAGTAACCAGTGTCTGATTTGAAAAGCTCAAATGTTTTTATGCCAAATTTTGATGATTTAAAAGGAATATATTGTTTGAATGACAGACGTCCCTTCCAAAGCGTAAGAGATTCATCCACATCTTTCCAATTCCATGATGAATGAAAAGCTTCAGACCTACCTGATGAACCACTGTCATTTTCGTCTTCGCTCTCGGGAATTTGAGGAAGGGCAGCAAAATCGACTTCGTTTTCACTTGAGCAATCACTTCCTGGATATAATTGACTGTCTTCTTTGTCTTCAAGTAGTTTTTCAATTTATTCTTCCTGCACAAAAGAACCACTCACACTCGAATCCATTGCTTTGCTTATGGTGAATATGATAGCAGGGAGGACTTGACTGACTCTCTTGAAAGAAAGTTTTCAACTGAAGCCTATAGGCTGAAATGTGATGGAATGCATACTGGCTGACTCAGAATTTAATAAAGAGTTACATAAACCAGTTGCCAATGAAGGATAATCAAAGTGAAAATGAAACAACAGCACACTTATTCCAACCCACTCTTGAAGAGATAGGTAAAAAAGTTTTATTCTTTTTTTTTTGGCTTTGAGAGTGGTGAATCATGGCCTCTTAAGAGATGACTATGAAGCAGAATCCTTTTAGAAGACAATGGTGCTCTTTATTACTCTGAAGACGAGATTGGTGAGCCGTAAAATTAATTTTCTGATGCCACTGCGCACTAGCCACCGGGTGGTGAGTTCCGCGAGTAGGGCTAGCCGATAGGGTAACCACACTGGCAACTTCTGCACTGAGAGGTTAAAGATGTACCAATTAAATGAGTTTTAAGTTTATTATTGTTGCTGAAAACAAGCAGTTCTGTCATTAAAAGTTTACTATCAATTTATACCTATACAACACAGTAGTCCCTCGTCAATCGCAGAGGATACATTCCTGGCTTGACCGTGGTTGGTGAGGGCCATGGTCTATGAGAAATTGAGGTTTATGGGGAGTGATCCCTGAGAGACATACTTTAAGTCCTATAATGTATATAAATATGTTAGTCTTAAAAATTCTATTTATCACATAAAAATAAGACGAATAAAAAGTAAAAAGAAGTTATGTACAGTAAAAATAATGCCACTCTCCTGGTCTTACTCTCTCCATATCAAAGCAGTTTGGTGGCACTTCCTCCCCCTTGCATCACTACTACAATTCGAAAATCTCCATAGGCCACCAGATGTACAGCTGCGAAATTAAAGACATATCACAAGCTGAACAGTTTTGCTTTTTAAAGAAAAATTACCGGAATTTTAAAATTTTTTGGGTTGTACCAGATTTTTTCAGTGGTTTATCCTCAGAGCGATTTTTTTCAATTTTGTATTAAATTCATAGGAACCAAAAATTTTAAATTTTTAAAATCTTCACTGCAAAATTTCGTGTTAGAGTTAGGTTCTAAATTTTGCGCTCTTATGTACCATAGTGATTTTACACAGAGTAATGGTGCTCTTTTTCTATGCCTCAAATTTTGCTCACGAGTACCACTTTAGGATGTTATTAAAGTGACATGGTGCTACAATAACGATTTACTCTTAAATATGTAGAGGATGTAATTACAAAGACTAAACACAGAAATGTAACTAAATAATGACAGGGATCCCATTCGCTGCGTGAACTAATTGCACTTTGGAGAGCTTTTGGCCTCTTCAGTAATATAAATTTTAATATTAACAATATTAGTTCATTATCGATGGCCGTGTGGAGAACTGTGGTTACATATGACTGGAAGCCATGGTGGAGAATGTAAATTTAGCATAAATTAAAAAAACCCATAGTTATTCTCAGGTATAGCAAATGTTCAGCTTGATCAAAACCAAAGTTGACCAACATAAGAGACATTCAACACTTAATGTATATATTTAACTATAAAATTTTAGTACAATACCTTTTTTAATTGTATAGACTATATTTATCTCCTCATCTATTAGACTGTATTATCGAAATTCATACTCCGCACAAATGTAGGTGATCAAACCGAAGAATTCAGAGCGTCATTTACTCAATAGATTACCAGCGGCCTATACTCTAGGCAAGAGCTGGCAAACCATGGATACTCAAAACTGCAGTTGGCAAGGGACTACTGTACTTTTGACGGAATGACTTGGCATCTGGTATATGTGTTCACCAAATTCATTGTGAGCCCTTGATGCTCCTTTAACATGAGGGAGAAGAGGAGGAGATTTGTGCTAGCATCAATATAAAGATATCACCCAATAAATTGCATCGTGCAGGTAGGAGGGAGAAGATGCTTAACTTGGGTGGACCTTGTTTCAGGGAGGGTGAATCAGTGAAGAGGCCGAATTTTTTAAAATGTCAACGAATTTATTTTTTTCCTTCCAAACTGCCCCAAAAATAGGGGTGCGTGTGGTACATGGGGGCATGGGTTACATGAGTGAATACGGTATATATTGTGCTTATCAATTTCAGAAATATAATTTGTAGGAAGTTATTTTTTATGCTCCCTCAAGCCTTATGAGTTAGTATTTGAAATTATGATTTGTGAAACTACACCCTCTTGTGGAATGGTTAAAAATTATCAAGATATAACCTTAAATGTTTAAACTGTGCTGTCATTTCTTTTTTATCCAAGTTAATTTTATGTTGTTTTACTACCAGTCAGGGTCCAGTTGCAGCACTTGTTGCCGAGAAATATTTCAATTTTTGTTTTTATGAGCCTCCTTGAGTTCTGCTATACTAGAGACTATGTCTGTGCTCACTCATGTTAAAGGGAATAAAACTTGCTATACCCTTGACTCATACTTTCAGTTGACTTGCACACATCACAGTCCTCACATTTAATTTAACTTACTTTTTTCCTAACATTTTTATTTTGTAATTAATTTTAAGTTTTGGATACTGAACTTTGTCTGCATAGAGATTTGAATTAGAAGGGTGGGCAATCTACATCCCCAGTCATTTATCCTGCAAGCAAACAAGCACTTTGAATGAATCGCAGTAGCTTGTTTGTTGGGATCCTATGATAATCACTTGGGCTCATAAAATGAGAGCCCAAGTGACGAAATCTGAGTCCTGCAGGAGACTCACACTGAGATAAAATGTGTGAGGCTGTTTCCTCACTTTTTCCACACTTGTCACACTTAGGGTCTTCAACAAACCCTAGCTTATGTAAGTGTCCCTTTAAGTGACAGTGTCCAGTCAATACACCTGTCACTGTTCTTAACTGGTTCCTATTTAAACGTAATAGTTCCCTATCTCTGTTCTGCGAGATTCCCTGTATAAAGGATTTCGCATGTTTCTGCCTGCTATTGGACCTCCAATAAACAAGGTGCCTTCTGTTCATTCTGTCCCTGATTTCCTTCCTTGCGACATTCATAGAAATGCTGCATGCTGGCTCAGGTCCCAAGAAGGAACTTTCAGCACCTTTTTTTGCTAACAAATTGGCAATTTCATTACCTTCAATCCCTTTATGACCTGGCACCCATAGCAGTTGAATCCTGTTATGTTCTGCCAGCTCTGTCAGGGATTGAAGGCAATTCCAGGCTAATTTAAGTCAATTTGGTATGAGTCAAGTGCCTTTAATGCCACTTGACTATCTGAGAGAATATGAATGTTCCTATTTTTATAGTTCCTTTTCATATTCTCCATTACGCATGCAATTATAGCATACACCTCATCCTGGAAAACTGTTGCATACTGCACTAGGCTAAAATGAAATTTCATCCTAGTTCCATAACAGTGCACCCCAGACCTAGTGCCTGCATTTGTCTTGGGCCCATCTGTATACCAGATTAGTCCCCCTCTTCTATTGTGCCAGAGCTCCTTTTCCCATTCAGTATGATTTGGAAAGAGCACACTGAATGGCTTATGAAATGAATATTTCAGTATCATTTTATCCAAAATCATTGCTAAAATTGTGTCTTCAAATCTGTCCCAAATCATCTTGGAATGCCCATGGTCTGTGGACTGTGACTTCCATTGTCCATTGCAAGTGAGTCTATATTTACCTGCTTGGGCCTCTGCTTCCACTACTAAATGTAGAGGAGTGAGTTCCAAGAGTATCTCAATTGCTGTCGTTGGAGCCGTACTCATTGCTCCTGTGATGCCTAAGCATGCTAACCTCTGCAACTTGCTGAGTTCATTCTTCCTGGTCTTATCTTTAAAACTAGTCCACCAGATAATGGCAGCATAGGTCACAATGGGTCTAACTACCATAGTGTATATCCAGTATACCACTTTTGGTTTTATCCCCAATGTCTTGCCAAAAGTGCCCCTGCAGGTCCAGAAGGTCCTGCTGGCCTTTCTTGATAACTTTTTCCAGCTCTGAACCTCAAGTCAATCCTTGTCCAATATAAGTCCAAGGTATTTGACTTCTGTAGACAGCTGAATCTTAGTTCCAAAAAGGGTCGGTTCCTTAAGGCTCCTTAGATCCCTTTTCCTGGTGAATGGTACTACCACCATTTTGTTTGGACTGACTCCCAATGTGGTTTTGTCGCACCAACTTTGGAGCTTCCTCAGCGCTGTTTGTAGTACCTCTGAGACCACTGAAGGAAATTTCCTGTTAATCAGGATAATGATGTCATCAGCATATCCTACTGCATGGTAACCCTCATCATTGAGATCCCTCAGAAGTTCATCCACAACAAGGCTCCATAGCAGGGGTGATAAAACTCCCTCCTGCAGACATCCCTTTGTAGTGGCAACCCTCTAGGTATCTCCCACAAGTTAGGTTACTATGATTCTCTCCTTCAGCATGGAATCGATCCACCTACAACTGGTGTTTTCAATGCCATGCCTTCTGGCTGCTGAAGCTATAGCTTCAAATGAGGTTCAATTGAAAGCACCCTCAATATCAAGAAAGGCTCCAAGTGCCAATTCCTTACAGTTTAAAGCACTTTCAATGCATGTTATCACATTGTGGAGTGCATCTCTGTTGATTTACCAGCTTGGTATGCAAATTGGTATTGGTGCAAAGGATATTCCTTTAAAGCCCCGTCCCTGATATATCTGTCTACCAATTTCTCCATAGTTTTAAGTAAAAACAATAGAAGACTAATTGGATGATATGCTTTTGCCTCGGTATAGTTTGCACGCCCGGGTTTAGGTATAAACGTCATCTTAACCTGTCTCCAAGCAATTGTTATATGCCCCATTGCTAGACAAGCTCTGAATATATAGCATAGTGGAGAAGCAATATGCTCTATGCCTTGCTGTAAAGTGCCGGTACAATTTCATCTGTCCCAGGAGCCTTAAATGGTTTAAAAGTATGTATTGCCCATCTTATCGTAGACTGATTAATCACCTTTCTGGCCAGGCATCAATCCTCCCTGTTCGTTCTGCATCTCTGCACATCAGGTTTGGTTGTTCCTGTCCATTGGGTGACTCATCAATCATCTTAGAACCTGAGAAGTGTACGTTAAGCAAATCCCTTAAGGTTTCCTTCCCAGTTATTGTAAAGCTTCCATCTGGTAGTTTCAAAACATGGACCCTACCAATGCCTCCTTAGCCATGATTTTCATCACTCTGGAGCTGCCAGGTATATCCTCGATTGCCTGACAGTACCTCCTCCATGATGATCTTTTGGCCTTCCTAACTGCTTTTTTATAACTGGTAAGTTTGGTCCTGTAGTCATCTTATCTCCCAGTCCTTTTTACTACCGTATATTCCGGCGTATAAGTGGACCTTTGAAGTCTAAAATTTTTTCCCTAAAAGTTAGGGTCGACTTATATGCCGACCATGAAAATGTGAACCTTAAATTACAGATGAATAACATCGATATTTACGAAGACCGTTTATCTTTCGGTGGAGGTGATCGCTATTTTGAATCAGCTGTTCCAGTATTTGCATTTTATGACATTATTTTAGAAGATTTATAATAATTAATTTTAATACTATTTACGTAATCCGCGTCCTCGTGTACCACGCGCACACCTATTTTTGGACCAGTTCGAGGAGAAAAAAATAAATTCGTATTTTAATAAGTTCACGTCTACGGCGGCGGAAACAAAAAAATGTGAGGATTCCCCGTAGGTGTGTTCTCTCCATGGTTCCCTCTAAGGTGCGCTACTGCGCAGCCGCTCAGCAGTTTTTGAAGTGCCGCGCGCTGAAGTTTTCAAGCGAGCACGATTGTGTATATCTTCTTCTATATAAATAAAATTGTAACATTTGTTTTTTTGTCGGGGTTTTACTGTTTTTGTGTGTTTTGCATCACAAGAAGACGTTTGAACCGGTTTGCAGGATTGTTGTCTGTCTGTCTGTTTGTTTGTTACCGCATCACGCAAAAACGGCTGGTCGAATTTTTATGAAACTTGCAGTGTATCTTTAGACTGGTCCAGCTTAAAATATAGGCTATGTGGTGTATCTAAAAAAATTTAAGTGGGGGTTTGGGGGGCATTGATTTGGTTTTTCGACAATAACTCTGGGGTAAATTAACTTTGGAAGTTCAAATTTGATATTTGTAACTTTCAATCAGGGCATCGAACCGTAATTTTTTTCGCTCCGGTTTTCGTTCCGGTTCACTAAAAACAAAATTTCGGTTCCGGTTTCGCTCCGGCAATCGTCAGTGAACCGGTTTGAACTGGTTTTTTTCGCTCCGACCTTAAAATGTTTTAGAAAACTTTTAAGAATTGATTTATTAATTAAGAAAATTTCTTATTAAATCAAATACATCTTCACCATAAAAATAGTGATATTTAAAAAATATAAAACACGAAAATAAATTATTTAAATGTGAATATTTAGTATGTATCTTATTTATTTAAGATTATATTTTGAATTGAATATTTACAAACCATACATGCGCCCCAAATGATTTCAACATATTAGGAAAGTATAAAGTAAATTATAAATGAGCACGTTTTCTGCGATAGAGTATTCTAAACTTATTATGTTATGCAAAGCATTCATCTCATTTTCTAATTTACTGTGCTTAGTCCTTAGTACTAAATTTTATCAAAATCCGCTGAATAGCTACTGAAAATAATTGCATCCTGATAGAAGGACGGAAAGACCGAAGCCAATATGCGCTAAAGCTGGAATGCCTAATAATAAATTATTAATATTTTTATTTACAAATCGTGCGGTAAAATAAGAGATCGCGTTATCTCAACAGTGCCAGTAAGATATTACGTTACTTTCATTAACAATTTGTAGATCATGTCCACTGCTCATATTATAGTAAAAACTGTAAATGCACGGCTTAATTTATCATTCAGAGATTAGTTAAATTGATGAAAAAATCTATAAAATATCTATGAGGAAGAAGCCCGCAGAAATTGAGGGTCCTAGAATTCAGAAAGGCTGAGAAATGTTTATTAACATGATACAAATTGACGATGACTGAATATTTTTAACCACCTAAGTAGTGTGAGAATGTTAAACTTCATTATTTCATGACATTGAAATGATAAGTACCGTTTCGAAAAGTTATTACTAAGCGAAAGCATGTGATTTTCACCCGGCAGCAAGTAAAAAACATCTACTACGTACATCTACATATTATCCTGCAATCAAACATGTAAACAAAAAGAAAATAAGACTTACTTATTCGGCCTGTCGTGAATTTTCTTCAGGCGGAGTCTCTAATGTGGGTTTCTGCAGTCGGCAAAATATTTCACTAAAAATAACGGAGCGATCCTTCCTGGCTAAGTTTTAGAGAATGACTACCAGAATACAAGGCTTTCAGAACGACTCAAACTAAAGCAAAAGAAAAAATCCCTTCTTTCGCTCCCACATTTTATGCGAACCGAAAAATATGGAACAAAATAAATAACGGTTTTCGGTTTCGGTTCAGGAAAATATTTTTTTCTGATCGGGTTCGGTTTCACTCCAGGAAAAACAACGGTTTTTTCCGATTTCGGTTCGGTTCCGGTTCGATGCCCTGCTTTCAATACCAGTATAAGATCAAGTTTGTAGATGAACAAAATCAGACCAAGGGGAGGGGGGGTTGTGGGGGGGGGCACCCATAAGAGAAATCATGGTTTATGTCCCAGAACTGGGGCCATGTTTTGGAAGACTACCTGCTCTTCCCGTTAAGCCCTGTTCACACGATCCCTCACTTTGCAGCTGTGTTGCCAACCATAAAATTGTAAAAGTCGCTACGGATCTGCCATAATTCCGCTACGCTCCGCTACTATTTTATTGGTAAGAGCGGCAAATTTGAATTACAAAACATTTTCGAAAATCGGAATGTTGACGAAGTTAACCGTTTTGAAAAGAAATAAAAGTATTTTTTCGGAGAAAGAATTTTTATTGTAAAGATATATTAAATATAAACAAATGTCACAATAACAATAAAATAGAACATTTTTTAAACTATGAGTAGCATATTACATGACTTCACAACGTAAGAACAAAAAAATTATATATTGAAAATTCACTTCTTTTTTATTTTAATCAGAGTCTTCCTCCGATGAATCAACACTGACAGCAACCTCTTGATTTTTAAGGCTATACATAAATTTATTAAACTTTTTTATATGTTCGTCATTTATAGGGTAGTCCATGCAACACTTTTGTTGGTTAACTAAATCTAACTTTATTCTTAGTAAGTCACTCAACGTGTCAGGCAAAAGACGATTTCTTTTTTTAAATTTAATATCGGACATCATAGAAAACACTCTTTCCACATCAGCATTACCATGGGGCAGGGTTAATACTAATAATGCTAAATTTCCTATATTTGCAAAAATATAGTCACCGTTAAAATTTTTAAATTTGCTTATTTTGGTCCAAAATTCAATGTATTTTTCACAGTTTAAGAGATTACTTTTCTCTTCTTTTGAAAAATATGCTTGTAGCATATTTAATTCAGAGCTAGCTTTTATTGTGTCTATTTTATTTTTGAAATTGTTTAGTATTTGTGTAATATCGCACGTTAAACCTTCGTTAAGAGCATTTTGTGGTACCAAAAAGATAAATTTTTGTAAAAAGGATCCTTAATTGGAAATCTTTTGAGTCACTGACTGCCTTTTGATAAAATTTTACACAGGTAAGTTTAAATTGCTCATTATCATTTTTATCACAGTACTTCAATAACTCCATAGTTCCTGCTCCAACTTTCACTTAATTGATAGAAAGCAGTATGTGAGGATCAAATATATTTAAATTATCTAATTTTTCATCATCACTAAAATAACAGGGTTTGACAAAATTTGTACATAACAATCGTAGAAACCTTCTGCATTCTGTATATAAAAATCTACGAGAACTTTTTTGGATTGGAACATAGCATTGAACTGATTAAATAAGGGCAGCACGTGCTTAAAGAAATAAAAATATGCCTTTACGTACGGATTTTGCATTTCAGCAAATATTAAATTTCCAACTGGATTTTTATCCTCAAAGGAAGCTAGCCTAAAAAGTTCATAAAGCACATCCCATTGCTCCAATATTCGATTAACACAATTTGATAATGCTAACCATCTGGTTTGACTGGGGCTGATGATTTTTAATTTAGAAGTATGCATATATTTCTGAAATTCTTCTAAAATACACTGACGTTTTGGGCTTCGCGAAAAGTAATTTGAAATATTTTGTAAAAAACCTTCAATATTGCCAGGTATTTCTTGTGAGGCAGCTGCTGCAATTAGATGCGCCGAATGACAAATGCAACCATTTACAGCAATATCAGAGTTATCATTTAAAAGATAATTTTTAAAAGACTCTTTCTTTCCCATCATTACACTGGCATTGTCTGAATAATACCCGACTATATTTTTAATATCTAGGTCAAAATCTTTCATGCATTTTACAAAAAGTGAATACAGACCTCTGTCTGTGCCCTCGTCAGAATCTATTTTAACTAAGTCTAAAAGCTGTGTTTTTAATTCTGAATTATAATTGTATCTAATTAAAATACACAGTAATCTGATGTTACTTATATCAGTACTTTCATCTACAAGTATTGAAAAATTGGTATCTTTTAATTCCTCACGTAATTGTTCCTTAATTGTGGCTGATAAAACGTTTTTAACAATATTTGTACATTTAGTGCGATTTTGTTTAACATTTTTAGCAATAGCGGAATCCTTAAAATTAAACTTCGCTACTTCTATTATATGGCCAATGGAATTGAAGCTAAAATTATGTGTGGCCACTAGTAAACTGAACCTAATGTCAGCCACGACATGATCCTTTCGCTCATT
The DNA here is from genome assembly GCA_036926305.1 of Uropetala carovei. NCBI lineage: Eukaryota > Metazoa > Arthropoda > Insecta > Odonata > Petaluridae > Uropetala > Uropetala carovei. The sequence continues at coordinate 4,365,738 of JAXCHB010000037.1, read as the reverse complement.
TGCATATTTAAATACTTTAGTAATATCTACTGTCTTGTCCAAACTTTTAACATTTGTAAGATGCCTCTGGCTGGAAGAATGTTTTATCAAATCACTTCTTTTGCTCCCTTAAACTACATTGCATGCCCTACACTTCGCTTTAGTTGTGTCTGAGGGTACAGGCTCCAACCAATTTGAAAAAATTTCTTCTTTTAACCAACTTTTGGAAAAAGTTGCCTTCTGCATGTACTTTTTCCTTTAGAAAGCTCCCCTCGGTCTGCCATTTTCCTTTTTGGAGTAGAACCACTTTCCAGGTCCGAATTCGACTCATCTTCACCCACAATGTTTTTTATCCATTTAGGGCTGCTGTAAATACTGTATAAGTTACAATCAGTACTTACATAGAGAGGATGTTTTAGCTATTTCAATAACACCAAATATTAATATTTAATACGTACCTAGTTGCTTTAACTTGCAGGGGAAAAATCGGTGAAAATTGATTTTGTCCAGGTATTGTAATTTTCTTAAGCTCTTGGCGGAATGTCCCTCTTAAGAAATCAATTTTTTAACCATCTGGATAGTAAAACAAAAATAAAATTATGGGTAAACTAAAGGCTTGTGTCAACTAACTGGGACCACATTTAAAACTGACCGCGACGCTGACCCCTCGACCGTCATTAACTCCGGTTAGAGGCCCATACCTCGAGGCCCATCCTCAAATCAGAGCTCAGGTGTCTTTACTCTCTCTGCAGGGGGTCACTAGCTGACCACATGTTTTGCAATAAAATTTAAAATATTTTATGTTGTTAAGTTAGTGCGATTGTGACTCAAGCAACATATTCGGGTGAATGCGCTGATCAAGAGGAAGTCTACGATAAATAATAACATATTTACGCTCACATCTAATGTTGACCCCAGGGAATACCAACCTCTTAAGAGTTTTTGGACGAGATTGTAATGAAAGCAGACATTCGCGAGACGGTGCGGAGGGTGTAACGCTTGTTTGCTATATGGTGTTAGATGGGAGAAAAGGAAAACCGCTCATAATTAAAAATCTTTATAACCTTTTTCGATCAAACTTTCAGGAATCGCTTAACTATTCAACTTTTAAATTTGAAATTGCTCGCCGTATCATAGTAGTCCTGGGTTTGACTTCAGGAGCATATCTTTTCTCCATTTGAATAATATGGGCAGAGCTGAAACGAAGCGAGGCCTTTTTCCTTTAGTATTTTCAACTATCTTAAAAATGAGATATCGACGCGGTATTTTCACAGTTATGCCGAAAAAAGTATGGAAATGAATTTCCATATCGTAGAAATTCAAATCACATTTTTTAAGGTGATGGCAAAAGGAATCTCGAAAGAAGTCTTGGGTTCGACTCCAAGGAAAGCATTTTCATTTCCCATAAGGTAACACGTAAAACCCGGATTTACGACGTGCAGCCTTTCATTCTTTTTGGAATTATAATTAGAAAGAATTGGTATAAAATCTTTAGATATAAACCATATAGAAACCAAGCGTTACACCCTCCGCACCGTCTCGCGAATGTCTGCTTTCATTACAATCTCGTCCGAAAACTCTTAAGAGGTTGGTATTCCCTGGGGTCAACATTAGATGTGAGCGTAAATATGTTATTATTTATCGTAGACTTCCGTTAAAAAGACGCTCTTGATCAGTGCATTCACCCGAATATGTTGCTTGAGTCACAATCGCACTAAGTTAACAACATAAAATAGTTTAAATTTTATTGCAAAAGACGTGGTCGGCTAGTGACCCCCTGCAGAGAGAGTAAAGACACCTGAGCTCGGATTTGAGGATGGGCCTCGAGGTATGGGCCTCTAACCCGAGTTAATGACGGTCGAGGGGTCAGCGTCGCGGTCAGTTTTAAATGTGGTCCCAGTTAGTCGACACAAGCCAAACTAAATACCCTATCACAATACTTATAACATTATATTTAAGAAAATTACCGAATCTTCGTTTGTCTCCTTGTCCGCTTCTTTTAATTTCTCCGTTTATACCTCAAATGCCTTATTTTTGTTGTCTCGTTTACTGTAGTCGATAGATTTTATCTTCCTTAAAGAAACTCTTATACAACTCGTTAAATAGCGTTATAAATTCAGGGAAACAATTCCTTACGCCAGTCATATTGAGATGAATTGTACATAATATATAGACCGGAGTGAGAAATAAACCGTGAATAGAACCTGGCCCATCCTGGGATTCCCCGAGTTGAGGGAACCGCGTCGCCTGTAGGCCAGATAAAACAGTCATACATTGTCGCCACTACACTACAAAATAGAAAACTGCGTAATGTATATAATGTTAAATAAAAATCTGCGAAGTTGACACGAAAATTAAAACTATTTTTTTAATTTCAATATAATATTTCAAAAGTCGCTACTTTTTAGCAATTTTTGAATCGCCGCCGCTACGTCTCACATAAGCTCCAATTCCGCTACCGTTGGCAACGGTGCTTTGGAGTAAAGTTACACTAAAGATGCATCAGTCACCTTAGTTCATGAGTTGGCCGTATGAAGGACGCTAGCATCGTCCTTCTTTTTTGAAATGGGTGATGATCCATTTCAAAGTGACTGATGTGAAAGTGAAGGAAGAGGTGTGGGATACCGTCTTGCTCACTCGTGTTTCAATTGTCAGATATTTCTGTTAACGACCGCGTTTTCAACTGTAGAGTAGAGCGTTTGTGTAGTACATCTGACAATGAGTGCAATTCTAGTTTCTTTGGTGCGTGTTCGAGCGTGTGGAGTTTTATAACGACGGAACGAAATGGAGAGGTGGACGAAGGACGCTACGCTCCCTCATTACCGTATTTTTCATCGCTATCAAACTTTTCACTTTCCTTCATTCTCAGAATGCTTTGCAATGAAAATGGGTCCTCAACAGATAACTCTCGGAAGAGTAAAGAAAATACAGTTTCTGCGTTATCTTCTTGCCTTCTTCTTATCCATTCACGGGGACAATTTTTTTCCCGCTTCTCTTCTTTTTTTCTTTCTTATATAATATGCAGCTGCAGCAGCTAAAATCACTTGAGTTCTTTACATTCCGATCCACAGATATTAACGTGAAAGTAAACAGATGTTGATTGTGACTGATGTAACTTGTGATAATGTGAACACAAGTGTCATTAAAGTGACTGATGTGTATTTGAATGATGTAAGTGAAGGATAGTGTGAACAGGGCTTTAGACCGTCATTAGCATCCCTTTCTCGGCCCCAACCATAGCTCAGGTAGTCTACCTTCACAGCGGGTGGTGAAATTACCGATCTATTATTGCAAAATTGTAATACTTTTTGCAAATAAGACGATTGAAAGTTACATCATTGCATTTCGGTGAAAATCCTGATTATTGGCGTTTTTTTAACGAAATTCTACGATACATATCAACGGAGTTAGGAAACAAGGGAGGTAGAGGGTGGGGGAGGACGGAAACTGAAAGAAGAGTGACAGGTACCAACATATCCGTTCGACTTTTTAGGAGGGAAATTTGAAATCGACATTGACTTTCCGAATTACAACACGTACAGCGACTCTGTCCTTTCGGCTATCCCTTTAAAATGGTCTACAGGGCCCAGAAAATATTAAACACTAGCAGAACTGCCCGTTTAATTTCAACGGCGTTAGGGAATCTAACAATAAGACCGACCGTGTAACATGTAAACATCGTAAGAATAAGATAGTACACAGTTTTAACCGTCGAATAAAGCAAAAATTAAGAAAACCTGTTCGCAATTACCTATTTAGGTGAATGAAAGAAGAAAATCTTGCACTCTAAAAAATCGAAAATTGCGTGTAAACTTACGGGAAAATAAAGATTTGAAACTTTCCCGGCGGATGATCGTGATGAAATTTTCTTGGGTTTCTAGCCGGGTTAAAGAAAAACTGCTCAAGAATAAAAAGCCTTTTCAAGTGATTACAATAAATTATTGAAGCTAATTCGGCGCAGATTTTAATTCTGCTTTCAAGAATAAGCAACTCCGTTCTTTTTTTTATATAATAGTTTTTGTCCCGAATTCGTATGTTAATGTGAAGTAATTTAAAAAAGTATTTTTGTACTGGCTTACACAGAAACCCATGCTACTCTTATGGCATGTTGAAATTGGAAAATGGGCTCAAAAATAAGCCCGTAAAAAATGTTAGGTTGACCAAACCTTGACCATTTACTATAGGCATACAAATCGTATATACCAGGCAGGTCTAACTCCCGGGTTAAAAATTTTGACCACGTTTGCTATGCCGATCGAGTTCTGTAACCAATACGTTAAATATTTAGGAGTCACCATTTGTCCTGATCTATCGTGGAATATGCATATTCGAAGGATCGTAGGCGCAGCTAATAAGAAATTGGGCTTCGTAGGCAGAATAGTAAGAAGTAGCACAGAACAGGTACGAGAAACGTGTTATTTATCATTGGTCAGATCTCAGGTCGAATACGCTTCCAGCATATGGGATCCGTACGAAAAGGGACAGATACTTGAGTTAGAAAGAATCCAACGCAGAGCAGCCAGATTCGTTAAGCAAAAATATGAGCAAAAATTAAGCGTCACATCACTCTTGAAGGAGTTGAATTGGATATCGCTAGAGGATCGCAGAATTAGCGCTAGGTTAAGGCTTCTGGAGAAATTTAGGTCGGAAGTTCTCTTAGAGGAGGTCTCAGGAATATTAGAGGCACCTACGTACATGGGCAGGCACGATCACGAGAATAAAATACGAGAGATCGACTGTAGGACCGAGCGATACCAGAGCTCGTTTTTTCCAAGGACCATACGGGATCATAACAGGAGAGTGATTCCCACGAGGGACGTTATTAGGTAGGGCTTGGTGTGCTGCACCCCCTGCCACCCACCAGTCTGGTGATTTGCAGGGTATCATGTAGATATAGATAGCGCTAGGCACTACTCAAGCCAAATAGTGATACCCAGGAACCGCTAGATGGCAGTAGTACCGTTATCCCGCTTGCAGCCCTGGTCTCATTTATTTTATTTACAATTCCATTTATTTCATTGTATGTTACTACTCGCTGGCAGAGGTAAGGTGGGTAAGGTAACAGAAAGAACAACACAATGGTGATTTTAAAACACGAGATTTATTAAAAAAACATTCAATTACATGAAATTGACATATGGAAAAACAATACCGAATGCTCTTCATTTTTGACGAAACTTCGATAAAACCACAGCTGTCCTCAGTGCTGTTTTTACGCACAAACGACTTTATTAGAACGAAATTGAAGCCCTTCTTCCCTTCCTACATTTAACCTTGCGTCAACAATTTCAAATTAGAAAAAAGTGTAATAATAATTTTACAGAAAAGAGCCAGAAAATAAGATACATAGAAAAACAATCAAAATAGCAAATTAAAAATTCAGAAAATTGCTATAAAAAGACTGCACTATTACCAGATGTATGTTCTGGAGAAATTTCTGTTAGTTGGCTGATTGGCAGGAAGAGTGGGCACTGCAGAATGAAGTGACTTCTGTGAAGATCGATATGTAAAGCTGTCACCTGAAAAATGTTAGGCACACATTTCAAAGCAGTTGTGCAGCTTTTCAATAGGATGCCCATCCAAAATTGGTTTACTGCAAAATGTGTTCCACTTCCCGGCCCTGTGGGGAGATTTAATAATAACACTGCAGCAACACAAGTTTCGTCCTTTGTACGAATTCAGGTGACTTTAATGTATTTTATTATTGAACTAAAATCAAGATGAGATCTTTTCTAATAATGTTTGGTGGAATAAATTATTGAATTGACACTATCTTTAGTTATGAACAAGAATTGGCTGTAGCCAGCAGAACGATATCATTGCATATATGCATCAAGCCGCGAAAAGGTCAAGTGAAAATATTCAACTTAAAGAGGGAAGAAAAAACGTGATATCGATGCAAATTAACGTTTTGAAATCGTTGAATGCGAGAGTGACATTACATTAACGCCCACAAACCTGCCCAAACACGCATTACACTTTCACAAGACTCTCTTTCACGGTAATAAAGTGTCCTAAAGGTTGTACCTTACCGTGAGTTCATCCGATAAAAAAGTAATTCAATCGTTTACTGTAAACACTCCAACTGGTTTTTATCTTCGCGAAAAAAATCACGCAAAACAAAAATGAAAGAACTCTGAGAATCCCTGGGCTACTAAGTATTTCTCTACCATGAGCAATGCAATGGATCGGGCTAGTAATGCCAAATGCTTGAATATCATTAAGCTGACCCTTTAAGAATTTATCAAATGGTAGTAAGTTCGTAATCTAACTTTGTTTTGGAAGCTGGAATCCTGAACAACTTCCCTCCAATTGTTGAACATCCACGCACATAGCACTTCCCTCTTTCCATGATTTCCACTTCACCAAGTCAGACTGTTTCACGTGATTCAAATCAACCGCGTCACGTGATCCAACGAACAATTTGAGGGGAGGGGAGGGTTCGTAGTTTCGAAACCAATTCATAGATGGCATGAAAGATCGTCAAAAGAGTGCCCATAAGACATAGCCCAGGCTGCTTAATACTATTCCTTCTGTAGCCATTATGTTCTTACTCGAGGTTTAGAATTGCGCTCGATTTTAAACGCTGCTGGTATATACCAATACTAGCGCCAAAAAAGCGATGTGGTAAAAGAATCAACTACTACGTGAAGTTTTGCAATTGGTTCATTTCCTGTGCTGCAGTGCTTGCGGAGTGATACGTCTAGTTCCGGTGTTTATTGAGCATTTGTCTAGTCTTGTAGGTGAGTTATATTGTAATTGTTGGAATATATTGCATTCTGGTTGTTCATATTGCAATTATTTAAGTATTGCATTCTTACTTTGTCTAATGATGATTATTGGTAACGTTACAGTGTTCTGGTTGTGGTCTCTTCATCTGTGCTGCAGCCCCGGGAACGCGGTATCACTCCGTTTTTTCTAGTCTTGTAGGTGAGTTATATTGTAATTGTTTGAATATGTTGCATTCTGGTTGTTCATATTGCAATTATTTAAGTAGCCCTTCCAGTTTTGTAGGTGAGTTATATTGTAATTGTTTAAATATATTGTATTCTTCTGTGCAGCAGCCCCGCGAACACGCGGTATCGTTCTGGATATCTTGACTAAAACAAATTAGTTCATCTTACTATTAATTATGTTATTACTAGCAGAATTTTCCGTTGAATTTCAACGGATTTAGTGAAGCTACTACAGCACAACATACGACACAAACTCTTTAAAATATATAGTAGATACTTTTTATATTACAATTAGCCTTTCTTAACAATTAATCATATTTGCTTGTAACAATCCATTTCCGAGCCTATTGCATTCAAATATAACGATAGTTGGTAATCATGAAGTTTAGTCACTTTTATTATTTAAGGGATTCCAAGCTAATGAAATGTACTCACTTTTATCATGAAGGTGGTTTTAGCCCTCGGGAACACCCAAAGTGAGTTTTTAAAGCATTTATTACTTTTATATTTAATATAAATGCAAGTGAATTACAAAACATATTGCTCAATACAAAGTAAAAAGCTATTGAAAATATCTGAATAACGAAATGCGTTACGCCTAATAAATTACATTTGGTTCAATTTGCGGAGCAACACTGAAGACGATATAACATTGAAAGGATAATATTGGCGAGCCTTCGGCTCGCTGTTTTTATGCGTAATCGGCTCCGGGCGCTACCGCGCCCTTCGCCTCGCCCGGAACCATAAATTCCTCCATGTTCTCCGGAGATTGGGTTAGTAAATGTTGAGACCGGCCAATCAGTTTCTTGTCCGGAGATTGGGTTAGTAATTATCGAGACAGGCCAATCAGTTTTTACAAACCCAATCTCCGGACAAGAAACTGATTGGCCGGTCTCAACATTTACTAACCCAATCTCCGGAAAACATGGAGGGATATTATGGTTCCGGGCGAGGCGAAGGGCGCGGTAGCCCCCGGAGCCGATTACGCATTACAACAGCGAGCCGAAGGCTCGCCAATATTATCCTTTCAATGTTTTTTGAAGTATACTTATCGATTTACATAATATAAGTGAGTAAATTTTAGCTTGGAACCCTTAAATAATAAAAGTGACTAAACTTCATGATTACCCGATAATTTTATTTCCTATCATATTACTTCGCCAAATCCAGCTTCATTTCTGGTGTAATTATGCCTCGCTGAAATATCTTTTGTCTTGAAAAAGCAACGTACAGTTGTCCATGATTGAACACTGACTGGTAAATGTACACCAGATACGTGAGCTTATTTATGTTAATAAACATTGTAATGTAGAATATAATGATTTTACTAAAAAAAAATATAAAATTCCAGTATTCAGTAGACGAAAGAAAGTTCATTACTTTCATCAGTCGTTATAAACGTTTCCTGATTAATTTTCAGTATCTATTTACGTTGATATCCATAAACATCGATCGTTTTGTTGCTTAAAAGTGCGAGTCGAAAACGCCGAACTTTCGTCTACGAAAAATCCACAAAATTTTTAAACAGCGTATTTCTGAAAACTTCGACAGTGGAACATGTAAACTTCGTAGGTATAAGATAGTATAGAGTTTTATTCGTCGAATAAAGCAAAAACGAAAAAGATCGGTCCATATTTACGTATTTTAATGCTTGAAGGAAAAATACCTTGCAAGTCAAGAAATGTTATCCTATGGAAAAATGTTAATTCCCTATATTGGCAGCACTGATTAATTCCGGTTGACCAAACCTTCACCATTCACTAAGTTAGAATGTAAGGAAGAATTGTACCAAACTTGGTTATTCTTGCTTTTATTGTTTAGGAGTAGTTCCATGAACAGACGCACCCTTCAAAATATATTATAGTAGATTATTATGTTGCCTTGAGTAAACTTATTTGGAAATTGGGTTTTGGTTAAAGGTCAAATTTTAACCATATACAGATTATAGTTGGAAGCGATGGCAGCTCCTGGATTATTGGTATTAGGGACGTCCCAGTGGAAATGTGCCTCTTTGTATGCTGAATATTTTCTTAATTTTAATGTCAGCATAATATCAACCTGGAATGAAAGTTGATGTGAATGATGCTATGGTTTTTCTGCTGGATTTTTTCCTTTCTCTTTCCTCTCCTGACTCTTACTTACTGCCTCTTATTTAATACTTTCCTTCCCCCTTTTATTGTATCTTATGTGTAAATATCCCTTCTTTCTCCTCTTGATTCTTATTTTTGTATTGTATCTTTGTGTAAATATTTCCAAAATAGTTGAATATTATTTCTTCTGACTCATTTTGCCGTCATTCTCATACAATTACCTTCTGAGTGATACTTCACCATTCATTCATGTGCAAGTAGTATTAGTATCCTTCTTATGCATGAATTATATGACTCGTGTACATTGTCCATCTGCAAATGTAATACATATTTTAATTGTTCATTACCTAATCAGAGCTATCAGTTGACCGTTTTCCATTATTTTGTATATATGTATGTAAAACAGCTGGAATATAAGAATCCTCCACTTGAGGGCACTATTTTTTTCAGTTTTGGGAGTGACTTCCAGTATATTTTAAATGGAGTTTAAAAGTGATATTGTGTTTATTATTAATTCTTTGTTTTTTTAGTTTCAGGGATAGATGTGACCCTGTATTTCTATAATGTAACTGCATTCTGTGACTACTACAAGGTTATTGCATCTGCAATAAACTGGAATTATACCCGTTTTCTACTCTTACGAAGCTTGACCTTGAAAATCCTAGTTTTATGCTTACTGCTGCAGCCAATGAAAGCTCGAGAGACTGTCGATGGGGAGGGGAGAAAGTTAGTCGGTCTCTCGCCGTCGTGCTGTTCACATCGCTCCGAGCTCGACTATGTTGCCAGATCTACCGCGTTTACACCTTAGCGTTCGCATGCAACTTTCTTCAAGAGCGGATATCGGGCAAGAGCGTACTACTTTCCCGCGCCTCTCGAAAACTTCTAATGGTGGTGGAAGGGGAAAACGCCCTGATTGGCTATTCGCTGCGCCACCCTCAAGCTTCATCAGAGTAGAAAACGGGTATAGGACAGCACTTCCACTAGGTGGTGGGTGGGCCAACCATCGGTGGAATCCAATCTGTGTCATTAGCATAAACATGTCTACATTTTATAAAGAATTGTTTTATTCCAACAGCATGACAAGATGACAAAGGTGTGGTTGCTCATTTCATTCATTTGCCTGTCACCTGCTATATTGATGTGTGCAGCTTTTGAATGCGAGGTGTGAGCATTTCCTATGTGCACCAAGAAACAGTGATCATTGGATGACACAGGTTCTGAAACTGCTCAGCTACTTGTACATATCGGAAGTAACTTATGTTGCATTGCTGTCCTTTGGAAGTGCTGTGACCAAAAAATATTAATATTGTAACACCTGTTATATGTATCTCAGTTGATGAATAATTCACTGTTGTATCCCAACATTATTTCTGTGTTATTCCTCCTGATGAGCACACCTTTAAATATGACATGTTGCACGTATGGCATAATCGAGATATTGGCGACCTTAGTATTTGCCATTAGAGAAATTTCTTTGAGTTGCCTTTGTTCCATTCCTGCATTATTTTAATGATGACTTGTGTGTATTAAATTTCAGCTCTCCAACTATTGTAGTTTGGGCCAGACATTAGTATCCTCCTATATATATATATATATCATATCCTATAACCTCTGTAAGAAGAGTCGATATAGAATGATAGTACAGGCGACTCCCGAGTCACGTTGGGGATGCATTCCTGAAGGCGTGTTCCAATCCCGAATAGTCGAGTGTCGAACACTGTTTTTCCATATACTTGCATGTGATAATCAGGGGATACGTTCCCACATCTCAGGAAAAGGCTTCCCTCACGTTCTATAAAGATAAAATAACATTACTAATATGTTAATACAGCAATATTGAATTATTAATAAATTATATAATAAATATTTTAAATGTATAACTTATTTTTTGTACTAAAAAGGAAAAAATAAATTTGTTTCGAACTTCAAAGATAGATGTATGCAATATGCTTTACAGATCGCGCGAGTCGTTTGTTACAAACGACCCGCGCGAGCTGGATAACATACCTGCGTATATCTATCTATACATACAACTATTTATTTCATTCTATAAGCACTCTTCTTACAGAGGAGGATATACGATATAGGATATATATAGGATATAGGAGGATACTAATGTCTGGCCCAAACTACTATAGTTGGAGAGCTGGAATTTAATACACAGGTGAATAAAAAAAAATAATCGGAGGAAAAATTGAAAAATTGCAACAATGTTTATTTTCTTGGCCGGTAAAAATTATAAACTATTTTACGATGATTTCATGGTTTAGGTACTTCCATATGCGCTATGAGGCTGAAATTTTTTGCACATGTAGAATTTGCCAAATAATGAAAACGGGAATATAGAAATTTGAAAATTTTTATTTGTTCTGACGTAATAAATTCTTAAATGTTTAAAAAATTGACTAATGTTTATGTACTTTCTGAAGATCCAGGAAGCTGAAAATTTTAATCGGGTTAGGAAATAATGTTATGGTGGTAAACAACATTGAAAATTTTAGAAATATTTATTGCTGTGGCTGTTAAAAATTAAACAAGTTTAAACAATGAAATTCACATAAATGCAATCTTAGAGGTGCTGCATGGATGAAATTTCACATAAATGTGGGGTATTCGTAACAAATGATAAAAACCCATAAATGTATTATAATTATAAATTTTAGGGGTTGTTTTTACCCCAATATTTTCGAAACAGAAAAACGTAATTCGGAACCGAAATGCTAACTTATGCACTGAAAGTAAGTTTTCGGCTTTTATTTTTACTTTCAGGTGAGAGAAAATGCTTGCAGAATGCATGCACACGTTCACTAGTATCGTATATCCTCCTCTGTAAGAAGAGTGCTTATAGAATGATACGATATAGGAGGATACTAATGTCTGGCCCAAACTACAATAGCTGGAGAGCTGGAATTTAATACATAGGTGAACCGAGAAAAATAATCGGCGGAATAATTGGAAAATTGCAACAATGTTTAATTTCTTGGCCGGTAAAAATTATAAACAATATTACTAACATTTCATGGTTTAGGCATTTCTAAATGCGCTATCAAGCTGAAATTTTTTCTACCTGTAGAATTCGCCAAATAATGAAAACGGGAATATAGAAATTTGAAAATTTTTATTCGTTCGGCCGTAATAAATTCTCAAATGTTTAAAAAATCGACTGTTTCTGTACCTTAATTAGAGCCAGGAAGCTGAAAATTTTAACAGGGTTAGGAAATTATGTCGCGGTGGTAAATAACATTTGAAATTTCATGAAAGTTTTATATTGTGGCTGTTAAAAATTAATAAATTTAAACCAATGAAATTCTTATAAATGCACTTCTAGAGGTGCTATACACATGAAATTTCGCATAATGTCAAGGTATTCGTAACAAATGATAAAACCTATAAATGTTTCATAATTATAAATTTTAAGGGTTGTGTATACCTCAATATTTACAATAAGGAAAAACACGTAAAGCGGCAAGGAGATGCAAAATGTTGCGTTTAAAAATTATATGTCGGCTCATACTCTTTACTTTAGGGTGAGAGAAAATGCTTGCAGAATGCAAGCACACCTTCACTGGTACCGTATATCCTCCTCTGTAAGAAGAGTGCTTATAGAATGATACGATATAGGATATATATAGGAGGATACTAATATCTGGCCCAAACTACAATACTTGGTGAGCTGGAATTTAATACATAGGTGAAACGAGAAAAGTAATCGGAGGAATAATTGGAAAATTGCGAGAATGTTTATTTTCTTAGCCGGTAAAAATTATAAACCATTTTACTAACATTTTATGGTTTAGGTATTTCTAAATGCGCTATCAAGCTGAAATTTTTTCTTCCTGTAGAATTCGCCAAATAATGAAAATGGGATTATGAAAATTTGAAAATTTTTATTCGTTCGGCCATAATAAATTCTCAAATGTTTAACAAATTGACTAATGTTTATGTACTTCCTGTAGATCCAGGAAGCTGAAAATTTTAACAGTGTTAGGAAATAATGTCCCGGTGGTAAATAACATTGAAAATTTTAGAAATATTTATTGCTGTGGCTGTTAAAAATTAAAAAATTTAAACAATGAAATTCATATAAAGGTACTTCTAGAGGTGCTACATTGGTGAAATTTCGAATAAATGTGAGGTATTCATAACAAATGATAAAAAACTATTAATATTTTATAATTATAAATTTTAGGGGTTGTTTTTACCCCAGTATTTTCGAAACAGAAAAACACGTAATTCGGAACCGAGATGCGAACTTATGAATTGAAAGTAATTTTTTGCTTTTATTTTTACTTTCAGGTGACAGAAAATGCTTGCAGAATGCAAGCACACGTTCACTAGTATCCTATATTATCGTATATCCTCCTCTGTAAGAAGAGTGCTTATAGAATGATATATATAGGAGGATATTAATGTCTGGTGCAAACTATAATAGTTGGAGAGGTAGAATTTAATACAGAGGTGAATAAACAAAAATAATCGGAGGAAAAATTGCAAAATTGTAACAATGTGCATTATTTTGGCCGGTAAAAATTATAAACCATATTACTAAAATTTCATGGTTTAGGTATTTCTAAATGCGCTATCAACCTGAAATGTTTTCTACCTGTAGAATTCGCCAAATAATGAAAACGGGAATATAGAAATTTGAAAATTTTTGGTCGTTCGGTCGTAATAAATTCTTAAATGTTTAAAAATTTGACTAATGCTTATGTACTTTCTTAAGACCCAGGAAGCTGCAAATTTTAACAGAGTTAGGAAATAATGTTCCTTTGGTAAATAACATAGAAAATTTTAGAAATATATATTGTTGTGGCTGTTAAAACTTATTAAAATTTAAACAATGAATTTCATATAAATGTTGTTCTAGAGGTGCTACTTTGATGAAATTTCGAATAAATATGAGGTATTCGTAATAAATGCTGAGAACCTATAAAAGTAATATAATTATAAATTTTAGGGGTTGTTTTTACCCCAAAATTTAAAAAGAGAAAAACACGTAATTCGGAGCCGATATGTGACCTTATGCATTGAAAATTATTTTTCGGCTTTTATTTTCACTTTAAGGTGAGAGAAAATGCTTGCAGAATGCAAGTACACATTTACTTGTCATTCTATAAGCACTCTTCTTACAGAGGAGGATATACGATATAGGAGGATACTAATGTCTGGCGCAAGCTACAATAGCTGGAGAGTTGGAATTTAATACGTAGGTGAACCGAGAAAATTAATCGGAGGAATAATTGGAAAATTGCGACAATGTTCAATTTCTTGCCGGTAAAAATTGTAAATTATTTTACGCGAATTTCATGGTTTCGGTATTTCTATATGCGCAATGAGGCTGACATTTTTTCCACCTGTTGAATTTGCCAAATAATGAAAATGGGAATATAGAAATTTGAAAATTTTTATTCGTTCGGCCGTAATAAATTCTTAAATGTTTATCAAATTGACTAATGTTTATGTACTTTCTGTAGATTTAGGAAACTGAAACTTTTAATCGGGTTAGGAAATAATGTCCTGGTGGTAAATAACATTGAAAATTTTAGTAATATACATTGTTGTGGCTGTTAAAAATTAAAAAATTTTAAACAATGAAATTCACATAAATGCACTCTTAGAGGTGCTGAATGAATGAAATTTCACGTAAATGTGGGGTATTTGTAACAAATGATAAAAACCTATAAATGTATTATAATTATAAATTTTAGGGGTTGTTTTTACTCCAATATTTTCGAAACAGAAAAACACGTAATTCGGAACCGAGATGCGAACTTATGAATTGAAAGTAATTTTTTGCTTTTATTTTTACTTTCAGGTGACAGAAAATGCTTGCAGAATGCAAGCACACGTTCACTAGTATCCTATATTATCGTATATCCTCCTCTGTAAGAAGAGTGCTTATAGAATGATATATATAGGAGGATATTAATGTCTGGCGCAAACTATAATAGTTGGAGAGGTAGAATTTAATACAGAGGTGAATAAACAAAAATAATCGGAGGAAAAATTGCAAAATTGTAACAATGTGCATTATTTTGGCCGGTAAAAATTATAAACCATATTACTAAAATTTCATGGTTTAGGTATTTCTAAATGCGCTATCATCCTGAAATGTTTTCTACCTGTAGAATTCGCCAAATAATGAAAACGGGAATATAGAAATTTGAAAATTTTTGGTCGTTCGGTCGTAATAAATTCTTAAATGTTTAAAAATTTGACTAATGCTTATGTACTTTCTTAAGACCCAGGAAGCTGCAAATTTTAACAGAGTTAGGAAATAATGTTCCTTTGGTAAATAACATAGAAAATTTTAGAAATATATATTGTTGTGGCTGTTAAAACTTATTAAAATTTAAACAATGAATTTCATATAAATGTTGTTCTAGAGGTGCTACTTTGATGAAATTTCGAATAAATATGAGGTATTCGTAATAAATGCTGAAAACCTATAAAAGTAATATAATTATAAATTTTAGGGGTTGTTTTTACCCCAAAATTTAAAAAGAGAAAAACACGTAATTCAGAGCCGATATGTGACCTTATGCATTGAAAATTATTTTTCGGCTTTTATTTTCACTTTAAGGTGAGAGAAATTGCTTGCAGAATGCAAGTACACATTTACTTGTCATTCTATAAGCACTCTTCTTACAGAGGAGGATATAGGAGGATACTAATGTCTGGCGCAAGCTACAATAGCTGGAGAGTTGGAATTTAATACGTAGGTGAACCGAGAAAATTAATCGGAGGAATAATTGGAAAATTGCGACAATGTTCAATTTCTTGCCGGTAAAAATTGTAAATTATTTTACGCGAATTTCATGGTTTCGGTATTTCTATATGCGCTATGAGGCTGACATTTTTTCCACCTGTTGAATTTGCCAAATAATGAAAACGGGAATATAGAAATTTGAAAATTTTTATTCGTTCGGCCGTAATAAATTCTTAAATGTTTATCAAATTGACTAATGTTTATGTACTTTCTGTAGATTTAGGAAACTGAAACTTTTAATCGGGTTAGGAAATAATGTCCCGGTGGTAAATAACATTGAAAATTTTAGAAATATATATTGTTGTGGCTGTTAAAAATTAAAAAATTTTAAACAATGAAATTCATATAAATGCACTCTTAGAGGTGCTGCATGGATGAAATTTCACGTAAATGTGGGGTATTCGTAACAAATGATAAAAACCTATAAATGTATTATAATTATAAATTTTAGGGGTTGTTTTTACTCCAATATTTTCGAAACAGAAAAACACGTAATTCGGAACCGAGATGCGAACTTATGAATTGAAAGTAATTTTTTGCTTTTATTTTTACTTTCAGGTGACAGAAAATGCTTGCAGAATGCAAGCACACGTTCACTAGTATCCTATATTATCGTATATCCTCCTCTGTAAGAAGAGTGCTTATAGAATGATATATATATAGGAGGATATTAATGTCTGGCGCAAACTATAATAGTTGGAGAGGTAGAATTTAATGCAGAGGTGAATAAACAAAAATAATCGGAGGAAAAATTGCAAAATTGTAACATTGTGCATTATTTTGGCCGGTAAAAATTATAAACCATATTACTAACATTTCATGGTTTAGGTATTTCTAAATGCGCTATCAACCTGAAATGTTTTCTACCTGTAGAATTCGCCAAACAATGAAAACGGGAATATAGAAATTTGAAAATTTTTATTCGTTCGGCCGTAATAAATTCTCAAATGTCTAACAAATTGACGAATGTTTATGTACTTTCTGTAGATCCAGGAAGCTGAAAATTTTAACAGGGTTAGGAAATAATGTCCGGGTGGTAAATAACATTGAAAATTTTAGAAATATTAATTGGTGTGGCTGTTAAAAATTAATAAAATTTAAACAATGAAATTCATATAAATGCACTCTTAGAGGTGCTGCATTGATGAAATTTCGCATATATGTGAGATATTCGTAACAAATGATGAAAACCTATAAATGTATTATAATTATAAATTGTAGAGGTTGTTTTTACCCCAATATTTCCGATACAGACAAACACGTAATTCCGAGCCGAGATGCGAACTTATGCATTGAAAGTAATTTTCAGGCTTTTATTTTTACTTTCAGGTGAGAGAAAATGCTTGCAGAATGCAAGCACACGTTCACTAGTATCCTATATCGTATCAGTCTATAAGCACTCTTCTTACAGAGGAGGATATAGGATATAGGAGGATACTAATGTCTGGCCCAAACTACTATACTTGGAGAGCTGCAATTTCATACCGAGGTGAACAAAGAAAAATAATCGGAGGAATAGTTGCAAAATTGTAACAATGTGCATTATTTTGGCCGCTAAAAATTATAAACTATTTTACTAACATTTCGTGGTATAGGTATTTGCAAATGTGCTATCGAGCTGAAATTTTTTCTACCTGTAGAATTCGCCAAATAATGAAAACGGGAATATAGAAATTTGATATTTTTTATTCGTTCGGCCGTAATAAATTCTCAAATGTTTAACAAACTGACTAATGTTTATGTACTTTCCGTAGATCCAGGAAGCTGAAAATTTTAACAGGTAGGAAATAATGTCCCGGTGGTAAATAACATTGAAAATTTTAGAAATATTTGTTGCTGTGGCTGTTAAAAATTATTAAAATTTAAACAATGAAATTCATATAAATGCACTTCTAGAGGTGCTACATTGATGAAATTTCGCGTAAATGTGAGGTATTCATAACAAATGACAAAAACCTATAAATATTTTATAATTATGAATTTTAGGGGTTGTTTCTACCCCAATATTTTCAAAATAGAAAAACAAGTAATTCAGAGCGGAGATGCAACTTTAAGCATTGAAAATTATTTTTCAGCTTTTTTTTTTATTTTAGGGCGGTAGAAAATGCTTGCAGAATGCAAGCACATATTTACTTGTATCCTATCTCCTATATCGTCTGTAAGAGGAGTCGATATAGAATGATATATATATAGCAGGATACTAATGTCTGGCCCAAACTACAATAGCTGGAGAGCTGGAATTTAATACATAGGTGAACAGAGAAAAATAATGGGAGGAATAATTCGAAAATTGCAACCATGTGCATTATTTTGACCGCTAAAAATTATAAACTATTTTACTAACATTTCATGGTTTAGGTATTTCTATATGCGCTATGAAGCTGAAATTTTTTCAAGAAGTAAAAATTTACCAAATAATGAAAACGGGAATATAGAAATTTGAAAGTTTTTGTTCGTTCGGGTGTAATAAATTCTCAAATGTTTAACAAATTGACTAATGTTTATGTACTTTCTATAGATCCAGGAAGCTGAAATTTTTAACAGAGTTAGGAAATAATGTCCCGGTGGTAAATAACATTGAAGATTTTAGAAATTTTTATAACTGTGCTGTTAAAAATTAAAAAAAATTAAATTCATATAAATGCACTTCTAGAGGTGCTACATTGATGAAATTTCCCATAAATGTGATGTATTCGTAACAAATGATAAAAACGTATAAATGTTTTATAATTATAAATTTTTGGGGTTGTTTATACCCCAATATTTTCAAAACAGAAAAACACGTAATTCGGAGCCAAAATGCAACCTTAAAGGTTGAAAATTATTTTTCAGCTTTTATTTTTACTTTAAGGTTAGAGAAAATGCTTGCAGAATGCAAGCATAATTAACTAGTATCCTATATCCTCCTCTGTAAGAAGAGTGCTTATATAATGTTATATACGATATATATATGATATAGGAAGATACTAATGTCTGGCCCAAACTACAATAGTTGGAGAGCTGGAATTTAATACCTAGGTGAATAACAGAAAATAATCCGAGGAAACATTGCTAAATTGCAACAATGTTTAATTTCTTGGCCGGTAAAAATTGTAAATTATGTTATGCGAATTTCATGGTTTCGGTATTTCTATATGCGCTATGAGGCTGACATTTTTTCCACCTGTTGAATTTGCCAAATAATGAAAACGGGAATATAGAAATTTGAAAATTTTTATTTCTTCGGACCTAATAAATTATTGAATATTTTACAAACGGACTAATGGTTATGTACTTTCTGAGGATCCAGGAAGCTGAAATTTTTAACAGAGTTAGGAAATAATATTGCGGTGATAAATAACATTGAAAAATTTAGAAATAATTATTGTTGTGGCTGTTAAAAATTCATAAAATTTAAACAATGAAATTCATATAAATGCACTTTTAGAGCTGCTACATTCATGAAAATTTGCATAAATGTGAGGTATCCGTAACAAATGCAAAAAACCTATAAATGTTTTATAATTAAATTTTAGCCGTTGCTTATACCCCAATATTTTCAAAACGGAAAAACGCGTGATTCGGAGCGAAGATGCAAAGTTATGCGTTGAAAATTATTTGTCGGCTCATACTCTTTACTTTAGGGTGAGAGAAAATGCTTGCAGAATGGAAGCACAATTAACTAGTATCCTATATCCTCCTCTGTAAGAAGAGTGCTTATATAGGATAGCTGTGACATTAGTTGCCGTAGCTGGAAGTGGACGAAAAATCTCGTCTTCCACCTCCTCAAAAGGGATAATTTGAAAATATTAATGAGTAATGCAACAACAGAATATCTCTTACTTATTGACAGGTATGCCGCGAGAGTAACTCGGGAAGAGTTCGGCGTCACGGGTAATACGTAATTCTGAAATTCGAAAATTTTCGATTATGAAATATTTTACAAATGGTTCTAAAAAGTATTAATTTGACAGATTCAAACATTAAAATAAATAATATTACAGTTATAAGAGAAAAAATAAGGCTTACCTTAAAAATCAACGAAGAGATAGTAAAAACGACTCTATACATAAAGTGACCAGACGTACTGATTTAATCAGTACAGTACTGATTTGAGAGATTGTATACTGATTTCAAATATGTACTGAATTTTGTACTGGATTTTAAAGTTGTACTGATTTTAAAATAAGAAAAAATCTATAATTATTTAGTTCATTTACTGTGGGATTGACGGTTAAGATGACTCGGGTGCGATGTTGCCAGGATGTGTAAAGAGGACTTGCGGCAACGCTGAGTGGTTCCCCCTAGCAAACATTACCTCCCCTCCACCTATGATTGGCTGTGAGGGAGGGGAGTTTTTCATTCTTTCCTTCCAAACCCCCACCCCTTCTCTACAACTAAGTCTCAATTCCAAAGTAATGTCGTCCAGACAATAGTAATTATGGTTGTGTATGTCATGTGAGTAGTATAATATTTTAATGCTGTTTAGGAAATTAACAGAATAGATTATTAATATTCGTATTTAATTATATTTAAAGACCCTGCCATAAATAGAGGAAAAAACATTTTCTGATCGACTCCAGCAAGAGTATCCGATATATATATATATATAACAATAGTGTTATATACCTATGTATACTGTATAAAATTTCAATATATAAAGTATTATATTGAAATGTAGTATTCTTTCATAGATATAAGAAAAAAATGTACTGATTTTACATCTAAAAAATCTGGTCACTTTATCTATACACCTCAGGCGCAGAAACGAACTTCAATTATAGGTTGGCCATGTCAAATTCTGTTTTAGGGTACTTCAGGGAAATATGAGAATTTAGGTAAAAGCTTTTAAATTGCAGTTTATAATACTATATGAAGATATTTGTAATATATATAATTTGTTGTTTTTCCCGATTTTGAAATGTTTAAGATTTGTTATGATTTAATTGGAAAATTATATAGATGTGTAAATTTATTGCGTTTCTTGACCAGGCTTTACTAGTTATATTAATGCAAGGAAATGCTGGTCAAAACGTTTTGAGTTTCGTCCTGCTTAAATCATAGGAAAATGAAAAAAACTTGAGGTATATATAAAATGTTACCTTTTGCGACACCGCTCGGAAATGTTTAACATATCTCTTTCAGTGTTGGTCAGCAGAAATTAATTATTGTAGTTTGGGCCAGACAGTATCCTCCTATATATATATCATTCTATATCGACTCTTACAGGATACTAGTGAACGATTGCTTGCATTCTGCAAGCATTTTCTCTCACCTGAAAGTAAAAATAAAAGCCTAAAAATTACTTTCAATGCATAAGTTCGCATCTCGGCTCGGAATTACGTGTTTGTCTGTATCGGAAATATTGGGGTAAAAACAACCTCTACAATTTATAATTATAATACATTTATAGGTTTTCATCATTTGTTACGAATATCTCACATATATGCGAAATTTCATCAATGCAGCACCTCTAAGAGTGCATTTATATGAATTTCATTGTTTAAATTTTATTAATTTTTAACAGCCACACCAATTAATATTTCTAAAATTTTCAATGTTATTTACCACCCGGACATTATTTCCTAACCCTGTTAAAATTTTCAGCTTCCTGGATCTACAGAAAGTACATAAACATTCGTCAATTTGTTAGACATTTGAGAATTTATTACGGCCGAACGAATAAAAATTTTCAAATTTCTATATTCCCGTTTTCATTATTTGGCGAATTCTACAGGTAGAAAACATTTCAGGTTGATAGCGCATTTAGAAATACCTAAACCATGAAATGTTAATAATATGGTTTATAATTTTTACCGGCCAAAATAATGCACAATGTTACAATTTTGCAATTTTTCCTCCGATTATTTTTGTTTATTCACCTCTGTATTAAATTCTACCTCTCCAACTATTATAGTTTGCGCCAGACATTAATATCCTCCTATATATATCATTCTATAAGCACTCTTCTTACAGAGGAGGATATACGATAATATAGGATACTAGTGAACGTGTGCTTGCATTCTGCAAGCATTTTCTGTCACCTGAAAGTAAAAATAAAAGCAAAAAATTACTTTCAATTCATAAGTTCGCATCTCGGTTCCGAATTACGTTTTTCTGTTTCGAAAATATTGGGGTAAAAACAACCCCTAAAATTTATAATTATAATACATTTATAGGTTTTTATCATTTGTTACGAATACCCCACATTTACGTGAAATTTCATCCATGCAGCACCTCTAAGAGTGCATTTATATGAATTTCATTGTTTAAAATTTTTTAATTTTTAACAGCCACAACAATATATATTTCTAAAATTTTCAATGTTATTTACCACCGGGACATTATTTCCTAACCCGATTAAAAGTTTCAGTTTCCTAAATCTACAGAAAGTACATAAACATTAGTCAATTTGATAAACATTTAAGAATTTATTACGGCCGAACGAATAAAAATTTTCAAATTTCTATATTCCCGTTTTCATTATTTGGCGAATTCTACAGGGAGAAAAAATTTCAGCTTGATAGCGCATTTAGAAATACCTAAACCATGAAATGTTAGTAAAATTGTTTATAATTTTTACCGGCCAAGAAATTGAACATTGTCGCAATTTTCCAATTATTCCTCCGATTAATTTTCTCGGTTCACCTACGTATTAAATTCCAGCTCTCCAGCTATTGTAGTTTGCGCCAGACATTAGTATCCTCCTATATCGTATATCCTCCTCTGTAAGAAGAGTGCTTATAGAATGACAAGTAAATGTGTACTTGCATTCTGCAAGCATTTTCTCTCACCTTAAAGTGAAAATAAAAGCCGAAAAATAATTTTCAATGCATAAGGTCACATATCGGCTCCGAATTACGTGTTTTTCTCTTTTTAAATTTTGGGGTAAAAACAACCCCTAAAATTTATAATTATATTACTTTTATAGGTTTTCAGCATTTATTACGAATACCTCATATTTATTCGAAATTTCATCAAAGTAGCACCTCTAGAACAACATTTATATGAAATTCATTGTTTAAATTTTAATAAGTTTTAACAGCCATAACAATATATATTTCTAAAATTTTCTATGTTATTTACCAAAGGAACATTATTTCCTAACTCTGTTAAAATTTGCAGCTTCCTGGGTCTTAAGAAAGTACATAAGCATTAGTCAAATTTTTAAACATTTAAGAATTTATTACGACCGAACGACTAAAAATTTTCAAATTTCTATATTCCCATTTTCATTATTTGGCGAATTCTACAGGTGGAAAAAATTTCAGCTTTATAGCACATTTAGAAATACCTAAACCATGAAATGTTAGTAAAATTGTTTATAATTTTTAGCGGCCAAAATAATGCACATTGTTGCAATTTTAGAATTCTTCCTCCGAATATTTTTTTTCGGTTCACCTATGTATTAAATTCCAGCTCACCAAGTATTGTAGTTTGGGCCAGGCATTAGTATCCTCCTATCATTCTATATCGACTCTTCTTACAGAGGATATAGGATATATATATTTATATATTAGTATCCTCCTATATCCTCCTCTGTAAGAAGAGTGCTTATAGAATGATATATAGGAGGATAGTAATGTCTGGCCCAAACTACTATAGTTGGAGAGCTGAAATTTAATACCGAGGTGAATAAAGAAAAATAATCGGAGGAATAATTGCGAAATTGCAACAATGTAACAATATTTCGTTTCGATAGCTCGCTGGTTACGAGCGAGATATATCGAACAACCTTGATTTTCCATACCACCATAGAATAGACCGTAAATGTCGTAAATAGTATGTCTTGCGAGTACAGTAAAATTCGGATAAGTTAAGTAAGTATCTTACTCCTAAAACATGTAATAATAAGTGATATGAATCATGATTGCACAAGATGAAATAAAATCGTTTCAATTCTAGTACGTCTGGATTACGTTCTGCGCACGTAATGGTTCCACTTGCTCATCTATTTAATAGGTAGGGATAACGGACAAAAAGAAATTACTTTGTAATATTCCACAGTCTTTATTGTTTCTTCAATCACACACCGACCGGTTTCCACTACAAAATCATTCTAATGGTGTTATTAACCGACGTAACACCTTTAGAATGACTTTGTAGTGGAAACCGATCGGTGTGTGATTGAAGAAACAATAAAGACTTGAATATTACAAAGTAATTTCTTTTTTCCAAGATGTCGAAATTCCATAAAGTTACCCCGTCTACGATACTTTTAGTCCAACTCGTTCCAATCCATCCCTTGTGAAAAGACGCAAACAAAGATGTACATACATAAATTTCAAGAAAGGAAATGCCCGTAAATCGTCACTTATATCAAGTATTTGTGAATTTGAAGCTGTATATATGAAAAAGATTCTACTCTTCACGAAGCAACATAACAACGATAAAGGACCTCACTGCTAAGGTTAGCCTACCATTAGAATGCGTGCGGGTGGCGGAACTTCACCGAAAATGCCCGTGAAGATACATGAATTTTAAATCCTCAAATGCATTACTCTTGTATAGTACGATCCCCAATTTCTGCAATAAAAATTTGGTCGTAAAAACTCGTACTATACACGAGTATATACGGTAATTAAGACATATTCATTAATTTTATATGGTGAAAAGTCTGTCATTTTAAAAGAAATTTTCATTCTTTTCTGCAAGAAAAGTATATGATCCTGTTGCATTCCTTAGTTATCTCTTATGTGCAGTTTTGAATTCTTCCATGGCTTGCTGTAATCTCTACACTTCAAATGTGCATCAATTTATTTGCATGTGTCAGTGTCTACTTAAAATTCCTATAGTGTGTGTTCATCCATCTATCCCACAGTGCTTTTACACCCATTTTTAGTGCTATAGTCTTGCCATTTCATGCTCAAATCATTTGTGCTTCTGCTTATTGGATATTCTTTATAATGGTTTACTTATTCAGTGCCGTTTCTACCGAATGTGGTTCTCCCTGTTTTCCTTATTAAAGTGTAAATTGTAATTTATTTGTATAGGGTCAGTGTCTACTTGAAATCCCTGAAGTGTGAATGTGTTTCTCCCTCTATCCCACAGTGCTTTCCCCTTTTTAGTGCTATAGTTTTTATATTTCATGCTCAAAGCATGTAAGTGCTTCTGCTTATTGAGTATTCTTTATAAGGACTTACCTTATTAAAGTTTAAATTGCAATCTATTTGTATAGTGTCAGTGTCAGCGCCTGTGTGTACATGATAATGACAGATTTATATAACTTTAAGGCAAGTGAAGATAAGTGATTATTTCAGAAGTATTTTTGTCTTAACTTTTCTCATTATTATGCATTTCCACTTTATTTTATTACTTACTTTTCATGCTTAGTATATAATTCCATTTCTGTTTATTTTATATCCTAAAATTGATTCTCTTACTTTTACTTCATCTATTTACAAATAACCTAAATTATATATGTAGCTACTCCATTTTTAATTCACTCTGTCTCTGTACCTATCATTATATTTCAATAGTGACATTGATGTGACTTTGATTAATCTAATGTCATATGTTTTCTCAGGATAAATTTAATATTAGAATATTTGAAAAAGAGATAATTTTATAACTTTTGCGAAGCGAATAATTTATTTTGAATGATCTGGTATTTGAAATACTTTTCATCCTAATGTAATGACGACAGTAAATGTTTTAACCCAGTTTGTGCATAATAAAGTTTTGGTTTTCAGGAAGTTACATTACTTTCTTCTTTTTATGAAATTCAGCAATAATAATATGCTGACAAAAACGGTTATTTTATTCTAGTGTTGATCTTACTATTTATGTGCACAATTTAATCGTGTTTATTTTTATGTTTTCTAATCATTGCTTCTTTTACAGCTCTCTATATCTTAGGTTTCACAGTTTTTTCATGTCTCTCTTCTTGTGACAGTTTTTCTGCAAATGGGGTTTTTGCCTTACTGGTTTTTCCCTTTAAAAATGTTCAATTTGTTTGCAGTTTTAAATGTATTAAGTAATTTTACTACTTTGAATTTCTTTAATATTCCCATATTCATGCAAACGTTTACTCTGAATCACAGTGTATATAATATGTAATGGTTTATTGTCTTTGGAATAAGTAAAGGTACCTATTCAATGAGAAGCGTTATTTTTATTCTGTTATACAATCATGATTTCCTAATAATATGATAATTATTAACTTATGTTTGCTTTAATGTGTGTAATGTATTTGTTATATTATAATATTAGTAACAATAGAAGTAAGAAAATACTCAAAATGTTATTTTTCTGTAATCCAACTGCTACCTTTAAGAATATTTTGCTCTTCTTCTTGATGTGATCTATTAACTATTTGCAATTATATAGAGTTGATTGTTAATAATAAAAATAAATAGATGAAATTAAATATTGCGTATTTATTCCTACTCTGCACCCTCTTCCCTTTCATGATGCATATTGTACTACTTGTTTTTTTTTAAAATTAATAGTTCAATAAGATTTTGACCTAAATTTTTAGAATGCTGCATCTTTACAGCCTATGACTAAAATTTCTGTATTTTTGGCAATACGAGATAGGGTAAGGAAAATATGGCAGTATTTTCATCTGGCTGAAATGTTTCGAGAAGGTCCTACGCAGTTCTATAGTTAGCAGCTGCTTGAAAGCAGAAGCAAATAACTGTGTGAAAGGAACATATGTTGTGGTCATACATGTGGTCCCTTAGAAATCCCACACCATTCTTTTCCCTCGTCCTTCCCTCCTTGTGTGTATTATACTACCTGCTCCGACCTTTGCCATTCGCACACCAAATAGTCTCATCTTCCTGCTTACTTTTTTTCTACGCATTCTCAAAAATGTAAAATATAACATCCTTTTCTCTTATTTGTCATTTAAGCAGAGAATATTCCATATTGTTTAAATGACAATCATATAAAATAGGTACACTATAACGTGGAAAATGTTTTATATCTACTTATGAAAGATAACGTAGGAAGTAATATATTCGTAATTACTAAGATAATATTACCAAATGTAAATACTCATAATTTCATTTTATGTAGCTTTAAATGTTAAAGTTTTCAACATTTTCATAATTTCGTTTACTGATGTTCGCCTGTCGCTCCCGTATCTGACCCCACTCCTACAAAGTCTCTTATCCATCCAGCGTCTCTGCCCACTTGCGAAGCACTATAATTGGTCCACGTTTGTGGACTGATTCGGCAACAAGGTTCCCTTTCCACACATTTTAACCCCGCCTCCCAGCGATCATTAAGTTTGGTACAGACTGTAATCGTATTTTCACCCAAAAAAGCAGGGATCGACTTATACGCTGGAATATACGGTATATTAAATATCTTCCTGACATTAGCTCTGAGGTAATTTGAGACTTTATTCCACCAAGGATCCTTCCTTGGCGAATAAATTACCTTAGCTGGACAATTTTGATGATAGGATTGGAGAATAGCTTGTTGCAACTGGTCAACAGCTAACTCCAAATCCAACACTGAGCGAATGTTTTGAGGTAGGACCTCCAGATTTACTTTAAGGTCATCCTTATAGGATTCCCAGTTCTCTTGGGGTCCCTAAACATAACCACGGAAGGTAATGCCATTATAACATTAAAGCAGATGTATCTGTGATCTGATAGAGATGGCTCATCAGAAACATGCCAGTCTTTTACAAGGTTCCCAATACCATTGGTCCCTAGTGTTAAATCTATAACTTCCCTCCTTGTGGCATTAGCATAGGTGGGTTCATTACCGTTATTTAGAATATTTAGGTTCGTACCTACTAAATACTCCAGTAGCTTCTCCCCTCTGTAGTTATTGCCAGTGCTCCCCAATACAATGTGGTGTGCATTGGCATCACACCCAATGAGAAGCTGTTTGCTGCCGTCTTGACAGTAGCCTATAATATCTTCGAGGTCCTTGGTTGGTGGGGGACCCTCAGAATCATATGGTAGGTATGCTGAGGATATAGTAAGCTACTCTTGGCTCCCTCCTTTAGCATACATTAGCTTCACCATCGTTAAGCCTCTGGAACAGAAACTCAACAATGGTAAGGCATTAATACTTTTTCCTGTAAAAATACAGGTTCTTGCATTCTCATCAGGGGCATTATAAAATAATGCCTATCCAGGAATGCTTAAGCCTCTTATCATTCCCTTGTATATCCTAGGTTCCTGTATAAGAGCAATAACTATCTTTCCCTTAGCAAGTTTTTGGCACAGAACTGCTGATGCTGCCTATTTTTTAATAACTATGCTGTAAGTTTATTTGAAGGATTTTCATTTTTTTTCCCTCCTATTTTTTGCAGATACTGGTTCTTGGGTATCTGTAACAGTCCCCTCCTCCCCAGTATCTTCTGGCTTACCTTTAACATCAGGGTCACTTAGGACCTTAAAGGATCCTTGGTCCACCCCTGCGTAAGCTCTATAGCCGGTTTCTTTAATAGGAGACTGAAATAACCGATGGCGGTGCTGTTGTCGCTGACGTCATTTATCAAGATGGCCAATGTAACGAGGATAGTGCAGTTGTTGTTGTATTGTAGTAGTGGATAGAAAGTGATCGTTGGAGAGGAAACATTCGCGCTTAGCCCAAAAAGATGAGCGAGGAAGTCTATCGAGGGTTTGAGGAAATACTGAGGTATTTGGGAGGAATGGCAAGTTGTGTAACGGTTTTGTTTTTGTCATTATTTCTCCCATTGGTGTAATGAAGGTTCATTAAATCTTTGTACATATATTGGTTATTATTTATTTTTATTATTAATTTTGGGTACGTTTGAAGAAAAACAACGTTTTTAAAGCCTTTCTCTATACCCTGCAATTATTATTGGCTCTTAACCTTAAACCGGAGCAATGATAGGTAATTCTGCTAGTTACTTATAAAGTGAGTTGTATTTGTTCCTCAACTGTTAGTTCAGACCATTTCAAACATTCTTTCAATAAAAATATAAAGTTAATGAATGGGAAAAATATCTGCTATTATAATTAGTAAAATTAAACAAATAAGTTGCGCATTATTGGGTTTGAAATGGCTAGATTAAATCATTTTCTGAAATGTTATGAGTACCTGAAAGGAATGATCTCATTGAAGTTGAATTACATCTTTATTTTCTGTTCATTGATTCTTCCTGATATCTCTTTTCCCCTTTCTCATTGTAATATATTTTTGGTGCATTGCAATTATAACAAAGATTTACAAAATTCTTTTTGAAGTAATGAATAATAGCAAAACATTTTAGAATAAAATTGTTCAATATCATTCTTTTAATTTTATGTAAATCTGAGTGTATTTAAAATTCATGCAGTATGTCATACTAGACAGATTTATGTATACAATTATACTAAACTATTGGACTTTCTCTTTCTTGAAGTTTTCTCTGCCAAAAGTCCCTCTCTTTAAATATGAATAAGATTCAGTATGTATAAAATTCTTTGTTATTATTAATGGGCATTTGATTCTTTTCCTCATCGTTAATTATCCTGTCTATATACTTATAAGGTAATTGCAGTAATCATAAGTATTTGTTATCAGTGAATGAAGGATTTTCTTAACATCTTAATTTATAGAAATAACAGTCAAGCATAAAGTGCTTAAAAACATGAAATTTAACAAGGAAAAACCTTTCATCAGCTTTTTAAATGATTATTTATTTTTTATCTGAATGAAAAATATGTGGAATGTTTTGGCAAGTTCTTTTTCACCCTATTTCAACTACGATTTCATATAGTGCCTTCCTATAACAGATATTTTTAGAAATTAATTTCAACGAACAACAACAAATGCAATATTCAAACAATAACAAATGAACACTAACAAACGACAAAAAATGCAGTGATTAAAGAAATAAAGAATACTACTAGCAATGACAAATTTACTAAACCTACCTTACCTCCATAGTGCTAAACCGAAAGGAAAACAAACTTTAACTACTCAAAAATGAAATCTAAATTCCGAAACCCATCAATTATGAAAATAAAGATTAACTAAATAGAGACGCTAGCTTCCACAAAGAATCTAACCTAAGCCAACACACTACCTTAAGCAAGAAATTAATACGTTACAACCTATCTCTAGCGTGATAAACCGAAACGAAAAAACTAACTTTAACTACTCAAAAAAGAATTTAAAAATCCCTAAAACTATTAATTAAGATACTAAAGATAATATAAAAATGAATAGAGAAGCTAGCTTCCAAAACTAACAAACAAAACCGAAGGATGCGTACGAACTCTCAACATGTTTCAGTTATCACCATCAACTCACTATCCTTGGAGCTCTACTTCCAAAATCCACCGCTAGTTGGCGTCTCTCTTATTTGGAGTCTCGTATAGCATTAGCTGGGTCCCGGTCTGAGTCCATTCGGGTCTGGTTTCCCCTTCAGGACTATCCAGTGCTCATTTTTGAGTCCTGGATTATAGGCCTTGAGTCGTCTTAGTAAGTTTTTAAGGTCATTGGTTGTTAGGTCCCAAGTCCTAAAAGCCATTTTTACAGACTTTGGGAGGTTCATTGCATCCAACACCTTCAGTGCAGTTCCCTCCTTAAGCTTGTGATTTTCGAGGGCTTTAACAAGCCAATCACAGGTTTTCTGGTTGTATAGATAATTGTCCCTGCCACCAGGTTGTAAGTCCTGAGATGAAGTAGATGTTCTCCTTCCAGAGTTCCATCGACCCTCCTCAGGATCTCAGCCTGGATGAGCTTGATATCTTCATCCTCAAGCCTATCATCAGGGTAGTCTGCCTTGATGATTGCCATGTTGTGGGTAGCCAACACCTCACTATAAGATTCCGGTTCCTTTTGGCTCTTGGGTCTTTTAGTGGGGTTAATTTTCCCTGTTGGTATGGGGTTATCCGATCTGGTTCTCTTGCACCCAGTCAGATTGCCTCCCTTCTCAATAGGTGTCATGTGCCCCAGTTGCTATGTTCCACTGGTACCATCCTGACCCCTCTCATGTCTTTTCAGCTTACATCTAGTAGCCCCAGATAATCTGGTCTTTTCTAGGTGAAGCCTATTGACTCTAGATGCCACCTTGCTGATGTCTTTATCTCCTTCTGAAGATATGCTGGTACTGCCAGCTGCCCCCAGTGGTACTCTGGAACTGCCAGCCTCCATTGGAGAAATATCTTTTAAACTCCCTTTTGGGAAGTCCTCTTTTTTGGTATCCTTGTCTGTGTCCATATTGGACCATGAGTAGTGGGGATATATTTGGTCACCATCTGCGGAGCTGTGGCGGCCAAATTAAATGCCACATCAACCTCTAATTACTATATTTGGTACAAATTATAACAAACAGGAAAACAAATAGACTTGATACGAACACTTGTCTCGTAGTTAAAATTACATCAATAACATGGTATCTTAGAGTTGAGTACAATGACAGAACGGAAAACAAACAGACTCGAGACGTAACACTTGTCTCGTATATTAGAATTAAATACAATGACTGAACGAAAGGCAATCAGGCATGAGACGTAACAGTTGTCTTGCTATGTAATTCACTTCAGTGGTATAGTTTATAGTTACAATGAGTGTCCCCATGAAAAGTTCAGCACACTCCGTCTACGAGAAGATCTCTCTTGGTCAACCAGCAAGCGCGTAGCATAGCACAAACCTCGTTCGGCTCTCTCGGAATATATTCTGCCGGCGAAATGCCGTGTCGTCCCGGTAAAAGTGGCAGTCACGTGATGGCAGCCGATGAGGGGAAAGTCCGGCGGGTAGTTTGAACGGGTGACTCCTTGACTTCGTATTGGTTAATTGTTTGAGTCGATTATATAACCATAGGAAAAAGGAGGAATGGGAAATAGGGGTGATATTTGCCCTATATTAGGCGCGTAGCTATGGGGCCGAGCCAATAGCGAGGAGAGCCTTTAGCGTTTCTGTTCGGCGATTACGAATGGCGGTGATAACGAAGGGAACCGCTATTCGATGGGCAGGCATTATTCATCGCGTTTTTTCGACAAGTGCTTCGTTAAGTGCGTAGGTGCAGGGAAAATCACTGCAGAGCCCCGACTCAGATGGAAGGCTAGATACAATGGGGTGTCGCCCGTTGTCCCAAGGGGATCGTTCACGATACTGCATATTGTGCTACCCCAGTATCACTCATCCCTCAGCATGATGCCTCACACCTTGACTTGGGTAGAACCAGAGCTCCGTTAGCCAGCATGTTTCAGGTACTCCAATGGGATTCCCTTTTCCCACATGTTTCCACCCTTCACATTTCCTTAAAAGGCTCAGACGAGGGGTTGGGATTTTGGAGGACAAGGTGTAGCCTTAATATTTGCAAGAGATAAGCTTTCTTAAATTCTCTTTAGGTCTGAGGTCTCAGGAGCCTTTCACCTTTGGCAATTTTGCTGCAGTTTGCCTTGACCTCATGCTTCTGAGATGTTTTCTTCCCAAGTGCCAGGTCAAATATGGTATCTGTAAGCAGTTCTGAAACTAAGTGTGCCAGGTGTTGCCTCTGCAGCAGCAAACAAATACATTTGATGGAACATATACATTGAGTTTGCTCGATTGCAGCACCTTCAGTTCAAAGCAGGAAAAATTCCAACTAAAAGTCAATCTTGTAGGTTATAGATAGGCATCATTAGGTCAGAGGGTCGAATATGGCCAACAAGGACTTCTAATCTATGATTTAAAAAATCGGTACAAAATACATTGTACAAACATTCTCATGTATTAATGAATTGTTTAGTTAAAATGAAAATCGTATAAACCGGTTTTTAGAAAATCCAATTTTTGTTCAAGTTGCCCAAGAATAAACTAGCCTTCTATTCATTCATTGAGAAAAATGAAATATGTAGCATCATTGCAGACGTATGCTCAAGTAACGGTATGAAATTTTATCAAAATTTAGCCGTTTTTGAGAAAATCAAATTATTGTTAAACTTGCCTAGAATAAACTTAGTCTTATATTCATTTTTTGAGTAATATGAACTATGCAGTATTATTGAAGATGTAAACTCAAGTAACTGTACGAAATTTGATTAAAATCGTTACAGCCGATTTTGAGAAAGTCAAATTGTTGTTAAAAATGCGTAGAATAAACTTCCCTTAATTATTGAGCAATGTCAACTATTTCTTCATATTCTCTGCTCAGTTTGATAAAATGCCTAAGTACAAGATGTCATTCATTTTCGCTCTACCGTTTATGCTCCAGAGCCAGTAACAGGTAGACAGACAGACGGCATTGCGAAAACCACTTTTTCGGATTTAGCAACACCTAAAACGTATACCTATTTCTGTAAAAATCTCGAGGTTGAATTTTTTCACGATAACAATACTTTCTTTATATACTTCGTATATGAGAAAGTAAAAAACAGTTTTTAAAGGATTATCATTAGAAGCAGTCTGCTTTTTGTTTTAGTGGAGTAATATTGCACACCGAAAATTAAACTTTAGTTACCAAAGTTCACCAACAAGTCCTGCATGAAATGTTATTAGCAGTGCGTGTTTGTTGCGGCCATTGATGTAGAAAGTTTTCAAATTACTCAGTCATGTAGGTTTTTTGTTATAGATAAAAATGTATTGCCTGCATTGGAGCTAAAATATTCGTTTCCGTTAATATTCGAAATGTTTATATAATTCCAATTCGCAGTCGCATGGTGGAAGAAAATGTTTTTCCGTGATTTTTTACCGCGAAAGAGTGAAACACGATATCACGAAATGAGAAACTGGTCGCAAGTAGGGGTCGCAAAACAGCGAAAAGAGAAGCAGTAAAAGACGAGGTCTACCTGTTTGTGTGTGAGACTGATGGGTTTCTGATGAGAAGATATGAAAGTTTGTGGAGCGATTGTCTCTAGAGTAGGGTTATTCCTTTCTTCACCAAAATCATGCATTTGGGAAAACGTTTTGGCAGAATAGAAAAAAATATCTTTTCCAATGATGCACACCATGGAAT
Organism: Uropetala carovei; assembly: GCA_036926305.1. Classification (NCBI taxonomy): domain Eukaryota; kingdom Metazoa; phylum Arthropoda; class Insecta; order Odonata; family Petaluridae; genus Uropetala; species Uropetala carovei. The sequence goes on along the minus strand of JAXCHB010000037.1, from coordinate 4,332,105 downwards.
GCACATGGAGGGAAACGACTAATGGAACAGAACTTCTAAACGATCAGCAGCACTTATATGTAGAAACTTCTTTACCAATCACAACTGAAATTCTTTTCTCCCTCTCGACATCCAAAGGGTTCAAAGAGTTCTGCATTGGGGAATATTTTCTGCTCGTGGAGGAAGACGGTAGATATTATCTTACGAGAGACAAAAGAGTGCCTTTCACATAGTAAATGCAGTGCGTGAACGACCAGACGCCCTCAAGAATTATCGGAAGTGGTTTGGATAGTACGCCCTTTGTTTTGTGCCAAAGCTTATAGACCCCCCGGAGACACAGCATGAGACAAGTGTGAGGATGGGTGGGAATGTAAAACTGAGCGGTAGAGAAGTCTCCCATTTCACATTCGCTATTTACAAGTTTCGGAAAAAGTTTTCAGTTCAGAATTCCTTAAAGGCTTGAAAAATATCCCCGTCCTCTAAGACAGTATTTCTCAAACTGTGGGCCGCAAAATTATTTTAGATGTTAGGTGAAATACCAGAATGTAAAATATTCACCAATAATAAAATTATAGGAAATACAATGCGATAAAAACTATTAACAATTTTATAAAATAAAGGAATTAGTATTAAAGCTTATTATTTTTAATATTTTCAATTCAAAGGAGGCTGCGTAACATTCAAGAGGCCCACGACAGTTGAAAGTTTGACAACCACTGCTCTATGCCTTAAGACAGTGGTGCCCAACCTGCCGTCCGGGAAGGATATTTCTACGGCCCGTGTAACCATGACGAAAAAGCAATCCGAATAATTTATCAGACATATTCGTATATTTTTATGAATATTTTGATAATAAAACTTTCAATATTTAAATGTTAACCATAAAAACATTATTTTGACACGATTTTTGCTTGTATTGCACATCCGAATATATAGGTAACTTCTGATTTAAACTCTAATCCGGTCTGCAGAAGAATTTGCAACTACCAATGTGGCCCGCCATGTAGAAAAGGTTGGGCACCACTGCTCTAATGTAAGATATGGCACCTGGTGCGGTCGCTCCACCGCAACATGCCACCTTACGGCTATGTTTATGTTTTGCGGGTTTTAGGAAGTACGCATAGATAATTCAGGTAACACCGGAAAACATTTCCATTTAAAAGAATTAGGATCACTAACCTACACATCTCCAACTGTTCGTTGAAGCTTTCCTGTACAGGTGATGTCACTTCCGAGAGATGAATGAATCAAAAGACCGTCAGTGACTGCAAAGAATTGCCGTGTTCACCGACCAGGTGGAAAGTATTAAGTTAACCCAATTAATTGAACAAAAACAGGATAAACACTCAAGAAGACAAACACTAAGCTTCCTTTCACACTGTCTACTTCACGTCAAGAAACTTCCGGCACAAATGAACATTCCATCGAAATTGTTGCAGCAGAATGGCGAAGAGTTAGCAGTGACACTGTTAGGGGTTAAATGCCGGAAACCATATGGTAAGGATGTATTTCAATGTGACGGTTCACACTGCAACAGTGTGTTGTAACTAATTTATTCACACCCTTCACCCAATGTCACGTCCTTTTCATGTTCTCCCCTTCCTCCATCCCACTTAGGGATATTTTCTTTGTAACAGGAGCTTCCTCCTTACATCACCCCTGCACTCTCCTCTTTGTTCACCCAATTTTTCCAGAAACGAGGAACATTTTGTGTCTGTCACATCTTTGAACCCTTCTTCTCAGAATAAAGAGCATTTCTTGGAAAACGAACCGCTGCCACCACCCATATAGCTTTTTTATCTGCCACCATATATACGTTTTACTATGGGTAATCGATATAATTGTTCTTCTTTTTTATCTTTTAATAGAAAGAGAAAAATTATGTCAAACATCAGGTCAAAACAATGCGATATTTCCCTTATACAGTGCATGTTGCAAAATTTTTACAGGCCCGAGGGATTTCCCGGCTCATTCACTACATAAAAACCGACTCTGACAGCAGTTACATAGTAAGGTTTAAAAACAGGTGAAATAAAATTAATCCTATCCAACATTTTGTCTTTATTTTTAAGGGATTTCATATTACTATATTTATAAGACGGGCCTGATGGGGATCTGCTCTTTTTCGATGTCAAAAATACGAAATACATGGAAAGAGCAGGTGTTGAAGGATAAGGGGATGAAAGAAGACAAAGCGGAACTGAGGGAGGCAGGGTGGTGGTCAGTTTTCTTGCATCGGGGGAATTCAAGGGGAGGAAGATGAATCAAGTTGGGGAAAACCGAGAAGAGGGAAAATAAAAGGCAATTGAAGAAGACCAAAAATGGGTGCATGTTTTGCCAGCACATTCGTTGGAAACATAAATCGGTCAGTTGTATTTTCCTTGGGGGGGGGGGGTGGCACAGGTCCGGTTGCCCCCCCCCCCCCCACCCATGCAGTTGACCATGGTATCAATCAACTAAGGATTTTATAACAATTATGATGAATATGCAGCAACAAATGAAAATAGAGGCGGGTAGAAGGAGAGGGAGGGAAGGGGGGGGGGGGCATAAGAATCCCTAAGGAAACACAGTCGACTATGATATAAATCAAATAAGGATTTTATAACAATTACGAATATGCAGAAAAAAATGAAAATGGATGGTGGGAAAGAGAGAAGGTGGAAGGCTAGGGATAGTGAGGGAGAGAGTTTACATCCCTCCCTCAATCTAAACTTACAATGAATTGTCTTTTAGTAAATCTTTAAATCTAGAAATATATGTAAGAAAATTGCTTTTTTACCTTATCAATTTTCTTATTAAATTCAATAAAAACCTACAAATTATTTAAATTTTCACATGGGGCATCATCTTTTGTGATTGCTTCTTAAATTTCATAAAATAACATCCAGTGTTCGAATTCCAATTAAAGATATTTAAACACATCTTGATATAAAATTTGTTGTGATAATCAGCTGTTCAAATATCTACAGGATTGTTTGACGTTTGGAATGTTGATTTATAGCAAAAATGATGGACATTTAATATATTCTAATTGATTTATTTTATAAATTTTTCCCATGTTGATTGCACCAACTGGCTAAAACAGCAGTCGGCAACCTATGGCACGTGTGCCAAAGTGACACGCGATGTGGTTTTGAATGGCACACGAAAGAAAAAATAATATACTTTATATATTTATTACATATATGTGGTACAGTTACAGATCTATGAACTTTTAGTGAACTAAAGTTTTATTTAATAGTAAGAGTAATTATTCACCTCTAAAGTCTGCTTTTTCTATTTTTGTAACACTGTTCTCTCATAGCTCATGTGCCTGCCGTCTCGTGTTCTCTCTTACCACTTTTGTGACTAATGGACAAAATACAGATATTCAGACAGATTAGTACAAATGCATACTGTGTGTGATCTTTTTCTAAAGTAAAACGGGGGGTATCAAATAATAAAAAAATTATCATCTAATTAAATTAAAACTTATTACTGGCATGCGAGGCCATACATTGGTGTGATTTTGGCATTCCACTTGTGAAAGGTTGCCGACCCCTGGGCTAAAAGTTTGATGCTTCTTGTCTAGCAAGCTATAAAATATGTAGAGAGTATATTATGGTAGAAGATGGTTTATCTGAAACTCCAAACAAGCTGAGATTTTTGTGGTATTCTGTTAGAATAAAATTTTTATTAATATAATAAATGATAATGCCTTTATTTTTCTTTAAATGAGCCATAGCCAGGGCCATCCCTAGGCAGTTAACAGGTAAAGCACCGCCTCTGGGGGTGGCAAATGAGTTGGTCTCATAGGCGGCCAAATTGCATTTGTCCTATAACTTATTGTCGTTGAAATCAGACAACATATTCATATCCATCGGAAATGGTAAAAATATGCCGAGGGTAAAGTGTAGATGTGAACACGGAAATCGGTATCAGTGCAAGCATCTAGTTTCTACCTACCCCAGCGACCGATAATAAAAGGGGATATGCACTTGATGCTTCTTATTCTCACCACACTAAGAGTAGGCTTCCCAGGGACTCTTCTCCCACCCCTCTTAAATACATCACCTTCCACCCCCATCGCCCTCCTTTGTATCTCCATGCAGTCACTAAGAATATAAATTTGACGAATGGGGTCCCTGCACATGAGAAGAAAATAATGGTATGGGAGAGGCAATTTTCTTTCTAGCGGATTCATGGAGACATGAAAATCAATTAAATTCTCTTTCTTATATAGCGAATTAAAACTATTATGATGCATGGATCGTACACTAACGAAATTTTGGTATGTTTCCCTTAAATATCAAAAGCCATCTTGTCATATTTTGCAGCTTCACATCATTCGCATCATCTGCTAAAATAGAGGGAAAAGTGACGCCGGATTAAATACAACTGCTTCTGATCACATAAACGATCTTTCTCACTTAATAGAATTTTCCTTCTGATTTCCAATTTTCAAATCTCTTCCTCCTCAGTTGTTTGCCTTATATCGAAGAAGCATCGATAGTTTATTGCAACTCTGTTGAGCATTCTGCAATTTTTTCATTGAGATTAGGTAAATTATTTTATCTATATACCTGACATTTGCACCACCATTGCTGAATTACATCTAGACATGATTTCTGCTTATTGACACACTGTTGATTTGGATCTGCATATTTATTATTCGTAAAATTAGTCTAATAAAGAGAAAAGTTACAAGATAGATATATAGTAAACCTATTTCCCTCATTATTCTCTCTCTATGCTTTCCTCTTTGTAATGGTTTTCTGCATTTTGCCCTTTTTTATTATTATTATTAAGCACATTGTTACAAGTTGGCCATAGGGCCAGGTGGCAACAGTATAATCTCTTACTATTATAAAAATGAAGTGGTGTCTGTCTGTCTGCTACTCAATCACGCAAAAACTACTGCAACGATAGAGCTGAAATTTTGCATTGACATAGCTGGGACACCCACTTAACACATAGGCTTTAGACAAAATTTGTTTGCCATCTTGAAAAAAAATGGCGGCCTGCTATTCCAGAAACGGTTAGTCCAATTCTAACCAAATTTCATGAGATGGTCTGTGGGCCTATTTAAATAGTAAAAAGTATATTCTGAATTTCATCCGCCATCTTGACACAAAATGGCGGCATGCCATTTTAGAAAGGTTTAGTCCGATCCTATTGCCGATGGTGGGTGGGCCAGTGGAGGGGGCACGAGAGTACTTGATGGATGCGGTGGCCAGCGATTGCGCCGCCAATGCAAACGATCTGGGCCAAATGGTCATTCTGCCATCCACATTCATGGGCAGCCCGCACAACATGCACGAGCACGCGCAGGACGCACTCACCTACGTGAGACACTACGGCCGGCCCGACCTCTTCATCACATTGACGTGCAACCCGAAGTGGCCAGAAATAATAGCGGAGTTGCTGCCGGGACAGAAAGCAGTATATAAGCACGACATTGTGGCCCGTGTCGAAAAATATTGTTTACAAGCAAGCTTTGAAATAAATATTAAAACATATTTTTCTAATTTATAATGCCTTCATCCTTTGGTAAAAAATGCGCAGAAGGTGAAATGATTGTATTACCATATAATACATAATTTTATTCGCCAATGATGTCTGCCATAACCCGGGCATCGCCAGGTACTTTCAGGTAGTTCAATATAAAGTAACAAAAATATTCCCCAAACATAATTGAATAATGCACTGAATTTTTAGAGATTAAAAGAAAAGCATAAATATATATACATACATACAAATACCTATATACATACTAGTGATGCACTGAATACTCATTTTGGCCAAATGCCGAATGGCCGAATATTAAAATCAGTATTCGGCCGAGGCCGAAGCTGAATATCTCCATTAGCATAAATTAGTGATGCACCGAATATTGGCTTCGGCCTTGGTAATCTGCCAAAAATGATTAAAATAATTTTTATCTTTTAAATTCTATGAGATGGAACTCTTTTGGATCTTGGAAATTAAATTTTTGTTCATTTCCATAGCAGCGGAAGAACACAACTTAAAACAGCGATAAAACTACAAAGAAAACACTGAAATACAAAGTATTTGCCACAACGGTGGTTCTGGTCGCTCGCTTCAAAAACAAAGTGTGTTGATCGCTTCGAAGACGCTTGCTCACCACTTGAACAAGTAAAACATCAAAAATTCTAACTAATGAGGAGGAGTATTCTAAATAAACGAATTGTCCACATATTGGAACACACTAATATATTGTACGTCGTAGGCCATAAAAACGAATAGCACATAATTGTCAGGCTGAATCTAAGATATGTGAATTGTATTGGCAACAACTCAATGTATTATGCTTTTATTTAGTGTTTTCAGCTTCCTTCTATTATGTCATTATCATTTTTTCTTTTATCAAAACAAAATATGTAGTATTCGGCTATTCGGCCGTCCAAAGGCCGAGGCCGAAGCCGAATAGCAGATTTTGGCCGAATACAGAGGCCGAAGCTGAGCTTTGGTGCAATACATACATATATTTTTAAAACACACATTCTAGTGGTGGATTTTCGCGGGTTCAAGACAGGCCTTCATGGCTACCGTAGCAATCACGGGGCCGGCTAAGTCCCTGCCGTACATCACTATAACTCAAGTTCGTTTATCATATAAAGTTATACTTTTATTTTTATTTTTTATATTTATATACAAAGTACGATATTTTGTATGAATTTCTTCCAAAGTCTCTCACTACATTAACTTCACTATAGGTAAAAAGGCGGCATTATAGACATTGCCTCAGGGCGGGAGATGACCTAGGGATGACCCTGGCCCTAGCTTATTTTCGTCTCCATCTAGGAGATTTTTAATAACCACAGATTTCTTTTTTGCAGTTGGCAACCCAGATAGCAAGTGGACTAAAGAAAAAGTGTAAGAAAAACCAAGCGCATGATAGCGTAAATTCAATTGTTGACATATTATATCTTCTCCAAAGTTCATTCGTGCATTATCTATCTATTATAATAATACGCTTACCTTCAGGAGACTCGGTATCTTTGTCCATTCCGAGAACTGTCTCTCTCTCTCTCTTTTGCATGCTATGCTTACAATTTTTGCAGTAGTTAGGTTTAATTAAAAATATGGAGTCTTTTCACAGTAAATTTCATACCAAATCCGATGATACAGGTGAGCCCCGCTTAACACGGGGGATGTATTCCTGAGGTCTTCGCGTTAAGCAAAAATCTGCGTTTGCCGGGGCACCATAACCTTTAGGCGCCCAGAGGGAAATAACTTCCCAAATTGTATTTTTGGACCCACATTGAATGTAAAACATATTTCTACCAGACTTTTAGAACGTAATTTATTAAACAAACCATAAAATTAACTAGTAAACATTAAGATAATAAAGATTTTTAGCGGTAGAGTTACTTAATTTCAAAATATTTCTCAGAACACCTACGAAGTTTTATTTAAAAAATCGGTACAACACACATTGTACAAACTTTCTCATATATGGGTACTAATGCGTCGTTTAGTTATATTTAGAAAATGAAAATTGTATGAGCCTGTTTTTAGAAAATCCAATTTTTGTTAAAGTTGCCCAAGAATAAACTAGCCTTATATTCATTCATTGAGAGAAATGAAATACGTAGTATTATTGTAGATGTATACTCAAGTAACTGTACAAAATTTGATCAAAATCGTTAAGGCCGTTTTCAGAAAATCGAATTGTTAAAGTTGCCTAGAATAAACTAGCCTTATATTAATTTTTTGAGAAATATGAACTATACAGTATTATTGAAGACATAAGTAACTGTACGTAATTTGATCAAAATCATTAGAGCCATTTTTGATAAAATCGAATTATTTTTAAAGTTGCCCAGAATAAACTAGCCTTTTATTCATTTTTTGAGAAATATGAACTATACAGTATTATTTAAGACGTAAGTAACTGTACGAAATTTGATCAAAATCGTTAGAGCCGTTTTTGATAAAATCAAATTATTGTTAAAGTTGTCCAAAATAAACTAGCCTTATATTCATTTTTTGAGAAATATGAACTATACAGTATTTTTTAAGACATAAGTAACTGTACGTAATTTGATCAAAATCATTAGAGCCATTTTTGATAAAATCGAATTATTTTTAAAGTTGCCCAGAATAAACTAGCCTTTTATTCATTTTTTGAGAAATATGAACTATACAGTATTATTTAAGACGTAAGTAACTGTACGAAATTTGATCAAAATCGTTAGAGCCGTTTTTGATAAAATCAAATTATTGTTAAAGTTGTCCAAAATAAACTAGCCTTATATTCATTTTTTGAGAAATATGAACTATACAGTATTTTTTAAGACGTAAACGTAAGCAACTGTACGAAATTTGATCAAAATCATTATAGCCGTTTTTGAGAAAATCGGATTGTTGTTAAAAATGTGTAGAATAAACTACTCTTAATTATTGATCAATGTCAACCATTTCTACGTATACTCTGCTCAGTATGATAAAATGCCTAACTACGTGATTTCATTCCTTTTGCTCTACCATCTAGGCTCCAGTGCCAGTAACAGACAGACGGCATTGCGAAAACCACTTTTTCGGATTCAGCGACACCTAAAACGTATATTACTTTCTCATACGAAGTATCGAGAAAGAATTGTTTTTACAAAAAAAAATTCGACCTCGAGATTTTTACGGAAATACATATTTTAGGTGTCGCTGAATCCGAAAAAGTGGTTTTCGCAATGCCATCTGTCTGTATGTCTGTTACTGGCACTGGAGCCTAGATGGTTGAACGAAAATGAATGAAATCTGGTACTTAGGCATTTTATTATACTGAGCAGAGTATACACAGAAATGGTTGACATTGATCAGTAATTAAGAGTAGTTTATTAAATGCATTTTTAAGAACAATCCGATTTTTTCGAAAACGGCTGTAACGATTTTGATCAGATTTCATGCAGTTATTTGAGTTTACGTCTTCAATAATACTGTATAGTTCATATTTCTCAAAAAATGAAAATAAGGCAAGTTTATTCGAGGCAACTTTAACAGTAATTCAATTTTCTCAGAAACGGCTCTAATGATTTTGATCTAATTTTGTACAGTTACTTAAGTTTACATCCTCAGTAATACTGTATAGTTCATATTTCTTAAAAGATGAACATAAGGCTAGTTTATTCTTGGGCAACTTGAACAAAAATTGGATTTTCTAAAAACAGGCTCATACAATAAAATTGGAAAATGAATAAAATTGGAAAAATACCTCCAAATCACCGTAAAGGCGGTAGTACTTACGTGCCAAGGCACAGAAGACTCGCAGGATCACTTAGGATGCGCGTTTCGACAGCAACGCTGTCATCTTCAGCAATGTCAAAGTGTGTAAGGTTAGGCGGAGTATTTATACTATTGTTGACCGTTAGAGAAGTAGGAGAGGGGAAAGGGAAAGGTGTATCGATCGTTAGCTGAAATAAAGGGGAGTGGGTGATAGGGCCAGCATCGTTATTCATTATCTTGTTTTGGTTATGGTGTATGTAAAGGCTTTCATAGGCATCTAGTTTGTTTTCGTTGGTGACCGTTTTTAGAAGTTTTAAATTTTCGGTTGTGATAGGATGATTGCAGGTGTTGATATGAGATGCTACACTGGACTTGTCTATTCTGTTGTTTCTGTAATGGGCTAAGTGTTCTTTGAAACGTGTTTCTAATTTCCTTTTCATTTGTCCAATATAAATTTTGTCACACTTTTCACATTTGATTTGGTATATGCCTGATTTCTTATGGGGGGATATGCTGTCTTTAGGGTTTTTAATGAGATTTGACAATTTATTTTCATTAACAAAAACTGTGTAATCCTATTTCGGAGAAGATTTTTTGAAGTTTTTTGGTAGCATAAGGGTAGTAAGGTAGCTTCATGAATTTTTTTGTATTGGTGTCTTTGTTGTTGAGTGTTGTGCAGTTTCTAAGGTACATTCTGTGTTGATGTTTTTTTAACATTTTATGAATGAGTTCTGGTTTAAAACCATTCTGAATGGCTATGTGTTTTATATAGGATAATTCTTTGGAGAAATTTGTATTTGATAGTGGTGTGTTGAGTAATCAATGGATCATGGAATGAAAAGGTGCTAGTTTTTGTGAAATGTGATGGTGAGAACTCATGTGGATGTATGTGTTGGTATGTGTAGGTTTTCTGTAAATGTTGAAATGTAATTTGTTGTTTTTCCTAGTTAGAAGTATGTCTAGGAAAGGTAGAGATTTTTTATTTTCTGCTTCATATGTGAATGTAATGGTGTCAAACTGCTTGTTTAACAAGTTTAAGAATTCTACAATGTTTCCTTTCGATGTGTTGAAAATAGCGAAGATGTCATCTACATATCTGAGCCAAACTTTAGGAGAATACCGAAAGGTGTTCTTACAAATGCATTCGAAATTAGTCATAAAGATTTCTGCTAATAAGGGAGATAAGGGGTTGCCCATGGTTGTGCCTTCTTTCTGTTGATAAAAAGAGTTGTTGACCTGAAATACTCATACAATTTTCATTTTCTAAAGATAACTAAACGATGCATTAGTACGTATATGAGAAAGTTTGTACAATGTATGTTGTACAGATTTTTTCAAATGTAGATCAAAATTATATAATTTTTTGATGTGTAGCATTGTTGTTTTATTGTTATTTTTATTGACATGTTAATACGGTAAATTTACAATGTAATAAAGTAATTGTCGAAAATTATAGATTTAAAAAATATAAATCATCAAAAACATTCTTTACAATCCTATGATGCCAAGGAAACATGAAGTATGAATCATATTTCTATTTCCGTTTTTCAAATGTTTTCCTCATTAGGAGATATATTTCTTGTGTTAGACCCGTGAAATTTACAGGGAAAAGAGTGAAATTGGCCACCAGACGATGCAATATTATGCAACACTGCTGAAATATCACAATATTTAGGATACTTTATGAAATTTGATTAGTGCGACATTTAAAAATATCGTAAAATATTAGACTGCAGTTGCACTCTGCATAATATCTTCATATTAAAAAAATAAATTTTTATTTGAAATAAATTCCGTGTTATAACGAATCTGCATTTGCCGGGGCTGCGTTAAGCAAGGCTCACCTGTACATCTTTTAATTTTATGCAAATTCGGGAAATACCTTAAAAGTTATAAAAACTAGAAAATTATGTAATCTGCGTATATGTTTTTTTTACATACAACATACCGTATTTGCCGGCGTATAGGACGCAGCGGCGTATAAGACGCACCCCCTCTTTTATACACATTTTTAAGGAAAAAAATTTTCTACATTTTTTTCATGAATTTCCATAATGATTTACTGTACTAATTTTATAGTTATTTATGTCCATAAAAAATGTAACTAGGGAACATTGTAGTTAGGTACCTTTTAATCAGAATTCTCAAAACCCAAAAATTCATCTCCAGAGCTAAATGAAGAATCACTTAAGAGTCTCTTCTTCAGAAACTGAGTCTTCGTATAACAAATCATCCTCTGTTCCATCAAGTGAGTTACTAATTCCACATTTCTTAAACGACTTTACAACTGTCTCATGTTTCACAGCATTCCATGAAGTTTTGACCCATTCACAAATCTGCGAAATGCTAGGCCTCTTCCTCCTTCCTGATGGTGTCACTTCAAAATCTGTAGACTGCATCCAACTGTTCCATTTCTCCTTCATGAATCCTTTAAATGGTTTATTAATGCAAACATCTAAAGGTTGAAGCTGACTCGTTAGGCCACCTGGAATTACAGCTATTTGAGTTTTCAGTTGGCTCATTTTATTTTTCACAGCTTCTGTTTTGTGACTCCGAAACTGATCCCATACTAGCAAGGCAGGTTTCTTTAACAGTCCACCAGGACGCCTGGACCACACATTATCTATCCACAACTTCATCCCCCCTTCATCCATCCAGCCCTTTTGATGAACGTGCACAAACACACCTTTAGTCAGTTTTTCCTTGGGCAAGGTTTTCCTTTTGAAAATCAAAAGAGGCGGCAATTTTGTTCCATCGGCACAGCAAGACAACACGACTGTGTACTGCGTTTTCTCATGTCCACAAGTTTTAACAACAACACTTTTTGCACCTTTGGAATCTATTGTTTTGTTTGAGGGTACATCGAACGTCAGTGGGACCTCGTCCATGTTTCCTATTTGTGAAAGTTCAAAATTTTCTCTTTTTCTTGCATTAATGACAAATTTATGAAACTCGATAATCTTGTCTTCATATTCTATTGGCATCTTTTGTGCTATTTTTGTTTTAGTCCGCATACGTAGGTCATTTCTCTTCATAAATCTGGAACACCATGATGTTGATCCTGTAAAATCAGCGATGCCTCTGTTAGTAGCAATCACTCTTGCTTGCTGAATAGTCATTTTTGTAGAAACTGAAAATCCCGAGCCTCTGTGGTCTAATATCCAAGTTTTTAATTCTTCTTCTAGTTCCGGCCATTTTACAATTCCATGTCGCAGATTGTGTTTACTACGCATAGCTTTTTGTAGGTCCTCTTCCTGTCTTCTCCAAGTTCTTATCATCTTTTCAGTTGGTGGTGATCCGAAATTCCTCTCTGCTGCCCTGTTTCCGTGCTCTTTGGCATACGCAATCACTCGTACCTTGAATGCAATATCATAGCAGAATCTGCGTTGTATATGAGCCATGATCTGCCACTTACTCACCCACTAACCCTTTTCGCCTTCCCGTATGGACTCCTTGGACAATGGTCGCAAGATGGACTGATGACCCAACCCTACGTCTTTCAATTGTTTCCGCTACGCTATACGCACTTCATTTGTTTCCACGGCCAAGTCTGAGAATTTTTGCGGTCGCGGAACCGCAACGCCGAGCTATGAAGTGGCCCTGAGAGTCAGATATGGCCGATAGCGCTTTATTAAAACTCATATAGTAACGAAGAATGCGGATATACCACCAGCGTACACACCTGGGGAGCTTAGCTTAAAGTCGGGAGTTGCACCATTCACATTCGAAAGGAATACACGATTTCATCAGCTTTCGCCTAATCGAATAACGGTACGGACCAGCAGCTTGTTGTTGAAATGTGATCACGCATGTGCACATTGGATGAATCGTAACCTTAGATGTCGGTGGATTTGAACTCTATTTTACTGGAATGATCCCTCTTTCAGTAATGAAGCAAAAAATATATCACGCAACTTTTTTTACAGAACAGAAAAAATTTATGGAAACGATTTATTCGAAACCACTTTTTAGCAAAAAAACAAAATGCAATAGAATACTTATACATGTATATTAATATAAACCAGAAGTTTTAGACAGACTGAAATTTCAACTCATAATTTTGATTACCGGCGCATAAGACGCACCCCATATTTTAGGCGTATTTCAATGGAAAAAAAGTGCGTCCTATACACCGGCAAATACGGTATATCGAATTCTATTGAAGAAAAAGTGGCCATTTTTTAATGTGACTTCTGTACTGATTATGAATAACGTTTATGTAACAGAAAAATATATAAACGTTATGAAATTACTATGAAAATTAACAAACTTAACATTTACCTAAACTTTTGTCGCAAAAATGAAAAGGTTGGTCTGCGAGAAACTTTTTCCCTATTTAAGTTAGAGGGGTACATGCAACTAATGAAAGTTTCATAATAGTTTAATTGTGTTTATAAAAAAGATCCCATATCAATAACTGCGATAACTTCCATAATACGAATGAATAAACAAGTTGTATGAAAAGGCAGGAGCTCGCGGGACAGAAAAGCATGCGGTAAGCAGATGTGTTTTTGCTCCTTTCCAACAAAGAGTTGTAGGTTTTGGGATATTAATTTATTACAAGAATTGGAGGAAGATCGCTTACTTAAAGATTTAATGAATAATGATTCAATTTTTGGTGGGAAAGTCATATTAATGGGAGGTGATTTTAGTCAGCTCTTAGGTGTTATTCCGAGAGCATCGGGAGGAGAGATTTAGGCAGTTGTATTAGCAGAATCAATATATGGCCACAATTTAGATAACTAAAACTGAAGGAAAATACGAGAGCTTAACCAATTGTAAAAGATTTTGCAGATCTGCTTCTCAAACTTGGTGATGGGAAGTTCGGAGATTCAGTAGAAATACCCGAGAATTGCTTTTCTGAGGAATCAAATTGTGTTGGCTTCCTGTTTAGTGAATAAATATCTTCATTTTATGTGTCTTACTATGCACTAAAAATTAAGATTCATTGGAACCTGGGCAGCTTTATGTTGGATTTTCGAGGATGAGAAGTTTTGATTCTGTCAAAGTCTTCGGTCCTGTATTTAAAGAAGTACGTATGCAATAAATTTAATATAAAAGTGTTTTATAGATTTGCTGCATAATTAATTAATTTACTAAACCAAGGCCTCCTATTACGTTGGTAGACATTAATTTGTCTCTGCTGACAGGGTGAAAAAATAAATTCCTTAACCAGTAGCACCAAAATGACTTTTGTCCCTGATGGTAAGGTGGTACGGGAAGTGGGAGACTACTGTGAATTCAATATGTGGTAATTTTTATTTTAACTTATTTTGATTGATGACGAGGATGGTCAGGCAATATGCCATATTCATTAAGTATAAATTATCTTTGTTCAGTTAATTTACCTGCAAATAATTAATTTACTTAACCGATTGCTATGGGGTGTTAATCATTACGTCATTTGTTTTTTGCTGTTTCTGAACTTATTTTTGATTAAGTTAACTTGACTGAAAAGTCTCTCCACTTCAGGATTTGATCATGACATTATTAATGCTATTTCAGAAATATTTTTAAATGGATTTTCTTCCATGCAATCTTTGAGAGAATTAACTTCATGCCAAAACTTAACAGTATCATATTTTTCTACACAATGAACTAAATTGTTTTTATTATACTGTTGAATAATTAATCTATATAAATAAAATTGTAACCTATGTCTGTTCATTTGTTTTTTTGTTGGGGTTTTACTTTTTTTGTGTGTTTTGCATTACAAGGAGACGTTTGAACTGGTTTGCAGAATTGTTGTCTGTCTGTCTGTCAGTCTGTTTGTTTGTTACCGCATCACGCAAAAATGGCTGGTCGAATTTTTATGAAACTTGCAGTGTATCTTTAGACTGGTCCAGCTTAAAATATAGGCTATGTGGTTTATCTCAAAAAATTTTAAGTGGGGGTTTGGGGAGGCATTGATTTGGTTTTTCGACGATTACTCTCGAGTAAATTAACTTAGGAAGTTCAAATTTTATATTTGTCACTTTCAATACAAGTATAAGATCAAGTTTGTAGATGAGAAAAATCAGACCAAGGGAGGAGGGGGGTTGTGGGGGGTGGGGGGGGGGGGGGCACCCGTAAGAGAAATCACTGATTTCAAGCTAATGGTTGATTACATTGAAGAAGTATAAATAAAAAATATTTGAGGAAAACAATTTGGGTAAATATTTTAGGAAAAAGTCTCTCTGTTTGTTTGTTTGTTTGTTACCGCATCATGGAAAAATGGTTGGTCGAATTTTTATGAAACTTGCAGTGTATCTTTAGACTGGTCCAGCTTAAAATATAGGGTATGTGGTGTATCTCAAAAAAAAATTTAATTGTGAGTTTGGGGGGGCATCGATTTGGTTTTTTGACGATAACTCTCGAGTAAATTAACTTAGGAAGTTCAAACTTGATATTTGTCACTTTCAGTACAAGTATAAGATCAATCTTTCATATATTTATGAAAGTTTGTTTGTTTGTGCATCTATATATTTCCACACCGTTAAAGCTAGGATAATTAAACTTTCAATAAATACTTTCTTCACAAATAGGAAGATCGAGGACTACTTTTTCATCCCAAATGTTTTATATTAATTGTACAAAAAGCAAAATAACTTTTTATGTTAATGCATTGCCATTTAGAGATAGGTCAGAAAGAACGGGACAGTTCTTTTTGAACTGTTCTGATGCCTAAACTGTTCAATAAAATAACTATTCTCATAAACTTCCTGTTTTCAAAGAGCAGGTAACTCTACATCTTATACACAGTGAGAAAGGTGGGAAACGACTACTTCCTTATCCGTAATTGGATGGCGGGGACTGATTAAACTATGCGTATTTTCCCAAGTCCTGCTATTGATTTGAATCAAATTTGGTAAGGTTGTGGAGGGCTCCCAGAAATAATTCATACGTGGATTTTGTTTCTCTCTGCCTATTTTATTCAAAACGGCGGCCGAGTGAATTCTTAAATACCATGTATCATCTAGAACTCCGATCGGATTTGAACCAAATTTCCCCTGGTAATGCCAGGTATTTCTGCTAGTTCTACAATATTAGCTGGAATTTTTAACTCTTCTAAAAGTAGAGTTATTGCTTCCTTGAAAGCTTCAAGTACATTTTCAACTGAAAAATGATACATTTTGAATGATTTAATATTTTCCAGTAGACTTTGCTTTAGGTAAATGAATAATGTCATTAAAAATTGCCTATAACTTTCGATATTCCGATACTTCTGATATGGTGAACGGACAAAATTTGTTTCCGTTCGTTTCAAAGAGTTCCATTCCGTTTCATTCTGAGCTAATTTGCAGTGACCTTAACCGGCGCCCTGCTGCAAAATCCCTCTTTAGCTCTTACAGCCGTGCATTTCCCCTAATTTCCCCATTCCTCAGAAGACCCCTACCTCCTACTTCTGCCTGCTCAGTGCTGTCATTTTAGCGGAAGAGTCTTCACTACAAATAGTTCCCGCAGTGACCGCTGTCGAACACCATGAAGTGTTGCGTTAATTTTGACCAGGACTGTACTGTCAAAAAAGTTTATTAAATGGAAATTCATCCACACCTTTCTCCTCTACTGCTAAGCTGAGCACAGCTTCAAGATGCTCATCCTTCAGTTTGTTACGGTGTTTAGATTTTAGGAAATGAAGCGAGCTGACTGTCCTTTCACACATCACTGTAGTTGGAAATAGTTAAAACTAGCAGAGTCACACGTGCCAGATCTTTATATTTGTCGGAGTTTTTAAAAATATCACACCAAAACTTTTCAACTGTCACTTTATTTTCATGAAAATGACATGTAAACTGATGTCTGTTATCGTATTTTGGAATTTCTCGATTATGTAAACAATATCAACCAGAGCCGTCCCGATATAGGGTGCTATGTGTGCACCGCACCCGGGCGCCAACCTTCAAGGGCGCCGGCTCACAGTGGGATGAAATCCGAAAAAAGTGGAAAAAAATCATTTTCTGAAATGAAGCATTTCTTGCTCATATCTGCTCCTTTTGCTGCCATGATTGTTTTTGTTCACGGGTTGCAACGCGTGAGACACGAGCCGCCCGACCCGGCATCGCTGCAGCGTCACGTAGCGTCGTCCTTTTGTCGCGTATTTGTGTAGGTGATAGTGTTATAAAGTATCACTGTCTATAAAGTACACTGTTTACGTCACAGTTTCATTCTGTAACAATGTAATGTGTATGATACCTCTCCGATCTGCATTGCCAAGTCCGCCATTGCACTAAAATCTATGTGACACTGGTGTAGTAAGTGCAAGCATTTGGCAGGCGATTGACGGTTGCGAATGGAATAAATGCTGATGGTACTGCTGTGAATAAGAAGATTTATATTCTGGACATCGAGCATCCGAGAGGAAAATCTGTGTAAGTGTATTCGTTGTTTAGTCTGTGATGTTGGCGTTTTAACTGCATATGTTACGTTATGAATTCTTCTCGCTGATGGGAGATCTTGATCGCCGGAGTTGGCAACACTGATTGTGATTCCCTTGTCATAGAAGTGAGGGGAGGGAAGTTCGATTTGTCTTTCTTCTCTTTCTTTGTGTACTCATCTTCAAGTCCAGGGATTTCCCTGCACATAGCCATCTTTCCCAACTTCGTGTTCAGTAAACAAGGGAGGGTGAATTCACTGGTATTGGCTGGCCGATTTTTCCCTCTTCTTATCCTCTTCACCGCTCACCCTCGTACTATTTTCTAGATATGCCACTTGCTTGCTATTCGTAAATAAGACAGTTTGTTGAGTACGTTCTTATTGCACTTATTGTTATAACAAAGATTAAAATCACTCACGTTCTTGATTTTCAATTTTAAACGGTTTCTTTCATAATATTCTTGTTTGAGATTTTAATCCATGACATTTTCGTATTTAATTTAGGCATAGTAGCCCTAAAATGAATATAAAGCATATAAAATTATATTTACATTATCTGTCACACAAGTTTCTTGTGAGAGAAGTTTCAACATTTTAAGTTATATTAAAAATAAATAAATTTCATGTTTGGGATTCTGATTTTTTTAAAATTTTGTTATATTTTAATACAGATTCATAATCATAATTAATTTTTTTGTGAACAGTACCATGAGTAAATGGAAATTATCAGGCAATGAATATCGTCAAATGAAGAAAAAAAAAGAAGAAGAAATAAGAAAAACAACTTCTTCAATTCAGCGATTTTTGACAATTCATGCTCAGCCATCAACCTCGTCATCTTCCTACGATCAACCATTGCCAAATACTGATTCACTAAAGGCTGAAACACAGCTGCTGGAGTCGGCTTCAGAGCTTGGGAGCAAAACTGAACCAAGCAAAGGAGAGATGCAAAAAAATCAAGACGATGATCATGAAAAGCTGGAAGAGGAGGACCGCGAAGAGACAGAAATAGAAGAAAGTATTACTGCGTCACTTGAGGACCCAGGTACTTGGCCGGAAAATGTGAATGATAGTGCTAGAATTCACATAATTAAATTAGGGCCACTTCAAATTAGAGACATTCAATTTCCAAAAGACAAATCCGGTAGGAGTTTTTGTAAATCATATTACTACAGAATTTTATGTAATGGGGAAAATGTGTCACGTGATTGGCTTTTGAATTCAAAATCTAAAAATTCCGTATATTGCTTTAGCTGCAAATTGTTCAATTGTTCATTTCCATTAGTAGCCAATGGTTTTAACAATTGGCAGCATTTATCTCAACATTTAAGCAGGCATGAAAAAAATGAATCCCACATAGAGAATTTTAAAAAATGGAGACCTTTGATAATATCTTTTAAAACGGGGAAAACTATTGATAGTTCTCAACAAAGATTAATTGAACAAGAGGAACAATGATGGTACAATGTTGTCACGAGAATAATTTATATCATTCAATATTTAGCTCAGCAAAATTTGGTAGTTAGAGGATCAAGTAGTAAGATTTATGAAAAAAACAATGGGAACTTTCTAAAATTAGTTGAAAGCATTGGAAAATTTGATCATGTAATTGCAGAACATTTAAGAATTGTTCAATCGTCCGATAAAGCAATGCCTCATTATTTAGGACCACAAATCCAAAATGAAATCATACATATCATGGCAATAGAAATTAGAGATCAAATATTAAATATGATAAAATTTTCAAAATATTATTCCATTATCCTGGATTGTACAGCAGACATTAATCATCAGGAACAGATTACTATGATTCTTCATTTTGTGTTCTTTAATTATAAACTAGAAAAGATAGAGATTCGAGAACATTTTTTGGATTTTTGTAGGACTACCGATACTACAGGTTCAGGGTTGAAAGATTTCTTATTAGATTATTTAGAAAAAAATAATATTGTTATTCAAAATATGCACGGACAAGCATACGACAACGGAGCTAATATGAAGGGTCAGAATAAGGGATTGCAAAAATAATTTTGGAGATAAATCCCCGAGCCTTTATTGTTCCTTGTTCAGCACATAGTCTGAATTTAATTGTATGTGGTGCAGCAAAAAAAAACACGAAACTGTCGATTTTTTCTCAAATGTGGAAGAGCTTTATGTATTTTTCTCAGCTTCCTACAAAAGATGGGGAATTTTACGTAAGCACGTTACGGAACTAACACGAAAGTCTTTGTCCAACACCCGATGGGAAAGTAGAGTTGAGGCAATTAGGCCTTTAAGGTATTTTTTAGACAAAATTTGTAATGCCTTAAACGATATTGTTGAATCAGATTTTGACGTGTCAACAAAGCACAAAAGCAGAATGTTTATTTTCGAAAATTTCAACCTTTCAACTTATTTGCTCTGTTTTAGTATGGTATAATATATTATCTAAAATTAATGTAGTAAGTAAGATGATGCAGAAAATTGACTTGGATATTGATTCTTGCTTAATTCAGCTTGAAAATTTGACTGATTTTCTGAAAAAAACACGAAGTGATAAAGAATTTAATTTTGTTTTAGCTGACGCGAAAAAAATTGCAGAAAAAAGTAATACACAAACAGATTTACTGATGCATTATTCCAAAGGAGAAAAAAAGATGAGACCATTAAGAGCCCAGAAGAGAATTACAAAATTAATTTATATTTTGCAATACTTGATGAAATAATTAATGCTGTTGAAGAGAGGTTCAAATTACTGAAAACACATTCGTCAAAATTTGATTTTTTATATAATTTGCCAGTTTCCTCCAGAATGGATACAGATAATTTAATGAAGTACTGCAAAAATTTACAATCAGAATTGAGTTGTGACCAAAATAGAGACATAAATGCTGTAGAGCTTTATGATGAAATAATTACATTACAGCCATTTTTACAAGATAAAATGAAACCGATAGACATTTTGACCTATTTATTTAAAAATGAATTACCTAATACTTTCCCTAATTTGTCAATTTCATATAGAATCCTATTAACACTTCCTTTAACTGTTGCAACAGGGAAAAGATCTTTTTCAAAATTAAAACTAATAAATAATTATTTACGCTCCAGCATGTCACAAAAACGTATGACAAATCTATCTATTTTATCCATAGAAATGAAATTTTAGATGAATTAGATATACACTACATCGTAAAAAAAATAGCCTCAGCGAAAGTAAGGAAAGTTAAGTTATAATTCCTTGGAAGTTACATATATTTACAGTAATTAATTTAATTTAAGATAACTGTTGCATTTTTGTTATTCTTTGAAATTTTATCCTTTGATATAATTTGTATTTACAGTTTGTATTTGTATTATATTATTTGTATTAAGTATACCGTATATACTCGTGTATAGTACGAGTTTTTACGACCAAATTTTTATTGCAAAAATTGAGGATCGTACTATACACGAGTAATGCATTTGAGGATTTAAAATTCATGTATCTTCACGGGCATTTTCGGTGAAGTTATGCCACCCGCACGCATTCTAATGGTAGGCTAACCTTAGCAGTGAGGTCCTTTATCGTTGTTATGTTGCTTCGTGAAGAGTAGAATCTTTTTCATATATACAGCTTCAAATTCACAAATACTTGATATGAGTGAAGATTTACGGGCACTTCCTTTGTTGAATTTTATGTATGTACATCTTTGTTTGCGTCTTTTTACAAGTGATGGATTGGAACGAGTTGGACTAAAAGTATCGTAGACGGCATAACTTTATGGAATTTTGACATCTTGGAAAAAAGAAATTACTTTGTAATATTCAACAGTCTTTATGGTTTCTTCAGTCACACACCGATCGGTTTCCACTACAAAGTCATTCTAAAGGTGTTACGTCGGTTAGTAACACCTTTAGAATGATTTTGTAGTAGAAACCGGTCGGTGTGTGATTGAAGAAACAATAAAGACTGTGGAATATTACAAAGTAATTTCTTTTTATCCGTTATCCCTACCTATTAAATAGATGAGCGAGTGGAACCGTTATGTACGCGGAACGCAATCCAGACGTACTAGAATTGAAACGATTTTATTTCATCTTGTGCAATCAGGATTCATATCACTTTTTATTAAATGTTTTAGAGGTAAGATACTTAACTTATCCGAACTTTAGTATACCCGCAAGAAACACTATTTATGACATTTACGGTCTATTCTATGGTGGTGTGGAAAATCAAGGTCGTTCGATATATCTTGCTCGTAACCATCGAGCTATTGAAACGAAATATATCAACCCTGGTGGAAAGCTGGGGTCGTACTATAAACGAGATATATGAAAAAATCAGGTTTGTTCACCAAAAAATCAGGGGTCGTACTATACATGGAGTCGGCATATACACGAGTATATACAGTATTTGTATTATATTAATTGTATTATGTATATTTGTATTAAGTTGTTTTATTAGACATCTGCCGTAAATCCTCTGATTATAATTTATAAGATAAGATTATTAATGTATTATTTTTTAAAGTAAATATGTATAAGGCCGACGTACAAGATTTTTTTTTAATCCTTGGGGTGCCACGTGTTTCGCACACGGGTGCCGATACACCACACGACGGCTCTCATATCAACTATTGTTAAATCGGGTTGCTGCAGTTGGCAATTTACGGAACTGAATTTAGGCAAAAAGTCATTCAAAAATAAAATACACGAGCGCACAGCACTGTATTGCAGTTGGTGAACCAGTTTCATATTAACAGATTTCAAAGCATTCACTACGTTGTTGTAAAGTTCGTATAGATGCTGGATACTTGACTCAAAACTCAACCAACGAATTGCATTATAGTTGAGGAGCACATTATGTTTTTTGCTTGTCGTTTCACAAAGCGACTGAAAGCTATTTTTAAGGATACTGCATGTATTTATCGTATTAATAGTTTTCTTTACAACATTCTCAACATCTTCCATTGTTTTACATACAGCCTTACAAATGAGAACTTCCTGGTGAACAAAGCAATGTAATCTGAAAATTTCATTTCTACAATCATTCCTGAATAGCCTTAATACACCATTCGCCTCACTCTGCATTGTGGCTGCTCCATCAGCAGTGATGCTGCACAGATTGTTAAATAAAATTCCTAAATCATACAATCGAGACTTTACGGCTTCGTAAATGTTTTTGGCATTTGGGCGTTCTTTCAGAGAAACCAAACACAAGAGTTTTTCTGAAAAATTACCTTTGTCAATATCAAGGAAACGGGATCATACAACTATCTGATTGATTTTAGTGATGTCATTACTTTCATCAAGTGACAAGCTGAAATATAGGCTTTTTGAAATATGACCTGCAATCTCATTTCCTAAGAAATTACCAAGCTCTATAAATCGTCTTTGAACTGTGTCATTGCTAAGAGGAATGTCCCTGAATAACATTATCTGGTTGTATGGAAAGAACCAATGTTTTAATAAATTCGCCATCTGTGAAAGGCTTTGTGTACTTCCTGATGCAATAGCAAGCTTTAAATGTAGCTAATTTTAGCTCGTCCTCACGAGAAAGGAATACTTTCATTAATTTTTGTTTTTGAAGCAGATCATTCCTACTGGCGTTTACCAGTTCTCTGCACGCACACCGATCATTAAATTTTTCTCTACTTCCGACTCATGTGTACTGAAATGACGCTGAAGTGCATAAGTTTTTATTTGGCGAATTTCAGTTTTACATATTGCACATATCATTACACTTTCTGCCGAACCAGGCTTTAAAAACACTAAATAATTTTCTTCCCACTCAGGATTAAATTTTCTTTTTTCAGCTCTAAAATCACGGTGCCGTTTCGGGGTAGGTGAAGCACTGAAATCTTGGCTGGTGCTTGGATTTGTTTCATCACTCTCCTTTTGTTCCTTTTTCTTAAAATAATATAAAAGACTCATTATGGGTAACTTTTAAAGTCTTTTAAAAATACTGAATTCACTATGGAAAAGCGAACTAAATTAAGATTTCACTAGAAAATCATCATTGAATTTCTGTAAGCATGCTGTATTTCACTTACAATCAGACTTATGATCACACTTGCGAAAACACTTCACGCTGCACCATCACTGATGATCACTCCAATTAGTATTGTATTATTAAAAGAGAGACACAATGAAAAAGTGGGATGAACACAAAAGATGCCTTAAATTAATTAAATAATTGTTATATAATGCAAGAAAACTGAAAACGAAACCCTAACAATAGGTGAATAGCACATATGACTTGAGCGTACTCCTTCCAGATAAACTCTTTCACAACTGACTTCCCAGGCCTCCCTAGCTTAGGGAATAAACCATTCGTTTGTTTACTAAAGGACCAAATCTTTCTATTAATGCCTTAAAAGAGAGAAGAATTATCTAAGAAGTTATGGGACATTCTCGGCCGAGAATTATAGTCAATAACTTTCTCTTAAGCCCTGTTCACACTATCCTCACTTGCTTCCTTTACTTACATCATTCAAATATACATCAGTCACTTTAATGACACTTGTGTTCACATTATCTCAAGTTACATCAGTCAAACTTACATCAATCACAATCAACTTCTGTTTACTTTCATGTTAATCCCTGTGGATCGCAATGCAAAGAACTCAAGTGATTTTAGCTGCTGCAGCTGCAGGTGCATATTATATAAGAAAGAAAAAAAGGAGAGAAGCGGGAAAAAAACTGTGGCTCTGTGAATGGATAAGAAAAAGGCAAGAAGATAATGCAGAAACTGTATTTTCTTTACTCTTCCGAGAGTTATCTGTTGAGGATCCATTTTCATTTCAAAGCTTTCTGAGAATGAAGGAAAGTACTTTCAATTTACTTCTGTCGAAAGTGAAAAGTTTGATAGCGAAGAAAAATACGGTAATGAGGGAATCAATTTCACCGGAAATCACGCTGGCACTCACTTTGAGATTCCTGGCCACTGGAGAAAGTTATAGCAGTTTAATTTTCTCGACAAGAATTCCAAAGAACACCATCTCATTAATAATACCAGAGGTGTGCAGAGCAATATACCAGTACTTATTGCAAGATTATTTGAAGGGAAGTATTTCCTGGCATTTACGTTTACGTTATACTAATTAGATATACCTATGAAGGCTATTACTTCACTTTGGGACTTTACAATTATTATTATTTTTGTAGAGCGTAGCGTCCTTCGTCCACCTCTCCATTTCGTTCCGTCATTATAAAACTCCACACACTCGAACACGCACCAAAGAAACTAGAATTGCACTCAAATGTACTACACAAACGCTCTGCTTTACAGTTGGAAATGCGGTTGTTAACAGAAACATCTGACAATTGAAACAGAGTGTGCAAGACGGTATCCCACATCTCTTCCTTCACTTTCACATCAGTCACTTTGAAATGGATCATCACCCATTTCAGAAAAGAAGGACGATGCAAGCGTCCTTCATACGGCCAACTCATGAAGTTAGTGTAACTTTACTGCAAAGTGAGGGATCGTGTGAACAGGGCTTTAGTGTATATAGAGGGGTATCTGAATCGTATCTGTATGTACTAGACAAGGGACTATTCATTTGGTGGGTCCAGTTGCAATGTTGCTCTCAAGTCTAGACTCTAGAAGGCTCCGAACAAATTACTGGGTTGAAGAATGGCATGAACGGTGCCAAACGTGGTGGCCGCACCAAAATTTCTTGGTGGCCGCACTTGAGAATAGCTGCTCTAGAGCCTTACAGGTACCAGGATCTACTCTGGAAAATTACGTGAACAACAAAGGAAAAGACATTAACAAACTTGTCGATTAATCTTGGAAGGAGTGTGTTAGGAGACGAAATTGAAAACCAGTTGGCAGAATACTGCAAAGAAATGAACAGGAATTTCCACGGGCTAAGAAGACGAGATGTCAGGGTACTTGTGTACCAACTTGCACAAAAAAATAACGTAAAACATCCATTCACTGCAGATAAAAGGATGGCTGGTCACAAGTGGCTCAAAAACTTTCTTCAGTGTCATCCAGAGTTGACAGTGAGAACACCTCGTGCTGTTTCTTTAGCAAGAGTAAAAAGTTTCACAAAAGAAAAATTCGATGCCTTTTTTCAGCTCCTAAAGCCAGAACTTCAGGCAATAAAATTTGACCCGTCAAAAATTTATAATGTCGATGAAACTGGCATAATCATTGTTCAAGGCACACTTTCCAAGATTATAAGTGCCAAAGGAAAAAAATAAGTGGCTAAGCTGTCTTCTTCAGAACGAGGATTGCTGATAACTATAGTGACATGCTTGAATGCAGCAGAAATTTTGTACCACCTTTGATTGTATTTCCTAGAACAAATATGAAAGCAGAGTTGCTAGATGGTACACCACCCAGAACTGCAGCAGCCACTCACCCATCCGGCTGGATACAGCTCCATATTTTCACTGATTGGATGCGACATTTCATGAAAATCGTCAAACCCACTGTAGATGATCCCATTTGTTTGATATTGACAGGCATTTCTCGCATACCAGAAACTTAGAGGTGATAGATTTGGCAAGGCAGCATGGAGTGAAAATTGTCTGTCTTCCTCCGCATTCTACGCATAAACTCCAACCTCTAGATATTGAGTTTATGGCTCCCTTCAAGAAGTTTTTTTGGCAGAAATTGAAAATTGGTTAGAAGCACATCCATTCAGGGCTGTCACCATTTACCAAGTGGGATCTTTGATGGGTCGGATGTATCTGAGAGCAGCAACTATGGAGTCATCTGTCAATGAGTTCAGAAAATGCGGCATTTCACCCTTCGATCCTCTTGTGTTCGGAGAACATGATTTCTTGCCAGAACAGCCTAATGATGAGATACATAGCACCACTACAGATAATCAAAATAAAGAGGGGGAAAGAGATATACAAGAAGTTGGTGAGACTACAAAAAAGAATGAAGAAACCATCATGACGTGTCAGTTCTTTTCACCTTCGACCTGTTCCATCTCTACCAGGTCCTTCAAAAGCTGGTCAAAAGGGAGGCAAAGCAGCTTTGATTACTTCCTCCCCTTATAAGGCGGAACGCACCGATTCTCTAGAAAAGACACGAAAGAGAAAGGAAGTTAAAGACGATGTGAGAAAAACTGGATGCCGAAAGAAAGTAGCGAAGATATCTGCCCCTAATAAGCGACTCTTCTCTAAGGCACCTGCAAAAAAGAAATCATCGAAGACCCACTCTTCAGACTCAGAAAATTCAGACACAGAGGTTGAGCCTTCCCTCGTTTCAACCGATGATGAAGACAGCGCCGAGGAGGAATGTATATACTGTTCTGTGGCATATCGCGAAGACCGTTCTGGAGATGACTGGATTAAGTGCACGCGGTGCCTGTGATGGATGCATGAGTTGTGTGCAGGAATTGAAAAACACGGTTGGAAAATCTTTGTTTGCGAATACTGCTCAAAGTAAATATCGTATTTTCATGTAATTATAATTAAATGAAAGTTTAATTATTCAAACTGATTGAACTTAGTAGAGAATGTTTCATAATGCTTTGTTAATTCAAGATTTTTCAAGTAAAATATAACAATAATTAATAATGTAATTACAGTATTTAACAATTAAATAATTTTTGTCGATTAAGTGTTATTCACTTTGCCCATAGTCTCACTTCTTCTACCTCTCTCATACACGTATTACCACCATCCGATAATAGGAACACCCACTATCTGATATTAGGGTCACTTTTTTTCAGAATTACAATTGCTGCCTTTTTGGTTTTTTGTTTTTTTTATATCAACTACGTATTTTGTGGGAAATAAAACCTAAAACTAGTATAACTAAATCAATTATAGGAAAAAAACCACCAAAATATCCTTTCTAAGTCTGTTTAAGGGGTCGTGCAAAAAAAGTATCCGATATTCAGTAAACTTACCCTATTGATTTGAGAGATAGCATGTAAACTAAAAAACAATAAAAGCAATATTTCAGCAGTGTAAATTTTTTTTGAATTATGTGCAATATCAAAATGAAATTTGAGTTCCTCATATTGTTCAAGTATTCTTGATACAGCAATTTCAGTTGGAATCCAGCGAGTTTGACTTGACCGGATAATTATTGATATTATTATACGATATTTTATAATTACCTTGCCTTAATTTGAATTTGATGAACTAGTTGCACATTTCTGAATAATAAATTCTAACTTTACAAATTACAGATGTAACTTCAGTAATTCATAATGGTAAATGGAAGAATGAAAAATCCGCCATTACGTAAATGATTAGAAGTACCATAGTGCCAATCAAAGTACCACATTTTGGGAAATCCTGCTATAGAAGATTCTAGCATTTTTGAAATTTCGTAAATAGGTTAGCAGAAACCTCCAAATTAATTTTATATAAAATATAATCCAGAAAATTCACTATCCACTATTTAACATTTTTGTATATACCCCAGTTGGTCGACTAAATAAGTTACATGTAGCGGGAAAACCCCAAATTGGCAACGTTGCACAGGGGACAAAACTTTCCTTCTCACACCCTCTGTTTCTTCTCCTGCACAGGGCACTTTCAGGATTTGTGCCCCCATGTGGAAACAAAGGTGATGGGAAGGGTGTTAAGTTTTCCTCCCTCTCCTCCTACCCTCTCCATTTTCATTTGTTGCTGTATATTCGTAATTGTTATAAAATTCTTAGTTGATTGATATCATAGTCAGATGTGTTTCCTTAGGAATTCTTATGCCCCCCTTTCCTTTCCCCTTCTTTTACTTGCTTATATTTTCATTTGTTGCTGCATATTCGTAATTGTTATAAAATCCTTAGTTGATTGATGTCATATTCGACTGATTTTCCTTAGGAATTTCTTAGGAAATATCCGTAACTGATTAAGAAATCTTTGTCACACCCTTCTTCAGTCAATTTACATTTATAATTTTGTCTACTTGCTCTTTTGGTCACTTTTTCTTATGTCCACTTGCTCTTTTATTGCTCGCTCTTATGTCGCTAGCTCTTTTGGGACATGCTCTTTTGTTTGGCACCGCACCTAACAAATAAAATGATGTTGCGGCCGCTGCCCATAGTTTGAGAAACACTACTTTAGGAAGCAACAGCTCCTGGCCAAGGTAGCAACCACTCAGGCAACCACGGCCCAGGAGCAGCATCCCTGGTGGCCCCTTTTTGCCCCTGTAAATTCTCTTCATCTAATGTGGTGATTAATGTTGACATAGACAAGGAGTTTATCCAGAATGTAATCACAACATTCGGTGTTGTACTTTAATTACTAATAGCCTTATTTAGTAGAAAAAAGTAACACCTTGTATTGTACAAAGAAAATATGGCAATTATGAGCATGTTTTCAATATTGTCATATTCAAATAATATACATTAACATTTGTTTTTATTAGCCATTTTTACTGTCTCCATACGTAATATAGGGGAAAGTAGTTTCCATGAAAAAAAATCGTTCTCGAGATTTCAACGGAAATACACGTTTTGAGGTCCCTTGATTACGTTTTCACTATTTTCTCGATGATGTCTATGTGAAAGGAATTTTGTGAGCGCTGTAACTCGAAAAGGCCATTTCAGTACCAAATTTCAAATATAATATCTTAATCATATGGACAAGAGCTGATTAGTTTTTGGATAATATAGGTCAATGGGAAGTGGAGCTTTATTCCTCTCGTTTTTCTTTTTTTCGAAATATGTATCTCCTTTAAAACTCAATTGACATAAATATTCGTAATTAATCAAGTTGTAGAAAATGTAATTTTCTGAAAGTTTTGTTTGAAATATTTTTTCATAAAACCTACAGTTTAAGAGATATTTCAATTTTTCTTCTAAATTTATATTAAATACGTTGCTAACACTTGTAAGTGATACCATCTCATCTCTTTATTAATCCCATCGATTTGTTAAGATACAAACATAGGACAAGTCAAAAAGTTACCATATCTAATACATACATGTATCTAATACAATTCGAATAATACATATTTAAATTATACATTAAAGGTAACAATTACATGAATTCATTACGGCGATGCAGCCCAAGCAGGGAGCAAACCAAAAAAACAATCCTACTTTCTCCGCCATGAAACAAAAGCGACAATTCTGCCACCATCATCGAATAACTTCATGTCAGCATCCCCTGTACATTAGGGCGGGTCGAAAAAAGATTTTTTCGATTTTGAAAATGCTTGGGGTCTAAAAGATTGTAATTTATCATCCTTATTAAGATGACAAAATCTGAATGACGTGCTATGACATCTTCAGGTTGCGAAATCGCCCTTAAATTTGCAATTTTTAGGAAAAAACCTATGGCTTGCGCAACACAGGAAGGTCCATATTTTGGTGCTCAATGTGGGCTTAGGAACCCAGGAGTGATCTGTAACGAAACAAAAAACCCAAACTAAAGACTACTCTGCTGCATCGTCATTTGATGAAAAGCGACTGTGCAGCACCCTGCGCTGTTCAAGCGGAAAAAACTTAAATATGAGACGTTTGCAGTTCTTACTGGTTTCTCTCCAAAACCATCCAGCACTCACCACAGGGAGGTGTCTGCAAATAGAATGCCACCTGTACCCTTCCCAACCGTAAGGGCACTGATTAAATTTCAGTCTTGAATTGAGATTTATGCTCAAATTTTGGCATAATCTTACGATCTAGGAGTCTTGTTCAAATAAAGCCATCGCGGGCATCATCTCCAATTACATGTTCTGATGCAGTCGTGACTTCCTTAACATGTCATTCGACAGCCTGAGTGTGACATGGAAGATTGAAGAAAATATGCAGAATTTTCAGTGGAGCGACATCGCCGTCCTTAATCTTCAACAAATCATCATTGTGGAGAAGCTTAGTAACTGGCGGCTCAAAGAGTTCACATTCCTCCCATTTGAGTAAATCAGTGTAGCCTTCAGCCGCAAAGTTAAGATCAGGCGTCACAAATTTTCGAACAGTCTTCCGACGAGAATTTGCATCTTCTTCCCTCACTTGAAGAATGCACAGTTGGCATCTCGTCTTCCATCATCGACAGAAGCATGTTTTCCGGGTGAGCCCAGAAGGCATTCTTCTCAACCACAGTGAAAAGCTTCTCCCTGAAGTTGTCAGGTAGGTATCTCATTTTTACAATGGTTGACCAAAGATTACGAGGGGCATCCACTATCTTATAATTCCTCTTAATCTGAAACCACATTGGACTATATACTTTCACTACAAATTCAGCTAACGTTTTGAGTACATGAGATGGATTTTCTTCAGCCATATATTGTCGCAGAATACGACATGCAGTAGTGATCCACCGTGAGTGATTAATTGGTCCGGGAACCATTGATTTAAAATCTTCTGGGCACAAACCCGAAGCAATGGCCAGGCAAACTTTCCTCAGGTACATCTAGTGCATGCTGAGATCACTCAAGTCAACCTCAGGTAAGTAGCAATCAATTGCCTGAAAGTTCGCAATGGGGGGAGACTCACAGGTACTTAGGGACTTCCCCACTTCACCCAAAAAGCCAGTTGGACCAATCGTTTTGCCATCGACAATCTCCAAAAGGTGACGCAAAGGTAACTCGTTGGTATGAAGTTGACATACGATATGATCAATTGGACAGGGTGGCGAAGATACTCCTCCAGCCGATGTATTATTCCACGATGTTGACCAGTATCCTTTGCCTCTCCATCTGACCCAGTGCAATAAAGCGACGACGTATCTATGCCTTTGTTGCACAGAAAGTTCCGCAACGCATGCGCAATACTTTCTGCATCAGTACTGGGTGCTATGTGACCTAGGTAAGTTGAGTCCGGCTCCCGCACTAAAGTGATGTGTTCTTCTAAAATTATTTTCTGATGCATATTCCCATCCTTCGAACGTTCCTGTACCTTCGTTCGATCTTTCCTGCCATCAAAATACAGTGACTCAATGCACAAGCCCTGAAGTTTCTGTTGTTGTTGGATGTCTTCCCTAGTTTTTTGACGCTCTCTTCGAAGGGCCGGTTTTACCATTAGGCGAACCTAGGCGATCGTCTAGGGACGCCAAGATACGGGGGCGCCTGTCTTACTCATAAACAAAGAAAAGATAGATCGTTAAATCTTCGTATTCTCAGAAATAAGACTAAAAAAACAACTAAAATGTCAAGATCTTACAAAGTTAACGGTTATTTTATAATTAATAAAGCAATGAACGTCAATAACGATACGTCTGTGAATGGCGTATATTTCGATTTTCATTTTAGACTTTAGGCTGCGCTTACATTTATTTACTTTTCTATTTTAGTCTATCACAGATACTTGTAAGTTACAGTTACTGTACATTGTGGTTGTAATCTTTGTTTAAATATTCTCAGTTGTCGGTAAGTATACTTATACACTTACTATTTATTTATTTCAAAATGCTGATATATTTTTTAATTAATTAATTAAATGTATAAAAATCGATATAGATGAATTAATTCAAAACTTCGCCAAAGCAAAAGCCCAAAAAATTAATTTTTCATAATTTTTGTATTTAAGATGTAATAATTTTCTTGCTATACAGATATTAGGAGTAATCATATATGTATACAAATGTATTAGTGTTAATTAATAAAAAAATTTTAAAATGTTCATAATGATATTATTGTTATAAATATCCACATGTGTAGGTGTATGTGTGTGCTTGTGTGAGTATGACAATATCATTCTATATCGACTCTTCTGACAGAGGATATATATATATATATAGGAGGATACTAATGTCTGGCCCAAACTACAATAGATGGAGAGCTGCAATTTTCAGTAATTGTAGATGGCATGGAGAAACCACCAGAAAAATTGAGATCTCATACCTAGGTGTCATGGGTTCGACTCCAGAAATTCCTAAATTTCCATTTTTTCCCATAAGAAAAGCATTGCGGCATATTTAAAAATTAATTTATGGCACTTTCCAATAAGGTAGAGAATTCAAACTTAGAGGGTTGTTAGATACCCAGGAGATCTATAGGGAACCGTTATCACTTTAACCGCAAGTATCCTGGGTTCGACTCCGGATGACCCGGTATAACTCCCATAAGAAAGCATGGAAAAAATGAATTCCTTCATATAGACGAAACAAAGAGGAATAAATAAATGATATTTTCAGGGTTTGTAGATGTCATGAGTATATCTACATAGTATTTGACAACTCCTGTGTAGGTGTCACCGGTTCGATTCCAGGTAGCCTCAAATTTGAGATTATTTCCCAAAAGGAAAGCATTGAAATAGGTGCAGGACTCTTTTGCATTTAGAATTTTTTGTCGACTTTTAGTCTTTCTTATTAAATGAGAGAAAATGCTTGCAGAATGCAAGCACACATTCACTTGTAGGATATATATAGGATATAGGAGGATACTAATGTCTGGCCCAAACTATAATAGTTGGAGAGCTGGAATTTAATACCGAGGTGAATAAAAAAAATAATCAGGAAAAATTGCAACAATGTGCATTATTTTGGCCGCTAAAAATTATAAACAATTTTACTAACATTTCATGGTTTAGGTATTTCTAAATGAGCTATCAAGCTGAAATTTTTTCTACCTGTAGAATTCGCCAAATAATGAAAACGGGAATATAGAAATTTGAAAATTTTTATTCGTTCGGCCGTAATAAATTCTCAAATGTTTAACAAATTGACTAATGTTTATGTACTTTAATTAGAGCCAGGAAGCTGAAAATTTTAACCAAGTCAGGAAATAATGTTCCGGTAGAAAGTAACATTTGAAATTTCATGAAGTTTTATATTGTGGCTGTTAAAAATTCATAAATTTTAAACACTGAAATTCTTATAAATGCACTTCTAGAGGTGCTATATACATGAAATTTTGCATAAATGTGAGGTATTACTAAGAAATGCTAAAAACCTATAAATGTTTTATAATTATAAATTTTAGGGGTTGTTTATGCCCCAATATTTTCAAAACAGAAAATCACGTAATTCGGAGCCGAGATGTGAACTTATGCATTGAAAATTTTTTTCGGCTTTTATTTTCACTTTAAGGTGAGAGAAAATGCTTGCGGAATGCAAGCACACATTTACTTGTATATATATATATATATATAGGTAATGTATAGGGGCGCCTAAATTTTTTTTGCCTAGGGGCGTCAGATACTGTTGCGCCGGCCCTGTCTCTTCGAACTTTACTTTTATCAATGACTGTTCATTTTCTCTTTTGATACACGCCCTCTGTCGATGTTGGCCAGGAGAGAAGATGCTAGGTGTGCTGCAGTGCGAAATGACACACCACCCCTCTCACATGCCCTAGAAAAGGACTCCAGCTTTACTCTCGCCTGGCGACTAGAACTAGGTTGGGTCCAAGTCTCTGGAACGTATTCATCATCACCAGGTATGTCATCAGGAGCATCTCGATCTAGAGCAGCACTGCACTAGCCCAACACCTACGACGACTTGATTGAAACTAAAAGAGGTTTTGAGGAGAAACCGACAAAGACCTGCAAACATATAAATTTGAAGTGTTTTCTGCTCGAAAAACGCAGGGTCCTGCACAGCCGCTTTTCATCAAATGACTACGCAACAGAGTAATACCTTTAGTTTTGTTTTTTTGTGTCGTAACAGATCACTCCTTGGTTCCTAAGTCCAAACTGAGCACCAAAATACCGACTTCCCATGTTGCGCAAAACATTAGGTTTTTTGCCGAAAATTGGAAACTTAAGGACGATTTCGCAACCTGAAGATATCATCGCACGTCATCCGGAATCTTAATGAGAACGTGAAATGACAATATTTTAGACCCCAAGCATTTTCAAAATCGAAAAAAGGTTTTTTCAACCCGCCCTACTGTACATGGAAGAACAATAGGAAGTGAAACTTCGATCTTTTCCCGAATGCCTATAGATGTCTCTGATGGTTGCGCCTGTAGCGATCCTATCGGTCAACTGGAATGCTGCAAATACCCCTTCCATACTCCTTATTCAACCCAGTTCGTTGGAAATCACATGGGAAAGTTGTGAGGTTTTTCAGCGTCGTGCGTGGTTTGCTAATTTTAGAAATGGCACGGAAAACTTATTGTGCAGCATATTGGTGCAACAATTTTGACGGTTGTAGGATAGATAAGAGGATTTCATTTTTCGGATTTCCGAAGTATATTCCGATGTGTGTTTAAAGAAGGGATACTTACCACATAAAACGGAATAATTGTGTTAAGCTGAGAATTACGTATGTTTTTATTATTAGTTTTGATGCCTATTTCTGCTTTATAATTTAGGGCAAAAGAATGGGCAAAAGAATGGGCAAAATTTTGCCTGAGGGAGGATTTGATGTCTGCGGATATCAACTACAGGTGAGCCCCGCTTAACGCGAGGGATGCGTTCCCGAGGTTTCCGCGTTAAGCGAAAATCCGCGTTCGCCGGGGCACCATAATCTTTAGGCGCCCACAGGGAAATAACTTCCCAAATAGTATTTTTGGACCCACATTCAATATAAAACATATTTCTACCGGACTTGTAGAACGTAATTTATTAAACAAACTCTAAAATTACCTAGTAAACAGCAAGTCAAAAAATCTTTTTAGCGGTAAACGTACATAATTTTAAAATATTTCTCAGAACACCTTCGAAGTTTTATTTTAAAAAGAATCCAGGGTCGACTGCTTAGCTTTTATTCGCTTATTACGTAAAACTTGTCGGTAGCATTCAAATAGTCCGTCGCAGCCCCGCTTCACGGCACTCACTCGTGTTAAGTCTTTGTGCTCCTCCATCAAAGTCATGCACTGATCGACGATGCTCTTGCAGCTCCGCCTATAGATCAAACCCATAGTAGTGCGTGTTGGGTTTTCTGAAATTTATATATCATTATATACAGTGATGAGTTGAAGCCTGTTGTTAATTTTCTCAGAATTTGCGAGCCGGTTGTTAAATTTTTAGAAAATATGAAAATTTATTGATTTTGTTCTTTCAAGTCCATTTTGCCGTATCTGATAGTCAATTACCGACAGTGTATGAAATGGAATATATTACGAACCGGACACTTGTTAAGCTAGCAGAACGGTATTACTAAACTAGAGCGATGTGGTGCCCCTGGCAAATTAAAATTGTAATAAAGTAGTTGTCGAAAATTATAAATTCAAAAAATATAAATCATCAAAAACATTCTTTACGATCCAATGATGCCAAAGAAACATGAAGCATGAATCATATTTCTATTTCCGTTTTTCAAATGTTTTCCGCCCTAGGAGATATATTTTTTGTGTTAGACCCGTGAAATTTACAGGGAAAAGAGTGAAATTGGCCACCAGACGATGCAATATTATGCAACACTGCTGAAATATCACAATATTTAGGATACTTTATGAAATTTGATTAGTGCGAAATTTAAAAATATCATGAAATATTAGACTGCGGTCGGACTCTGCATAATATCTTCATATTAAAAAAATAAATTTTTATTTGAAATAAAATCCGCGTTATAACGAATCTGCATTTGCCGGGGCTGCGTTAAGCAGGGCTCACCTGTATATGAAGATGTATAAGGTCTGCAGTGATCATTTTACAGATGATGATTTCTGCAGCAGATTCTCTCAGCCTCTCCTAAAAGCGAATGTCATTCCTAGTGTATTTCAAGGTATGAAAACAAATTTGAGTATTATACAGTGAAACTTCGATTTTATGTCCCTTGACTTTGTTTTACTATTTTTTCAAATTTCGCTAGCTTAATCCTATCGTATTCTATTTCTTGTAGATGAGCCGAGGGATTCAGAGGCTGTTTTACATTCCCCCAAAGCTCAGTCAACACTAAACAACCTTGGTAAGTTTTAGAAAATTTTAGCATTTATGAAATATGTAATTTTTAATTATGTGCAACTGAAGTGAGTTGTTTTCCATGCTCTTCAAGGTAATCGTTTTCACTTATTGTTTTTCTTCCAATTGAAGGTAATGTGTCCATATCTACTCCAAGAAGAAGGAATGGTAGGAGTCATCCTACACCACGGACCTTGTGAAGGATGATGTATAGGTGCCGCATTTCACGTCTTCGGTCCCAATTATTCAGACAAAAGGTTCTAAATATTGACAAAGTCCAAGTAAGGAATTGGAGAATTTGATTAGAGTATCACAGAAATACTTGTCAAAACAAAGTTACAAGCTGTTAATGACCCAACTTAAGTTAAGCAAAGTAAATAAGGTTGGTAGAAGGTGGCCATCCCACATGAAGGACTTTGCATTATCTTTGTACTACCATGGACCTCGATCATATACGTTCCTACAGATAACATTACATATTCCGTCAGTGAGGTGATTACTAAACTGGCAGAAGAAGGTTATTGTGAAGCCAGGCATCGATAATGTCTTTGAAACACTGAAGGATAAGTCCACTAACCTTAAAGATTCTGACTTAGCTGTGTCTTTAGTGATAGATGAAATAGCTATTAAGGAACACCTTTACTATGACTCTAGTGCTGACCCAATTGTAGGATTTTGTGAAAGTGAACACTTTTCAAAACCAAAATAGGGAAGTCAGTGTTTAGTTGCCATGGCAAAGAGCATTAATAAAAACTGGAAACAGTGCATAGGATATTGGGTTACTCATAAGAGTACCAGTGTAAATTTTTGTATAGATGTTGTTTTTAAGTGTTTAATTAGTCATAGTTCTGTAGGTTATAAAGTGAAGGTTCTGGTTTGTGACCAAGGCCCTCACAACCAGAGCCTTTGCAGGAAACTTGGAGTTTCCCCTACCAAACCATATTTCACCTTCTGTGACAATAATATTTATTGTTTTTGATCTCTCACATCTTCTTAAGTTGTTAAGAAATAACTTAGTGAAGTATGACTTTAATTTTAATGGTAATTTAGTAAAATGGTATAATTTTAAAACCTTGTTTGAGCTTCAAGATCCACTCAAACTAAAAATTATACCTAAGATAACAAAGTTCCATGTTGATACCAGGGCATTCGAGAAAATGAAAGTGAAACTGGCCTCTCAGGCCTTTAGCCAAAGTGTTAGCGTTGCTATTTATGCATTTGTTGCAATGGGTAAACTGTGTAACAGTGCCATTCACACAGCTAAGTTTTTTGACTTTATGGATAAATTATTTGATAGTTTTAATAGTAGTCAAAAAACCACCCATTCAAACTTCGGTTTAACTTAATAGAGAGACAGGAATTTGGGAGAGGCATTTATTTCCCTTGTGAGGAGGCAGGAGGAATTTTCCTGGAGATGTTTATTAAAATAAGAATTTTCTGGGGAGTTAAATTCCTGAACAGGAAAAGGGCAGATTATACTTCTAAAGAAGTTAAACCTCTTGCCAAATTTAGAAAGTGAAATGTGTAAATAGGTATTATGTTTATAGTGTATAGTTTTCTTTCTAGTTTTTTACTTTCTTTACTTTTAATATTGTTCGGGATTAGAATAATGTGAAGTACATTGTATGTGTAATATATAAAAGCCTTATTCTGTCCCTTTGTCACTCCCTCGGTCATGCTCTGAAACCAAAAATATTCAATGTGGACATTAATTTGAAAAAAGTTCGTTTTCTTATAGTTAATTCCATACTGAATCATATTACCGTATATTCCAGCGTATAATCGACCCGGCATATAAGTCGACCCATGCTTTTTGGATGAAAATACATTATTAGATATATGTTCACCATATAAGTCAACCCCCCCTTTGTCACTTTAAAATACTTCTCATAAAACCGTTTTTAGACAAAGTCAAAGTCATGTACAATCCAAGTTTTAATAAAACAGAAATAAACAATAATAAAAAATATATAAATATTGTTTAGAGTCCGTGCCATTCTTCTTGAGCATTCCATGTGACAGATGTTTTAATTTCAACCATTAAGAAACTGTTCTTTTTGGAGAACTTGACCCAATACATAAAGCTTCCTATAATTCGATTGATTTCAGCTGCTAATGATACTATCGAAATGAACTATACCTAGTGATCGCGATCGATCTCTACGGTGGCGAAATTCAATAAAATATCACAAATGTGTACCCCGCGCGCCTGTTTTCCTAAAATGTTGGTCATACATGAAGATTTCTGACCAGGTTTTAAAAATTACGAGTTTCGATAGTAAATTTTCTGCAACACGCATCTACATTTATACTGGCAAAAGACGAAGAATTCTACGAAGTTTACGCATATCTACACAACCAAGAACCGTTTAGGGTTTAAATGCATGGTTCATACTGCCGTTGGTGCATCTTCAACATTGAGATGATGTAATATTTTTATAATATTAAAGCTGTACTTTTTGATTGACTTTTAAGTTTATTATTGTTACTCAAGAAAAGCAGTTCTGTCATTAAAAATTTACTATCAGTTTCCACCTACACTTTTTGCCGGAATAAGTTGGCATCCGGTATCTCTATTCGCCATATTCATCGTGAGCCGCTGATGCTCCTTTAACCCGGGAGAGAACCATAGTTCCTTCTAATTTTTTTCATCCATGGTCGGAATAAATATCGCTATGCGCGCCTACACGACGATAGTGCGCGGATATGCACCGGGGTTGACGCGGTCCTGTTCTGATATATTCTAAAATACACACAATCGTGCGCGCATGAAAAATTTAGTGCGCGGCACTTCAAAAATGGCTACGCGGTTGCGCAGTCGTGGAGCTTACAGGGAAACATGGAGAGAACACACCTACGGGGAATCCCCGCATTTTTTGATTTTTTCTAATTTTCCACCGCCGTAGACATCAACTTATTAAAGCACGAATTTATTTTTTCCTCCTCGAACTGGTCCAAAAATAGGGGTGCGCGTGGTAGACGAGGACGTGAGTCATATATTAATAATATATATATTAATATATATAATATATATTATGACTCTATGACGTGAGTAAATACCAGTGGCGGCTCGTGGTGTAAAAAGTAGGCGAAGTGCTTGGTAAGGGTGGCAGGATGCCTACATGCGAGGGGCACCAGATCGCTCTAGCTTAATAATACCGTTCTGCTAGCTTAACATTCATTCATACATTGCTGGTAATTGAATGTCAGCAAAATATACTTGAAAGGACAAAATCAATAAATTTTCAAATTTTCTAGAAGTTTAACAACAAATTCCGGAAAAAAATAACAAACGGCTCCCGCGAGCCGGATAGAGCCGGTTTCAGCTCATCACCGTCAACATAGAGGCGTACTTATGTTAATGCCCTCAATGCATACGAACTAAAATTTTACTAATGCTGCAATACGTGCAAATATGTAAATGTTTTTTACAGCTCACACTATTTCTTGTATATTAAGTCGATCCTCCTGTCTTTCAGAGCAGCAAATTTAACGATGATGTCTTCATAGAAAGGCTGGTTTTAGATGATAATATGTAGTTCCTTCTGTACAGAAATGTTGGCTAGTGATGAAAGTTTCTCTTGTGATGTCTTGTTCGTTGTGTAAGTTTTCAATCTTTTCAGACAGGAGAAGCTTCTTTCAACAGAAATGCTTGCAGAAGGTATGGTATGAACTAAGCAGAACAGTTTATAAGTTTCCTCAAAAATATCCTTATCTTCTTGAAGTACCTTAAGAAGTTTTTCTGTTGTTAAGTTTCTGTAGGATTCATCAGCATACAAGAGACAAAGTTCGTTCTTCAAACGTTGAATTTTGGTGAATATCTGTGGGTAGGATTGCTGTAAATTTTGAAGAGCTGTAGAAGGAAAATCTTTAGCATAATCTTCAAATTTTCTTGCATCAGCAAGGCTAAGAAATTGCAGTCTGTTACAGTCTTGAAATCTCATTTGCATTTCCATCAGAATGTTGTCCAAAATTTGGTAATATAAAATTCTGCAATCAAGAAAAACCTCATCCTCTGATGAAGCAGCATGAACTCTTCGCAGAGTTATGCTCGTCAATCTTTTACTTTTCTCAAACAATGTAGAAAAATGCTGTTCGTTTCTTTTATTATTTACCAAGTCGCAAGTTATCTTTACCTTAGTGGCACAATAATTAATGTCTAAAGATTTTTTCTGTAGAACGTCGAAAAGAACATCAGTCAAAGCAAAAATATCATTGAACACAACGGCCAAAAACGTGAATTCAGAATTGTTCATATCATATATACACAGACGAATAGATTTCTCGTCTGATGCTTCGTCGTTCATAATTAATTAGAACACATGTTTTAGTTTGTCCCAATCAATAAAGGCCCGAAGAAGTCTGGAATTGGACGACCAGCGAGTTTCAGCCACAGTTGGAATTCATCTAGCGGCCACGGATTCAATTGTATGCGTTCGTTTTGCCGAATGATGGAAAAATGAAGGAATTCCACTAACCGTTGCAAAAAATATACGACACGTAGATATTTTCTTAAAACTTTGCTGTAGTACCAAGTTTAGGCGATGGGCCATACAATCTACAAAAACAGCTTGAGGCGCCTTGTCTTTAATTCTCTTTTGAAGACCATTTAAATGTCCGGACATTACACTTGCACCATCATAGCACTGCGCAACTAATTTATTTCATAGCAAAATTCTTTTAAAATGCCGTCTAGCAGATCAATCAAATTTCCAGAAGATCTACCAGCACTAACATCGTAAAATCCTAAAAACCGTTCAGCCAGTGTACCTTCTAAATTCACGTACCTAATAATGACAGAGCATTGTGACTTCTGAAATATAGCTGTGGTATCATCAACTTGATTCGAAAAAAATGCTGTATTGTTAATTTCCATTTTCACATGGCCTTGTATGTACTCCGAAATGCATTCAATTAGTTCATTTTGTATTGTTTTTGAATTACCACTGAAAACAGTTTTAATTTTGCTGTAATGGTTTTCAATTTCTAAAGAACTTCTGGATATTAACAAATCCAACAGTTCCTTAAAATTTCAACGATTTAAGTAATAAGTTGTTTCGTCGTGTCCCCTAAACGCAAGTTCTTGCTTACTCAAATATAGCACTATATCGATCACTAGTTGCAGGAATTGTCTATTTAAACGGACATTTTCATTAAATAGGTGAGTCAACAGTCGCACATTTTCCTTGAGAGCATCAGCAATAGTATTTCTGTCTTTTTCAAAAGTCTTTAAATGTAATTTGCACTTTAAATGTTCCGCAGATTCTTCGTGTTTGTGCAGAGAACGAGTTATATTTTGAAAATCTCCAAATCCCTCTTTTTTCCAAACCTTACTTTTAGTACTAAATAGAAGGCAAGGCCAACAAAATAATTTCTGCAAATTTCGGCTACTGCATAACCATATAAAGCCTGCAAACCAAGATTTACAAAAAGTAATTTGGTAAGATTTTTCACTTTTCTTTATTTCCTTTTTGAGGCAAATATCAAGTAAATATGTAGGTCGTCCACAATTTAAAACGTCTTTTTTGTCTTCATATTTCCATCTACAAAACGGTGTTTCTAAGAAATTACAAATTATGTCATTTACAGGATACATAGCGTTATTAAATGTACACACGCGACAGTTTAAAATGATAAAATTGTTTGTGGAATTCCGCAATGAATGTAGAATACGCTCGCAAGTGAAAAACACACATTATTATTTAAAATAGACATACGTATTTTTCGATTAAAATAGGTGAAGTGGCACTTCACTTACTTCACCTGAATAGTCGCCACTGGAAAATACAGTATTAAAATTAATTATTATAAATATTCTAAAATACCGTATTTACTCATATAACCCGCGCACTCGTGTACCCCAAGCACTCCTATTTTTGAGCCGGTTCGGAGGGAAAAAATTAATTTGAGCCAGAATAAGTTTTTTTTTAAGTCACCGATTCCCACTCCCTGAAACAAGTTCCGCTCAAGTTAATCATTTTCTCCCTTAATTTACGCAATTTATTGGATGATCTCTTTATGAAGATACTAGCAGAAATCTCCACACCGATAGTCCTCTTTTGTTAACCCCTTATCTGTTTTTGTTGTAATATTACGCAACTTCGTCCCCACTTCACTGTTTTGACGTAATATTACGCACCGATGTGGAGCTTCACGAAATATTTATCTATGAACGGGAAATTCCCTACGTGGATGGGGAGTTTTTTCGCGTATCGTGTCGTGAGTAAACATTGGAAGCAGTGGCGTATATTCTAGGCTAGCTGCGAAGCCCAGAGAATTCAAACAACTAAATATATTTAGGAACGTGTGTGAATTCATTCGCTTTGACTAATTGTAAGAGAATTAAGTCTTGCAAATAACGCAACCCGTTCAACCATGTCTTCGCTGAGTGACGGCGAAGCCCTCACCAGAGGCACCACCGTCGCGTTCCCACTGCAAAGGGAAAGGAGATGTAGGGGAAACGCGAGTCATAAGTTCAAAAGTCTTCGCTTCGCTTCGAGATAGGCTTGTGTGGTGGCTTACTTCCGCAAGGGTAAATACAAATTCTGCGCGAGTTATTTTAATTGTGGCCTGCGTGTAATTATTGCTTCTTATTGAATTAAAATGAGTGATATTATGTGCGCTGCATAATGAGTGCTTAGTCTTAGTGAATTAGTAGGTAGGCTGCTATAATACGCTAAATTATTTTATTATGTTAGCATGCACCTAAAATATTATTTTATTACTTAACAACGCAGAAAGTTTGCTATTTCATTTTTTTTAAATATTCCTTGTTGAGGGTTAGGGTGAGATAGCCCACGTCTTGAACTCAGGATATGCCTCTGATTGGAAGGTTAGGTACAAACGAGTCCAAACACTTGAGATGTGGATTTCCGTCTTCCTTTCGAACGATGAAATCTTTCATTCGCAACAAAAATTCACCACTCCGAATTCCATGAATTGGATGTGGGAAAAGAACCAAACTTTAACCTACCT
Organism: Uropetala carovei; assembly: GCA_036926305.1. Lineage (NCBI taxonomy): Eukaryota > Metazoa > Arthropoda > Insecta > Odonata > Petaluridae > Uropetala > Uropetala carovei. The sequence goes on along the minus strand of JAXCHB010000037.1, from coordinate 4,288,909 downwards.
ACCTTAGTAGTCATTGAACTATAGTTGTCAATTTTCTATCTGCCTACTTTTGCGAGTTTTTGCCTGCAGCGCGGGCGTAACTTACACGTTTGCTTGGTCGCATAAATACGCATATACTTCGTAGAATTTGACGTCTTTTACGAATATAAACGTATACGCAAGCATATTGCAGAGAATTTACTATCGATACAATTTATATAATCTGTTCAGAAATCCTCGTGTAAGACGCGCACCCCCTTTTTTCCCCGGTGTTTTGGGAGAAAATGTGCGCGGAGTATATGAGTAAATACGGTAAATGTCATAAAATGTAAATACTGGAACAGCTGTTTCAAAATAGCGATCACCTCCACCGAAAGATCAACGGTCTTCTTAAATATCGATGTTATTCACTTTTAATTTAAGGTTCACATTTTTATGTTCGGCGTACAAGCCGACCCTAAGTTTTAGGAAAAATTTTTTAGACTTCAAATGTCGACTTATACGCCGGAATATATGGTATGTAGGGGAAGGGGGGGCAATACAGGGTACTTAGGGAAAAATGGCACATCAGTTTCGTTTGTCAGAATTTTATTGAATTAATCATAATTTTCCCATCGTTGCTAATTAAACTAACTACAGTTTAAGTAGTAGAATCAAAATTTGGTATTAAAATATGAAAACTTGTTAAAATGTCCAACATTACAATATACAGTCTTGCCCCAGGGTAGGGGCACAACTGGGTGATGCTCAGGGCATAACCGGGTGAATATCTGGTTATGCTTCAACAAAAACTTTAAAAACATATAATTTTAAAATGTGAAAAAACTTACAATCTAAGAGAACATGAACATTTATGACACAAAAATGTGTTTAATTCTTCATCCCTCAGTCTAGTACAACCTTCGTGAGCCCATTTTTTACAAGCAGTGCACTGCACCCAGCCATCACTGCGTTTAGTTGCACTGTACTTTTCTTTGCAATACAAGCAGAGAGCTTCATTTTCGTCATCTTCAGTTGACTCTTCGTCTTCCGATATGTTAAGAGCTCATTTTAAAGGTTTTTCTTCGGTCTGAACTGTTTGACTAGGTCCAATGTCAGCTTTCCTGCTACTTTCGAGGTTCATTTCTTAGTAGATTTTGTTGCCAATTCAAGTAGCTCACGTTTATATGGCGATTCTGTAAGGATGGTTGTTCTTCCTCTTTCCCCCCAAAAAATGTTATACGAGGCTATAAAATAGGTTTCAATTTTTCCATTCTTATTTTGAAAACGTTAGCCTAATTTGCAGTGAGTGGAAATTAATTTCTGTAGCCCTCATACTATATCTCATATTGTGATGCACTGAGTGCAAGCTGCTTGAATGTAGCTAAGCAAATATCAACTATCATTAAATAGACTGTATTGGGCGCAAATATTTTATAATAAAAGTTGGGGCAGAACCAGGTGTTGCCCCACCCGGCTGTGCCTCAAGCGTGCCATTTTGCTTCATATTAGTCTGGGAGTGAACCACAACCTATACGCCTGAACGAAAACCGTGTTGAGAAAGACTAAAATGTTAGCTTCCGAACTATCATCAAAGATTACTCCTATGGTAAACAGAAGATAACTGCAGGCTAGTTTAAACATAGTGTATTTAAGATAACTTACCTCTCTAGCCACTATTTCTTCAGATGAAGCATAAAACAAACGCCAAATCGGTCACCATTCGACATGCCTTGTTGACATATGTTCTCTAACTGGTTCCAATTATTCCCACTAGGCTGCACCACCCTCTAAGGAAGACGGAGGGAGTACCCGATTGTACCCCGCTACCCGGTTATGCCCCCCTTTCCCCTATGTTTAAAATTTCTGAAAAATTGGCAACTACCTTAAAAGTTTAAAAAACTTGAAATTTTTGTATTTTTCGTATGTCATCCTTTTTAAAACACACAACATCATATATCAGCTTATATTGATAGAAAGTGTCAGTCCTATATATTATGCGCATAGTGAAGCTGCGTCCATGCGTATGAAGCCTCGCGTAATTATATCAGCGTATTTCTCAAGAACCGTTCGTCATAAAGATTATGTGGTAAATGGCGTTTTGTTTCTACTGGCTATGAGGTCCCTGGAAAAACATTTTCGTTTGCTAAATTGTCCCGGGTTCGAATCCAGGAGACAATTATATTTTTCCATAAGTTTACACAGGATTTTTGATTTTTCAGTGTAAGGTTTTATTCCTTCATTCATTAAAATACGTAAATATGGACCAATTTTCCTATTTTTTGCTTTACTCGACGGCTAAAGCTCTATACCAATGTTTCCCAATCTGGGTGATGCGGAACCCTGGGGTGCCGTGAAGTGTTCTGAAGGGTGCTGCAAAAAATGTTCTGTTTCCCATTTTTAGACTCATTTTACATTGTCGACTTTCAGAAATGCAAGCCAGAGTTAAGTCGACCTTAATTTCGTCGCAAAGGCACTTCAAAATGAAAGGAGATATGGAGATTGGAGTTAGGGGTTCAACTTCACCATGATTATTACTGATGGTTGATAGGGAGGGGTGCCACCAAATTCTGAAAAGTCACTGCTCTATACTATCTTATTCTTGCGATGTTTACATGTTATACGGTTGAATTTATCAGAAATACGCATTCTTTTTTGAAATTTTTTGGATTTTTCGTACTCATTCCGGGCGTTGTCAAGGAGACTCTCATTGTTGCCTCCGATTCATTTAAGGCCAATTAAACCTTCAAATAGACGAAAGAAAAGCGTTATTGTTATCTTCTCTTCATTGATAATCTAAATAAACGCTTGCATTGACGTCGCCTTTATAGTAGGTCCTGTGAGAAGTTAAAAGCAGTCGTTGATAGACACTTGATGGAAAGCAACTGTTTGTGAGTTCGTCTATAAGGGTGCAACGATAATCATTGGAACTAAGGTAAGCTAGAATTAAAAAATTTTCCCGTTTGAATATACCGCGATATTAAACTAGCACTGAGTAACTCTGTGACATTGTGATCACGTAATTGCTCTAATATATTGCTGTAAAATCACAGAAAATTTAAAAATGCCAAGAGGTAGACCAGTGAATAGGAGAGCTATTAGCCCAGCTACAGCTGCCAGAGAAAGGAAGAGGAGCCAGAGATCAAAGGAAGAGTATTGTAGGAAAGAGAGAGAAAGGGATGCGGAAGCTCATAGGATTGCCCGTGTAGATGAGGAGCAGAGAGTAGGTACAAGTAAGACAAAGAAATAGGAAAACACGTCAAATGAATAGGGAACAAAGAAGATCTAACCTAGGGCCAAACTATTTATTTGCAAGCGTAGCTGCAACGGGCTGCTAGTTAGTTTTATATAACTTTTTTAATGATTCCTAAATACAGTCCTGTAACTGAAAAACATAAAATTTATGATATGCCTTTAAAAATTTTAACAAACATAACTTTCAACTGAAATTTTTAGTCGAGACATGAAAAAGTTGACATTGAAAAACTTTTTTTCTAATTGCTTTAGGTGGATTCATCATTCGAATGAAATGTTCAGAAATATTGAAATATGTTTTTGAAAAAGATTCAATATAAATAACTTTAATAGTTTTCATGATACTGATTTATATATGAAAGCTGTGCTCGGTCAGGCAAGCAATCCTTACGTTGTTGGCGGGAAAGTGATCGTTGGCTGATGTTTCTAAATAACATTCAAAATTAAATAGTATAGCATTATCCTATAGCCATATAAAGTTAGATCTATAGCAACCCAGCGTTGCTCACTTTGCCATTTTGTCTCTTTATCGGTAATGCTTGATATTATTAGTTAAATTGGAGGCTTTAGGCATATTTGGCAATGTGTTGGAATGGATTAAAAGTTACCTCATTGATAGAAAATTAATTGTGAAGGTCAATAATTTTATGTCTGACTGTTTTGTGTCTACATCAGGTGTACCGCAAGGATCTCATCTGGGACCACTATTATTTGTATTGTTTTTAATCCTCCAGTACTCGCGCGAGTTTTTCAAACGAGAGTACTCGCGCGGGATAGATTTTAACTCCAGATGAAGAACTTGGATAATGTTTGCCAAATGTATTTCATTCATCAAAAAAAATTATAAATAGAAATCCAATTTAATAGAAACATAAGTAACATATCATTTTTTAACAAGATTTAATAATATTACTATTTTAAAAAATTACAAAACCCTAAATCAGTATTTTATAATGTAAAAAATACGGAACATACATTTTCTAGGCGCAAAAACACAAAATGAAATATGCTGAAAATGGTAAAATTACAATTACTTTTCATTATAAACATACATGAAAAACCAAGGTTTATAAAAGTATACTTATTATAATATTCCTCTTTTTTTAAAGCGTCCTCATTTTGTCAGATTTCTCGTACACATTCATTTTTCTCAGATTCCTTTTCAAATGTCTCATACACATTTACAGAATTTTAATAATATTAGTGCAAAATAAAAATAATAAACCTCAAATCATTGTTTTATAACATCAAAAACATTGCACATTTCTTTGGGGTGTGTAATAGCAAAATTCAAATTGTAATATAGTAAAAATAGACAAATTACAATTATTTTTAATATAAAAATGCATAAAAAATAAAAGTTGAAAAAATATAACTATAATAACATATTTTCAAAACACTCTTCACATATTTTTTTCAGATGTTTTATGCAGGTCCAATTATCACAAATTTCACAGAAATTTGTAGTTTTGACGTCCTTACTTCTTGGACATTTACTGAATCTTCCAATTTTCCCCTTTCTAGATCTTTCCTGCTTTTCTATGGATGTTGAAGATTCGCCATATACATCAGCTTTTCTCTTTAGTTGTCTTGGGATCATTTTCATGGTAGTTCGTTTTATGATGAACAGCCGTGTTAATTGCAAGGATAGTTCACGCAAAAATTTTCGTCTTGTCATTCTGTTTTCATGATTGACCTGATTCAATATTATTAAGGCATTTATTCCTGCTGTATTCAATAAATGGCAGAAAATTGCTAGTGGCCATCTTCTTGTGTTTCTTGCTGTATTATATGTGGCACCCTTTTTGTCAACTGTGTCAACACCCCCTTTAGTGTAATTATAAAAGGTTACTATTTCAGGCTTTCTTTCATCTCTCATTGTTTCGTCAATACTTATTTGGTGGTGCATTGTGGACATTAGAATTACATTTTTTCCTCTCTTTGGAATGTATGACACAAGAGTCATTTTATTTCTAAAGACAAACAAACTACTTTTCGCTTCTCTGCCTTTAGTGTTTATAATTTGTGGTGGCAACTCCCTTTTGTTTTTTCTTACTGTTCCCACCAACGATATTTTTTTCGTATGCAAATCTTCGGCAAGGGGAATGCTACAAAACCAATTGTCAGCTGTTATGTTTCTTCCTGTCCCAAGGATTGGGCCAGTCAACCGTTTTACGACCTCTCTCGGCATATTGTCTAGTTTGAAAGGACCATGTGGCTGCAATCCGGCGTATATCTCCAGGTTGAAGGTGTAAAAGACCCTTGCATCTACCAGGGCAAATATTTTTATCCCATACTTTGCAGGCTTGCTTGGCAAATATTGTTTGAAGGAGCACCGTCCCTGGAACCCAACAAGAGTCTCATCCACTGTTGCATATTCTCCTATCATGTACGATTTTTGGAAGTTCTGTACAAATAAATCGAAAACTTCCCTTATTGGTGCCAATTTATCGAGTTCCTGTCTTTCGACTCTATCATTTATGTTGTCAGATTGAAGGCTTTGCAGAAGAAATCTAAATCTTTGATAACTCATTGAAGTATGAAAAATTTCAACGCCTAGTCCACTTTGATCCCACAAATCTTTTACATTTTGCCGACCTGATCTATAAACTCCCGCAAAAATAAGAAGACCGAAGAGGCACTCGATTTCTAATTCGTCAGTATGTCTTGCATCCCTTTCACGAGAGTAACTTTCAGCTATTTTATCAATCTAGATGTTAGTGTAATTTACAATGTGTTTTAATATGTCCGTATTTAACATTAGACCAAAACATTCAAGAGGGGTTTTCATGCTATCTTTCACCCCCTTGAAGCCCGGTGCTTGCGATACAATGTTAAAAACAGGATTTCTTACGTTACGGCATGGTTCCTCTCTCCTCCATACCAAACATTTTCCTCGCTCTCATGCAAATCCTCAATTTCTGAGTCAGAAATTTCTTGCTCCGTGTCTGTAGCATGCACCGATTCATTGGCGCTACCTTCTGAAGATCCCACATCTTCATCAGAAATTTCTTCATCTGATGATTGGTCTAAAAGAAGTGCTATTTGCTGAAAATCCATTTCTGTATTCAAACCTGACATCTAAAAGTATAAATAAATTAATGTGAAACAATTAGTATATAAAATTTTCAGTATTTACTATAAATAATATTGTATATGCGGAGAGAAAGTGAAAAGAAAAAGTTTTTTTACTCACCTCAAAAAATAGTTATCCTTTAAAAGTTGTTCAGGATGGGACAGAATTATAAAAAATCAGCAATTGTTGTATTAAAAACTAATTCTCCAAAACAGCAACAATATTTTCCACAAAAGGAGATATATCTCAGATGCCTGTCTCAGATCGCCATACGCCGTCTAAGAAAAAGCGTCCTTACTAAAAAACGGTCGACACAATACTACAGATTTTTGCCTAAAAACCTTCCGCATATGTGTCATTCCAGCTACTGAAATGGAGAGGCCAGAGAAAACCGAACGAAAGGGAAACCGTCATAAAATGTGATGGGTGGGGTAGAAATCTACCCCGCGTGAGTACCGGAGGGTTAAATGATATAAGCACTTTCATTGATCCAATAAATCACTTACTTTATGCAGATGATCTAAAATTTTTTCACTAAATCAATAATCTGAAATATTGCTTGGATCTGCAAACATGCTTAAAAAACTTAATAAATTGGTGTAAAATAAACTATATGGAGTTAAATATCAGTAAAAGTTATGTAATGACATATGCAAGAACTGTGAATCCTATTCTATATCATTATGAGCTAGAGCAAAATCAGTTGTCAAGGGTGAACAGTATTTCTGACTTAGGAATTAATTTTGATTCTGCTTTAAATTTTAATGCCCATATTGAGCAAATAGTTATAAAAGCATATAAAATGTTAGGCTTTATATATCGTGTCACCAAAGATTTTCATGGATGTCAAGGTTTTAGAATACTCTATTGTTCACTTGTCAGACCCATACTTGAATACTGTTCTGTACTATGGTCCCCATATTATGCCACTCATATTCCTCTACTTGAAAGAGTGCAGCATAAGTTCCTAAGAATGATTTGGTATAAAAACAGGGAAATACCATTTGCAACTAACTATGAGATGATTATGATAGAATTAGACCTACAATCGCTGCATGTTCGTAGAGAAATTGCCAATCAACTATTTCTTTTCCACTTGGTAAGTAACTCCATAAATTGCCCTTCTTTACTACAAAAAATAGATTTTAAAATCCCAGCAAAGTGCACACGTGATAACACATTATTTAATGTTCCTTATTCTGCAAAAAATTATTCTTTCCATCAACCACTTCTCCAAATGATGAGAGAACATAATGCAATTTGCACTGAAATTGATTTATTTAATACTGACTTCATATCATTTAAAAGGAAATTAAAAATAACATATGGAATAATAAATGCCTGATCATCTATATTTTATTTTTTTATTTATTATTTTTTATTTTTTTTATAAATATTGTATTAATTACTTATTTGTTTTCTTTTTCTGTGTTAAATTATAGATATACCATATAAAATGATTTTTCTTAATCATATTTAAAATCAGAATATTAATAAATGGCTTATGTTTAATGTTTGTGAGAGGTGGATTTCCACCACCTTCTGTTATATCACAGATGTGCAATATTTTTATACTATGGACTTTTCATGATTTTTATGGTATTAATAAATTGTGTCTAATGTACTATATTTTTCTTATGATTGTCTTTAATGTAAAATTTTATAAAATCTTTTAATGTAATATTATATCAATCTGTATTTCACTGTAAAAACAAATGTATATTTTTCTAAATTGGGCTTTGCCCATTAATATATATTATTATTATTATATCTCGAAATTATGTGATTTACAGAAGTCCATCTGCACTTTTTCAGCTATATACTTCCTGTTTTGATTACCATCCAATGTAATTGATTTTAATTAGTATGATAAGCATAAATAACTGTAAAATCATGGATTAATGATTTTAATGGAATTACAAAGTCATTTTATGATGGGCAGTATTCTAGTGTTTCATAGTTAGCCACCTTTCATCCAGGGGGTGACAGCTGTCAATCCCTGCATGGAATGTGTGATTGAAAAATTAGGCAACTGTTTGCTTTCCTTTGTGAGTGATAGCCAGTTCAGACATGCTCACACTCATGATAAGACATGTTTGTGAGCTCCGCTGGGTCAAGCAAAGACAAAGTGTAATTGTAGTCTTTATCCTCTCCACAAAGTGCGTTTCAAACACTAAGTACTAATGAGCTTAGAATATACTTACATATGTTTCAGTGCTAACAAGGATTAAAGTTGTTTTTGAAAGTTTTTTTTACTTTTATTTTCATTGGATTGAAGAAATATAGATCCGGTGATTGATCTACCATATTAATTTATACTGTCCACTTGCCTTTACCAACGAGTCGCTGGAACAAATATTATTATTATTTATGAATATGTATGTCTCTCCGGAAAAGAATGTTGTATTTTTATAGATGTTTTAATTGTAATTCTTTACGTGAATAAATAAAAAATCTTGCACCCAGTTGTTTTGTTTTAATTTGAGTCCTAAACTTATATTAAATACGTCATCTAGCTTCTTAATTCAAATGTACCGCCAAAACCTGGTCTGCTGCTTCAGCTCCGATTGACCGCTAGATCGCTCTGTCGTCAACGAGCTGCGCTTCCAATTCTTCCATGCTCTGGTATATATCGAAAGCGATATCTATTAGTTGAGAAATTTTTCCCGCGGAGTCGAATTAATTTTGGTAGATTCTATACTGTGTATGTTGAGAACTGAATACCCTCTCAAACACATTGAATGTTGCATCCCTGTTTGTAGAAATGGTGAATTGGTGCAATGTGGTAACCGAATTCACGGTAAAAGAGGAATTACTTAGTTGTTTGTCGGAATCGAGAAGTTCACATTACGAATCATCATCCATAGCACTCATACTCCCAAATGGTGAAGTAAGTATACATAAATGCTGTATGTATGCCTGAATCATTAGTTTTTCGTTGTATAAGTTTGGAATTAAAAATTTTAACGGAACTGTTATTTTACAGTAAATTAATTTCAGCTTAACAGTAACGAGTACTTACACTAATTAATTCTTGCCGCCCATTATTTTGACGGATACGTCTATTTCATATATTATATTTGCCTATTTATCTATCGACTGAAAGATGCAGCAACGTATGTTTTTGGTTTTTCGCGTAAATTATCTATTTTGCGGTATCGATTTAATATTTTGTGTCATTTAAGTAGTTGACGAGGTTGATGTACTGTCTTGGTGAGACTCATCACACTATTTAATATTTTCGTTATATGTATTTACTAATATTGCTGACTGGCTTTGTTAAGATATTACGAAGGACCTTGGGGCATTTCCAATTTCGTGCTGATGTTATGTACATTTCGTATTTTTTCATAATCTTTTCAATCTTGAACAATCATCATCTAGTCTCGCTGAACAGTTAAGAAATACGTTTTCCTCACAAGACGTTTTAAAAATGTGGATTCTCTTTCAGGTGACTGAATGTATTACAGTTAAGGCAAGCACATCTGCAGGGTGTTTGTGCGTTGCCATTAGCCGCACTTTAATATTGTTTGATTGTGCATCGAAGAAAGTTGTGCAGTGTATATCGTTTGAATCTAATATTGATGGATACTGCATGGCTAAGAATAATTCAGTATTGGTAGTCGCGCTTAGGAATGGTTACTTACATTGCTTACTAGTTGGAAGAGATCAGAAATTATTTGAGAGGTAAGACTTTATTTAACATTTATACAAGAGCGCCATATTCTAACAATGTATTATGTAGTTATAGTTATGGGCAGTGGTGAGTTGCCAAAATTTTAACAACCGGTTCTCTCACATAATATGGAACTGCCTGAATTTTAACAAACGGTTCTTTTTATAATGACAAAACAAAAATTTAAAATATTTTTGAAAATTTACCTATTTTTAAATTGTTTATTGTTGATACTTTTACAGGCAAAGGTCAACATAGAAAAATATAAATTTTTACAATACATTATGGTTGTACAATACAATATTTAAATTAATATAAATAAAAGAAATACAGTAGTACGTCGACTTATTACAATAAATGAAAAGACTGGGTTGGGTTGGTGATGGTGATCGAAAAATTTCACTTCTTCCTTATAGATTGATTATTAATATTTGCATTTAAAATAATTAATAGCACACTATTACATATGAAATATTTTGTCATATATTACATTTTTAGTGAATATTCTGTTGTCGTTTAGTAAATGCCTTTGGTTTTTATTTTCGACTATAAAATTCTGATATTCTTCTCCCACCTTGTTGTTGTCAATGCTACATATAATTGTTGGTGTGCAAAGATGGAAATAATTATATGTATACATATATAATGTAGGGAAAATAATTAAATTTTGTGCACTTAACGGTATGATTGTTTTAAAATTGTACTCTGTACTTACAAAGAAAGAAAGCTTACTCGAATCCTCAATAATGTTCTCAGTAGTTATGTAAATATAACTCTTTAAAAGATTTAAATTAAAAACTAACTAATTAATCAATCAGCAGAATAATTTCTTTGAATACTATCTGAACAAAAATGAATCAATTTATTTCAACATTGTAAACTGTTCCCTTGACGATTGAATGGATCATTGTATTGGAGATCCTTATTGACAAAAAATAAACTGTTTATCGTAGAAACCATTACATAAACAAACATAAGTGTTTATTATATATTCCCGTCGTTTTCGCCGAAAGAAAGGTGAGTTGTTGACGTACATGTGGTGCCGACCTGTCGGGCAGAATGAGAACTACATTTCGCTGTCGGCCATATTGTGTTCCTTAAAGTATAACGTTTTTATTATAGAGAATGAATACATCATCATATCTGAAGTATCTATTCCACCCATGTATTTATTATAAATATCTATCATTTCTGACCTAACAGAGTGTTTCTGCATCCCATGACGTACATTACTAACAGTTTTGCTTTCTGCTACTGCCTTGGTTGACAACATCAGAACAGGATTCCTTTGGGATTTCTTTTCCCTATATCCAAGAAAAAGTAGTTCCTCTATAGTATTTTATTTCTCCTATATCAAACTATTTCTTTAATCCCTGAGGGATATTCTTTCTGTTCCTTCTAAGTGTACTGGTAAAAAATGTACACTGTTTGAATAGTTCATGGGCCAACTGAATGCTCATAAAAAAGTTATCGACAGCTACATTATTCCCAATATTCAGCAACTTTTTCACAAGCACATAGCTCAATCCAAGTTTCTGGATTTCTTCCTTATCCTCCCTACTCTTAGCTCCTCAATAACAATAAAATGCTAAGCAATAGTTAACCACTGAATCACACAGCATCCAGGACTTGATGTCTCACTTGTGGTGACAATTGTTAGTAAGATATTGGAGTATTTGCAACTGGGTTTTGGTTCCTACAAGGGTTTCATCTACACTAAGATGCTCATGGTGTGTATAGTTTGAATTCGTTGAAATTTAACACAAGGGTTGTAATTTTCATGTGCGGATGGGAAAAGCTTTCTATTGTCTGTGAGATGGAAAATTTTTAAAATTAACTGGAAACAGATTCTCGAGAACATTTTGCTAAACCAAGAGACACCTCATGAATTGTTGACCAGTATGAGAAAATAGTTGGTCTTCTTGTGATGCCCATTTCTAGCAAAACAGCAACAGATGCCTTCATCTCTATTATGTTGGCTGGATGCCATTTCTTCATTCTTGATTTTGGCGACAAGTTTTGGTGGTCGGCTAAAAATTGGTCAGCATAGTGATTGGTTTCCTCCACAAATATGTTCCATAGACCAAGCATGAAAAAATATCAAAGAACACAATATGGATAGTTTTGTAAAGGAGCATGCTTTGGACCAGGAGTTTCCATGTAACGGAACATGGGAATACATGGAATATCGTGATTTCAATGTATTTGGGAGGCTGATTATTGATATTTTCACCATCAGTGCTCATATCGTAGTCTTCATCACTTTCTTCACTTTCAACCAAAACAACAGGTTTCTTTTTGCGCACAACAATGTTACTGTAGTCTGAATCATAATTGTCTCCTTCACAGTTATCTTCTGAAACCTCGACATCTTCCTTCTCTAAATAATCTTCGTAGTCACTTAATGTGTTTATATAACAAACCAATTCATCGTCCTCAATTTCAAATCTTTGCTTGTAGGTGCCATTTTGAAAGAATAGAGGTAAAGTTCCACTAAATTGAAAAAATCATAACTTAACTAATAATGTGAAGCAAAAAGAATGGAAGGTACGTAAACTAGATAGTCTCCTCTTTCGTATGATGACATCTCCTGCCATCTGTCATTTTCATATGCATCTATTATGAGTTTACGCTTATTCAGCATGGTCGACAATTTATCATTGTTGGTACTTCTTGCTTGGGAAGCAAACGATGATATATTGTTGTGTGGCACTCAAAGGGTTAATACATTTGGATTTATCTGAATCAAGGTTCTCTTAAATTTCATAGTTTTCTGTTCAGCTTTTCCAGTTTCTCATTTTTGGATCATTACAGATTTTGGACTGCTGATATGATGGCTCAAGAAATTAAATACTAAAGCATTGAGAACGTAATAAGAAACATCAGCATCCCAAACTTCAAATATTCCTGTAGATTTATGATCAGCTTTGCAAAATCCACACAAATTTTATATTAAGATGTGTTCAAATTTCATTAATTAGTATCCTAACACTAGGTATGTTATTAATATGGAAAATTGAGTATCTTTCATAACAGATGACACTCACCCATGTCAAAATTTAATTTATTTTTAGGTTTTTAGTGCCTTGAATATAAAAGCTGTATAAACTAAAAAGGTTTTTTATTTAATTTTTCTATGTAGATGTTTTACCTCTATTTAATGGTAAAGTGTAATTATTTCTTTCAGTTACTCTTTTTGTGTGTAGTTGAGTTTTCTCTCTGTGTTGCAATATTTACGGACCAAAATTTATATAAATAAGAAACATTTAACTCCATCTCATAATGGCAGGACCTCCTTCGCACGGATAAGGGGTAAATGAATGTGAAATTATAAGATATTTAAAGAATAAACCAGATTACAGGAAATCATTATTTTTACGAGGAAAGTGACTTTGGATTTTAAAGTAAAAGTGATTATATTGAAAATCCTCCGCCATCATCAATTGCAATATCTCATGTAATAGAAAACTTAGTTTGTTTATAAAATAGTAAATTCTCTTTCTAAAAGATATGTTATGATCTAGCAGCAAGGAAATATTCTTAAGCTATATGTATATCGTGAAAATTTATAATTTTTTAAATTAAAAATTTTGTACGTGCCTTTTAAATGTTAGCCAGGGCATTTTCATGATAAACTGTAATATGATTTCCACTCATAAGAATAATTTCAATATCTAAAAACAAAAATTACAGCTACGGTGATTTTTTAGAAAAACTATGAAAACTTTCATGAAACTAGAGCTTGAGTTTTTTAGGATACAGTATGAAAATATCTTGAGAGCAAAAGGGTTAATATATCAATAAAAAGCCCCAACTTAAAATTTTCAATTATCATACTGAGACTTGATCAGGTTAAGCACGCTTTTTAATTTAAATAACTTCAGCTTTAGTATGTTATTTTAAATTTGACTTGACCAATGTTTTATTTTGCTAATTCTATTAGTAATACAATTACAATTACAAAATTTGAGGTAAAATTAAAAAGTGTTATATTTTATTTTTATAACAAACAAAAAATAAAATATTATTGTTCATTGTAAAGTTTTTTTTAGGGTTATCAATGTATGTTTAGTATATTAACAATCCCTCTTTTTATTATTGCTAATTTCTCTAATTTATCACTTATGGACAGGAAATTTGATGATCAAGACTCAGAAATTCTTCCTACATTTGTGGGCCTACATGCAGAGTCAGATGATTCACTTATCTTGGTTGGCCGCAAAGGAAAAATCTTCAGGTTTATATTAAATTATTATCATTTTTCATGATTTACAATTTTTGCAAAGTACAGGCGACTCCCGAGATTCAACGGGGATGCGTTCCTGATAACGTGGTTGAATCTCGAATTGTCGAATGTCGAACGCCGTTTTTCCATATACTTGCATGTTATAATTGAGGGATAGGGATCTTGGGAAAAAGTCTCCCCTAACGTTCTATAAAGATAAAATCACATTACTAATATGTTAATACAACAATATTAAATTATAAGTAAATTAAATAATAAATATTTTAAATGCATAACTTATTTTTTGCACTAAAAAGGAAAAAATAAATTTTTGTTTGTATGATTATTTTATGTAATTTAAAAATCTAAATTAAATCAAATCTGCCTCATCCATTCCCATGTTATTTAAATGGAGGAATGAGTAGTATTAGAAATTTTAAAGCGTGTTGAGAAAAGTGAAAGCCATACTGAAATGGCACGATCGTTGGGAATGTGTCGTTCAACAGCCCTAGGCGTGGTGTTGTGATTCCTAAAATGGAAAAACTTTTAAAACTTTGGGTAGATGATCAGTGTCAGAAACACATTCCTATTAGTGAGACCATGATTAGAGCAAAGGCTAAGGATCTCTATAATGATTTGAAAGAAAGGATGGATGAAATTTCTGTTGATGAGCCTCCATTTAGTGCAAGTCATGGCTGGTTTGACAGATTTAAGAGAAGGGCAGGTTTGCATAACCTTAAATTAACACCTTCGTTGCGGCATAATTAATTTTCACACTCCCACTAACGGGAGACATTTTTTTTGGAAAATTTCGCAATACCTTCGTACTTTAGCTTAAAATATTATGTTATATAAGAAACAAATGAAAATACCTTTAATTTGTATATTTGGAATGAGAACATCATATGATGTTGCCCGTAAGTGGGAAATGCCAAAAAGTAGACTACCCCTCATCACATGGTTTGGAATAGAAAAAGACGCGTTGTTAGATAACGGATATAATTTTTTTCCTTGTCGCATTTGAAGCAATTTAATATATATACTCCTTCCTAACTTTTATGTTGGAATAAAGGAGCGAGGATATCATATTTCGTCTTATGTGCGGAAAATCCTAAGTTACGTTATCTGTTTTATTACATCTAAAATACAGTAAAGTTTGGGTTTATCCGAGTATGCTTCTATGTTTAGGTATAAAACAATAAAAAATTTAGCACGCTGAGATAATCTTCATTGCCTGCTGGAGAATGCGGGATTATCTGTTTTAGGCAATGTTTGAGACTTCCTAATCCATAATATAATTCCCCGTAGAAAATTGGAAAGTTACTAGTTACTTATATATTTATTTATTTTCAGCTTATTCATGTTTTTGATTGTGCGAGTTTCTTTCAGTCCAAATTATCTCTGATAATCATCAGGATTCTACTATATCACAAAAAAATTGTTCTGAAGATGATTTCGAGTTATCAAGGTTTGTAAACTTGGAAGAAGGTTTGGCTTAAATTCAAACGAATACTTATAAATACATGGGTGATTTTTCAAAAATAACGTTGAAATTCACTTCCAAAACAATGTATATTCGTAATAAAATATATCGGTTGCTTTTACAATTATAAATTTTATCATTATTTCCATAACTTTCACTATTCCAAAAGTGCGAATTTATATTGCTGCATACATTGGTATGTTATTTCGACTTGCTAATATTGCTGCATTAATTAGTATGTTATTTCGACTTTTTAAAGTTTATTTTTACTCCATAAAAATGTATTTTTGTTCATTTCCTTGTCAAGTCTCTCTTTCGTTAGTATACCCTCTGAATTCTGAGGTACAAATCTGAAAACCTTAAAATTCCAGTTAGCATGGCATTTTATCACTCGCTAATTGGTACCTACTCTTTTATTAAATGAGTGCAAGTTTGATATTTCTTCAAATTATACAGCATGTTTCATGACATTAAAATCCTAAAAATGATCATGTCCTTTCAGGGTATTAAAATATTTTCTAGATTTGTGTGAGAAAAGATGGGTAAGGGGGCTATATTCGGAGGGGGGCTATATTCGGTCAAATACGGTATATAAGACTCGTGTGTCTTATATATACTTTTAAATATTTTTAGGATGCAATCCTCCCACACTTTTGTGTCCCTTTGCACGGGAAAAGTTGCAGAATATAAGCTGGCATCACTGTTCAGGAGCCTTCTGTCTTTATTACGAGAGGGAAGTCCCAAGGGGAAAGACAATTCTTGACCCTTCCGATTCAGGATCATTGGGTTATTTGCTCAGGTTTGACATAGTTCAAATGCTTAAGCTTTGCGTTTTATGCATCATTTATTACTGGTGGAGTTTTGCAGAGGTTTTCAGGAATGTAACCCCAAGAAAAACGCAGCCTGTTGTATTTGGGGAATTAGCCCCTGCAAGTTAGGCAACCTCCGTTCATTTTTTTTCTCTTTTCTACTACGGAACTTAATTTATTTTCTGATACTTTTTTCGTCTTCTTTTAACTTGTTTAAGTCTCATATTCATTGAAGTTAATTTTTCCATCTCTTTCTCTATTTTACTGCTGTCACCAATACAGAGGACAAATGATCCATTTTTGCTAGGATGGGAACCAAACCCTGTATTTCCCATTGCCTTAATTACTTCTCTTTTGCAATTTCCTCTTTCGTGGTGTTTTAGGAATGTAACCCCCACAAAAGATGAGGTCTGCCTGTATTGGCTTCTTAAATCATTTGAAATAATCGATTATTAAAACTATTAAAAGTAGTAGTAGAAAATGAATCGATTCAAATGTATTCGAATACAAATACTCTTTTGAATTTTATTACATTTATGCATTTTGCTTCATTTGGTAATTTATTAAAAGTGTTGGCTTGGCTGACAGATAGCGCCACTATGCGATAGCTCGAAATGTTTGTTCGTCAGCTGATGTACGAAAGTCGAGGACTGTCTGTAGTAGTAGGTTGAATGGGCGAATGATTTTGCACCAACATATGTAATTTGATCCTCTCACGATATCATAGTATGTTGATCACAGACAAAGTGAACCATCTATGACTAATAAATTCCATGTGAATTAAAGTCTTCGTGATTGTTAACTATCCAGTTTTACATAAAAATATGGGTGACCACGTTGAGAATAGAGGTTCTACACCTTCACAAATATCGAAATCATTGCATAATAGTTATGATGCAAATTTTAAACTTTTAGTGGCAAAATATGCTGATGAAACTAACAATTGTGTAGCAGCAAGAAGGTTTGGTGTCACCGGGGCAAATGTGCGGCGGTGGAAAAAATCGCAGGAAATGCTAAAGTGTGCAAGTTCAAATCGGAAAGCATTTTGTGGGCCTAAGGAAGAACGTCATAAAAATGTAGAGACCAGTTAATAACATTTGTGCCAAATATTTGTTCCAAAATATTCAATTGAAAATTCCAATCAAAATTGCTTATATCAATTGGTTCAGTGTTCATTACTCCATGGTATAATAAACTTCTGTCATTGTGTGCATAATAAATTTTTTCCTTTCATTGAAAGTTAAAAATGGGGGGGGTCGTCTTATAATCAGAGTCGTCTTATATTCGGGTATATATGGTACATACCAATCATGCTGTTCCCTTACGGGGTAAGCAAGCTAAATGTGTGGCGACCAAAAAACAAAGCCACATAATCCTCTAACTAAATGCTATATTGACAAGAAATAACAACGTAACAACAAAACAAATGCTCTTGAGACGTAACAATAGTCTCGCAACTTAAACACTTCATAAATGTCAAATTATATTTACACTCTGTCCTCCGTAAACTTTTAGCATGCGCCACTTGCGAGGAAACTCTTCTCGCCTTGCACTCCATCACTGGGGATCTAACTCTCGCTGGCGGTGACCCTCGGCAGACCGCTGTCTCGGGATATCTGCCGACTCCTTCTCTTCTAAGCCACGGTCATGTGATGGAGCGGTTGAGGGGAGATTCGGCGGGTAGCTTAAACGGGCGACTCCTTGACTTCGTATTGGTTAATTTCTTGATTACGTTATATAACTATGAGAAAAGGAGTAAATGGGAAATAGGGGTAATATTCGCCCTATATAAAGCGTGTTGGTGTGGGAACCGCCATTTGGCGGATCCATTTGGTGGAGACTTTTGGCTTTTTGTTCGCCGACTACGAAAGATGCCGATAACGAAAGGCGGCGATATTCTGCGTTTTTCGTCGTGTTTATTCGACAAGTGCTTCGTTAAGTGCGGAGGTGCGGGGAAAATCGCTGCAAATGTCTCTACCATTCACAATATTTCTCCACACCTTTCTATCCTTACATACTTCTTTTGCTTCAAACACATCCATGCATTGTTTCATACATCGTCTTTCATTCCTTAAACTTTACAAATTTACAAATTAAAATAATTAATAATAAAAATTACAACAGTTTCAAATTAAATACAATTTTCAGTTTACAATAAAAGTTTCAATGTACAATAGAAGCTACTATTTATAATGAAACTAATATTTACAATAAAACCTACTATTTACCATAAAAATTACTATTTACAAAGGCAGAAGCAAAAAAATTAACAAAAATATGTATGTACAATTTCACATTAATCTGTGATGCCACTCCTGAAAACAGTTATTTAAACAGAGTCCTGGCTCACCTTCACAATCTCCGCAGTAGGTCGAAACTACTTTTCTTACTTTATTGGCTGTGCATACCCTGCAAGCCTTTTGCTTCTTCCTTGCGCCAGATGTTGGTGGATATTCTTTTATAAAATGCGAATCTATGGTGATAATGGAGGAGGTGGACGGTTGAGTCATAGATTTCGAAAGCGAGGGGTGTGGAGAATTTCCGCAGAGATACTCAATTATGGATAAACGAAATGAATACAGATCCATCCGTTCTCCACTATATCGCTGATACAAGAAATAAGAGTTCAACATCATCATTTCGATGATGTGAAGTCCTAATTTCTTGTACCACTTCAGGGATTTACGTTCTGAAATATAATAAGATAAATACTGGTCTACCCGATCAATACCTCCCATGTATTTATTATAATGAACAATACATTGAGGTTTTTTTATTGATCGGGCATGATGAGAGGTTGTTTCAATGAGATCCCCTGAAAATTCAGAGGATATCATTAAAACATCTCGTTTATCCTTCCATTTTGAAACGTTAATCCCATCAGATGTCCACTGCTGCACCATTTCGTTTTTCCGTAATTTTTTCTGTACAACCTTTTCTGTTTGCTCTTAGAGTCCCAGTACAATAAGACTGCTCATTACCTAGCAGCTCTCGAGTCAGGCCAACGCTATTATAAAAGTTGTCCATATATAATGAGTGGCCACTCCCCAGCCCTTCCATCAGTTTATGGACAACTTTATTAGCGTGACCTTTCCCTGAAAGATTTTCATCCATTGCCCCCACATAAATCAAAAACCTATGAATCAACCCGTCCGGTTCCGTCAACATATAAAGCTTCACGCCGTATGTGTGTTTTTTCAGCTTTATAAATTGACGGAACGACAATCGTCCCCTCCATGGCATCATAGATTCATCGATACATAAATGTTTGCATGGGTAGTTGGTCATCTGCATTCTTTTATGGAAAAATTCCATAAAAGGTCTTATCTTGAACAGAGGGTCTGCTGAGATAGGGTTGTCCATTACTGGATTTTCGACGAAATGCAAGGTTTGATGAATATTCAGAAATCTATCCCTAGACATCCAGGACGAAAAGTAATTTAGATTCAATTTCTCGTTGATGTTCCAGTAATCGACAACCCTGCTCAGCTGAAGGATTCCCATATGGAACTTGAGTCCTTAAAATAGTTTGAGTTCCTCTTTTTCGAGATCTTTCCAATCAGTTATGCAGGATCTCGGAGTCACTCCTTGGAGGAAGAGCTCCTCGGCAAGTTTAGTTATTTCCCGCAGAACCAATTGGAAGAAATCTTCATTGAATACCAAATCAAAGTAATTTTTAGGATCATTTCCATCTGGGAGGATTTTCAAGCCACTCTGCTCAAGATAAGCAGTGCGGATCCTGTGGTGTATCTACCCATGCAAGCGTAGGTAAAGGGGATGGAAGGTATTCTGAAGAAAGTGGAGAAGAAATTGAAAGTGTAGGAGAAGGCGGAGGAGGAGGAATGGAAGGGGTAGGTGAAGGTGGTCTAGGGTCTAAAAATGGTTGGGTAAAGTTGGGTGGGTGAAAGTGGCTGCAATTCATGAAGGACAGGGGGAGAGGAATCTATTGCACCAACATCTGGCGGCAGTTCTTGGGGACATGCAACGGGTGTTTGGGCCTCTAAAGTAATAAAAGTAGAAACCTCTGCTTGGAGTTGCGAAGGGTCATCACCTTCTGTTTTGAAATCGTGGATCCCTTTGTCCTCGACATCTGAAGAATCCCCATTGTATTCTTCAAGGAGCTCCTCAATTTTAGCAGGAGAAAGCTCAGCAATTATAAATTTCTCCTGCGTTAATTTACGCCTCGTTGATGGTGGGGCGTCTACAATAAAAATTTCATTTGACAATAACAGATCAACAAAACTAAAACTTAACTTAAATTGTTTATGTAATAAAACGAAACATACCAGGAGATGGAATATTCTGGGCATAAGACGTCGAGGGCTGAGGATCCATATTTCGATTTAGTAAAAGCTGAAATTACAAAAAGTAAATTATTTACGTTCTCAAACGTGAATATATTGACATACTGAAATACCGAAGTAAATAATAACCAAATTTCTATAAAAATAATAGGACATACCTTGAATCTCTGACAAAAATTCCAAACTGCTCCTCTTCGTAGTGGTATACTCAGCAGTAGAAAAAAATATGTAGAATCTATTAAAAGAATGAATATCTTTTTATATTAAATATTTGTTACTAAATACTAGAAAATGTATAATAAAAACAAAACATACTCGAAAGGAGTTACTCAGTGAGGTTCGAAATACTTTAGATTTCGACGATTCTTGAAGTTCGCAAAATCTGAAATTACAAAAAGAATTTATTTAACTTCTCAAACATGAATGTTTTGATACACTAAAACAACGAAGTAAATATAAAAACAATTTCTATAAAAATAATAAGCCTTACCTTGAATATCTTGTGAAAGATGAAAAGTCTTCCTACCGAATGACGCACTCGGTGTGTAAACGAAGAGCACAGGAAGGAAGCTCAAAAGGGACTGAGTCTAAACCCTCCTGCAGCCTTTCCCAAACAGTCCAATCTTCCACGGAAAAAAGAGAATGGATGCGGAGAAAAACTGAGAGGCAACATCATATAATGTCGCCCGTCCGCGGGCTTGGGCGGGACGACATCATATGATGTCGTCCGCAACGAACGTGTTAACTGGCGAGGCTGCAAGTTATTATGTGCTTTTTAATAACTTCTATATTAATTTCGCTGTGATATATAGTTGTATGTATAGATAGATGTATTCAGGGTTGTGCTGCAGACAGCCCGGTCTGGCTTGCGTGAGTCGTTTGTAACAAACGACTCACGTGAGCTGGACTGGGCTGTCTGCATCCTTTGCTCTAATCATGGTCTCACTAATAGGAATGTGTTTCTGACACTGATCATCTACCCAAAGTTTTAAAAGTTTTTCTATTTTAGGAATCAGAACACCGTGCGCGCCTAGGACTGTTTATTGTTGTTATCAAATTACGTGAATTTATCACGTTCTAGAACTTTCTCCTTCTGTTTCACATAAGTGCTACTAGTTGAACGACACATTCCCAATGATCTTGGAATTTCAGTATGGCTTTCACCTTTTTCAACATGCTTTAAAATTTCTAATTTCAATTCATAACTATGAGTCTTATGCACTCTATTATTTGATTCCCTTACATTATCATTATTACATTTCCTTTTAGATGCCATGTCAAGTGATAAATTTATAAATAAATTAATAAAATAAATTTAAATAAAGGATTAACAGAAAAAAGTCAAATCAGCACAAATTCATACAATTAGAGCAGATATAACTATGTCTACACCAAAACTAAACCTCGCGTGGTTGGTCGGGACCTATTACTCCACGAAAATTACTCCGTGTAAAGTAATTCCCAAATCGATCGGCTGTGTCGGAATCTCGAATTTGTCAAATCTCGAATGGTCGAATCTCAGGAGTCGCCTGTACTGGGCTGTATTAGATCATGGGCTTATTTGATGTTTTGGTAAAGTCCACTAGGATGACCTTTGAAATTGATGTGTATGCTGTTTTGAGGGAGAAAGATATGGTCAGGGCTATTACACAATTCCCAAACTTTCAAATAAGCAAATTTGAGCCAGTGTTTTTGCTTATTTGATTGAAATTGTTTTTTATAATTATATGTGTTTGTGATGGGTTTTGATCTTAACTCCGACGCCAAACTTTCTTGCTGTGGCACTTAATATAAACTCTTGTGTGGGTACTTAATTTTTAAAATTAATTTAAGGAAAAGATTTGAAAAAAATAGCAATATTTAGTATTAACTGAACTGGGCTTGTATGGAAGTTCATATAATTTATAATGTGGGTTTCTATGGTATATTTCCATTTACTTAAAGTGAGTATTAATTTAAGGATTTTCAATAACATAACCTGTATGTTGAGTGAATTCTGCCTATATATTGCATCTCACATAATTAATGTAACATGTTATATTATGAAATATTACCTTACATCGAATTTCCCTTTAGCTCTATTTGTCTACTATTATGTAATTGTCAAATTTTGGTTTTAATGATAAGATTTTCTTTTAAATGTAATGGCCATATTGATCTAAAATTTTTGCGAACTCCTAAAAAGTTGAAAGACCTTTAACTCCTCAACACCTCATAGCACGTCCAACAAGAACTTTGTATGCCGCCGAGCGATGTGCTCTGCACGTCCGAGGAAGTGCTTGCTTTCTTTACTGTTTAACTCACTTAATATTTCTTACATCTGTAAAACCATTATATATTTTGAAAGAGGAAACTTTGACCTTTCCTGTAATGCATGTCCAGTAATTTTACTATTGTTTCTATATTTTATAATCTACATCAAAGTTTGTGATGAAATTTGCATTTTTGCGCAGAAAATTTGGTGCGCCAACACCTTTATTGACTATTGACGCAAGGGATATTCGCAAATCTTAATAACCTTTATATATTTTGAAAGAGGATGCTTTGACCTTTCTAGTAATGTATGTCTTGTAATTTTAATATAGTTTTTATAATCTACGTCAAAGTTTGCGATGAAATTTTCCTTTTTGCCCCGAAAATTCGGTACGCCAGCACATTCTTTTGTCTAATTACGCAAGGCAGTTCGTCGATCTGAATAATCTATACGTATTTTGATAGAGGAAGCTTTGGCCTCTTCAGTAATGCGCATCTTGTAATTTTATTATTGTTATTGTATTTTATAATGTAGGTGAAAGTTTGCGTTGAAATTCTCATTTTCCCACAATATTACCGTGTTTCTGCTTCTAAAAATCGCTTTTCAATGCACGAGAAATGATTTCCTTGGCTGTTGAAGTTGGGCCTTCTCACAGAAGAAATATAATGTTTTCCCTACCACATCTTTTTATCTTTGTTGCTCCTTGTGAGAAAAGTCTTCGCTGCTTGAGTTACAAAGGAAAAAGGTCTCCTGTATACTATATATCCACAGCCTACTTTCGGCTCTCTCTGTGCTTTGCTGCATTTTACTTCACAAGCCCACTGAAAGGTTCGTTCCATTGTAGTTTGAGTTCCCTTCCCAGAAGATATATAAAACATTGGTATCTTTTCACAGAGAAGCTTACTAGATAGTATGTTTCGAGTGTTATAAGGTAAATTTCATGCTGTATTCAATTACGCATATGTACTTTTTCTAAAACAATCAGGAAAAGACTTGTGAGCTAATATGTAACTTTTAAAAGTTTTCTGTATTCTGCGCCTAAAAGCATTTAAGATTTATGCAATATCATATCTTTACTTCTAATGAACTAAATGTAACCATTTTGTCTATGTGACTTCTGTAATGATTAAGAATGATGTCTGCGTAACTAATACGTCTATATTATTAATGAAACACCTTCAAAAAATCATAAATACAACATTTAGTTAAAAATTTCCAGTCAAGACATGGAAAAGTTAACATGCGACAAACTTTTCACCTAATTTTAGATTAGATTTAGATAGGTACATTCAGCGAATGAAATGTTTAGTGATGTTTAAATGTTTCTTTGAATAATATTTCATGTCAATACCTTTCATAGCTCACGCTATGCTGAAAGTTATATAAACCGTGAACGCGCACCGTAAAATTAAGCGATTACTGTTCATAGCAACGTTTATGTGTGACGCATGATATTTTAAATGATACTGTTTAAAAATTTCATGTTTTTTGTAACTACATAAAACATTTCATCAAAATAAATTGAAAACATCAAAAGTTATGATTTTTTAAAGTTTTTCCAAATTTTGTATGTTTTCACAACTTTTTCGTGTTTTTTTAAAAAACTCCTTCGTCTGCTCATGAGGGAATTATTAAATCATCCTCCGTCATAGAGGGGTTAGATTTGTTGACTGTGAAAACCTAATTGTGTATGTTAATCTGGACTTGAGTAGGTGTGGATAATCCACATTTTTAAAAGCAAAATTTGTCATCTGTTAAATCCTGTACAAAATTGTACATGTAAAAAGCATATTGCTATTAATTAAGCAAGAAACTAATTATAGTGAGATAAATGAACAAATATTTAAACATTTGTTTTGGCAGTGACTGTTCTGCCAGACCAACAAATAATCATAAAATAAAAGGGAAGGATTGCCTATTGCCTTAATTTTGGGTATAGATGATTAAATCAGTTTACCTTACATTTTTGACAGGAAAGTCGGTCATATTTATCTCTTTTGTTTCATTGATTTGATATACTGGTGAGTATTTCTACTGTATTAACACATGGAGGACCGGTACCCTACTTTTTACTTTCTCATACGAAGTATCGAGAAAGTATTGTTTTCGCGAAAAAATTCGACCTCGAGATTTTTACGGAGATACACGTTTTTGGTGTCGCTGAATCCGAAAAAGTGGTTTTCGCAATGCCGTCTGTCTGTCTGTCCGTCTGTCTGTTACTGGCTCTGGAGCCTAGACGGTAGAACGAAAATGAATAAAATCTCGTACTTAGGCATTTTATCATACTGAGCAGAGTATAGATAGAAATGGTTGACATTGATCAATCATTAACAGTAGTTTATTCTACGCATTTTTAACAACAATCCGATTTTCTCCT
This sequence comes from Uropetala carovei, assembly GCA_036926305.1. NCBI lineage: Eukaryota > Metazoa > Arthropoda > Insecta > Odonata > Petaluridae > Uropetala > Uropetala carovei. Next base: position 4,263,492 of record JAXCHB010000037.1, on the reverse strand, counting down.
AAACGGCTCTAACGATTTTGATCAAATTTCATATAGTTACGTGAGTTAACGTCTTCAATAATACTGTATAGTTCATATATCTCAAAAAATGAATATAAGGCTAGTTTATTCTAGGCAGCTTTAACAACAATTCGATTTTCTCAAAAACGGGTCTAATGATTTTGATCAAATTTCGTACAGTTACTTGAGTATAAATCTACAATAATACTACGTATTTCATTTTTCTCAATGTATGAATATAAGACTAGTTTATTCTTGGGCAACTTTAACAAAAATTGGATTTTCTAAAAACAGGCTCATACGATTTTCATTTTCTAAAGATAACTAAACGACGCATTAGTACCCACATATGAGAAAGTTTGTACAATGTATGTTGTACCGATTTTTTTTCTGACAATTTCAGAATATTCTCTTTGTTTCTAATATTCTCTCTTGGGATGGTACTTCTGAAAATACTTTCCCTTATGAAGTAAAACTTCACAAAACTTAAATACAGTAAACCGCCAGTTATACGGAATGCCCCGGGCAGGAGGGTTCAACTGAGTAGTGGGGGAAGCAGTTATGACATGCCACATTGATAGATGACACCACTGGTGCACCAAGTGCGCATGTTTAAAATGTCAGGTCTTTTTTTCCTCATAAAATGCTTAATATAAATATGATCGCAAAATTCTAAATACAGTAGAACCTCATAAACCTGGCAACCTCGGGATCTAGCATTTGCCGGGTATCTGAAAATGCCGGGTTTTTGAAAATTTATAAAAAATCCTTCAGTAATGTACATTTTTGCTAAGTGATTATATAATTCAAATAATGAATAGCAATTAAAAGGGAATCCATTACAATAAAGACTATTGCTTACGCATGCACTAAAACGAGAAATTATAAAAGAACCATTAAAAATTAAATAATGAAAGTGAAGTGAAGCATATATCTAATACACATTTACAGTCATGCCTCATTTAGCGCAAAGGATGCGCTCCGAACGGTCTTTGTTCTAATCAATTTTGTGCTAAACAAACTGATTATAACGTACTTAGTAGTGATCAGTTCACGAAATTGCAAGGTTCGCTAATGTTACTTTTTTATTTATTTAATATTAATTATCATTAAAAATCAATATTAATACAATATTAAATCTTTTGTAGCGGTGCTCGCATGTATGCATAGATCGCTAGGTTCTGCGAGTTATCATTTTCGTCACTGCAGCGCTCACATCTACGCCTAGGTTACTTATTGTATGTGTGGGGTTATTCATCATTTTCAATAATTGCTTGTAATTCTTCAGGAAACTTTATAGCTGCATTTTTATCAGTGCTTGCTGATTCACCTGTAAAACGAACGCTATGTAAATTTGAGCGACATTTAAAATTTTGAAACCAACTGGAACTGCATGAAATGTTTCTGAAGAATCACCACCGTTTTCTTACTTTACACATTCAAGCAGGGAAAGTGATTTACTGCAAATGATTGCTTGACTAAGGGGCATGTGTTCATTAGAACGCTTAGAATCAATCCACAGCACTAGCAGTTTTTCCATTTTTTTCAAGCATATTACTAACAATAAGTGATCATGTGAGTTTCTTCGCAGTTACTGCACTGGCTGCTTCAATGGAACTTTTTATTTTGTCTTTATTTAACAAAATTGTATGCATTGTAGAAGTTGTGAAGTTAAACTTACGTGCAATATTGCTCTGATGCTCACCTTGTTCAAAACACTGAATCACTTTGTTTTTCCTCAAGATTTATGTTTTCCTTGATAATTTCGGAATATTTTCTACACTTTGATAGCCTTTACTCAATTTTCATCTTTCTGTCATGATTTACTGAAATTTTTCCCCCCTATTTACTGTTAAAATGATATTTTGCCATATATACCGTATTTTACTCGTGTACCCCACGCACATTTTTTCCAGAAACGCCAGGGAAAAAAGGGGGTGCACATCTTACACGAGGATTTCTGAACAGGTTAAATAAATTGTGAGTATTGATAGTAAATTCTCTGCAATATGCTTACGTCTATGTTTATATTCGTAAAAGACGTTGAATTCTACGAAGTATATGTGTATTTATGCGACCAAGCAAACGTGTAAGTTACGCCTGAGCTTAAGGCAAAAACTTGCAAAAGTAGTCAGAAGGAATACCCCGACTAACTGATAACTATAGTTCAATGAGTACTGAGGGTTTGCTGGCTTGAGGATAGGTAGGTTCAAGTTTGGTCCTTTTCCCTCATCCACTTCAAGGAATTCGGAGTGGTGAAATTTTTTTGTGAACGAAAGATTTCATCGTTCAAAAGGAAGACAGAAATCTACATCTCAAGTGTTTGGACTCGTTTGTTCCTAACCTCCCAATATTTACTCACAAAGACAATACGAGAAAAAACTCTCCATTCATAGATAAACAAATAGTTCGTGGAGCTCAACATCTGTTCATAATATTACATCAAAAACAGTGAAGTGGGGACGAAGTTGTGTAATATTACAACAAAAACAGATAAGGGGTTAACGAAAGAGGACTATCGGTGAAGAGATTTCTGCTAGTGTCGTTATAAAGAGATCATCCAATAAATTGTGTCACGTAGAAGGGAGAAGATGCTTAAATTGAGCGGAACTTGTTTCAAGGAGTGGGAATCAGTGACTTTAAAAAAGAAACTTATTCTGACTCAAATTAATTTTTTCCCTCTGAACCGGCCCAAAAATAGGAGTTCACGGGTTACATGAGTAACTATGGTATTAAACAAAACACCGCAAATATATCATTGGAACTGATTAAATGAAAACAGCTTCCCTTTATTTTTTAAGCGAACAAAAGCCAGCAAATATGTGCATCGTGAACAGTATTTTCATTTTGCAGTAAGTATGATACTTACAGTATTTATTTTATTAAAAAATAAATAAAAATGTATACCACGGGATTCCATTTGCGCTATATCGAAATTGTGCTAAACAAACATGCGCTAAATGAAGCATGACTGTACAACATTATTTTCATCACACATTATTCTGTGAATTTTTTTAAACAGATCAGGCAAACTAGCTGGCTTCATGCATTTTGATTTTTCCTTCATAAGTTTATCTTGTATTTGATACAAACATGTAATCTGTTGAAAATCAATTTAAGAGCGTTGTTCTAAAGCAGATATTGTATCTGTGACCAACTGTATACAGCGATCTATTGAAGGTTTGTCCTTGATTCATCGTCAGTTCATTTTCTTCATCTTTTTCATGCTCAGGTTTCAAAACCATGTCCACTATTTGACTGTTTCACACATTTCACATCAGTTAGCTGAAGTACGACAGGCGCATCATTGCCGATATCATCCCAGATTTCTATGTCATCTGCTATCAGTCTCTTTGCTATTGTGGAAAATTTTCGCTTGTTGTATCAGTATTAGGCCTGAAATTGGTACACCTTCACTTCTTTGCTGACGAAACTACTCAAACAGTACTTTATCAACAATATTTACCTGGGATGTGTAGTGTTTGACGGCTACACATAGCTTAGGTGTATCACTCACTGCATTAAATTTCAATATTTCTGTTTTTTCTCCTTTAAGTCATACACAGTGGAACCACCAATGCTATATTCTTTGCAAAGTCTCTTCACTGAAGAACCTTTTTCATGTTTTCTTAGTAATTCCACTTCTTTTCAATCGTGAGATTTTTCTGTTTACATTTCGTAACACCACTTATGGGTTGTCTTCTTCTTTTGAAGTCATATCAAAATAAAATTTAACAGAAGTACTACAGTGGAATCCCGATATAAGGTTCTCCCATTTAAGGTGGTTTTTTGCGGCCCCGACCAAAGCTTCATATAAATGTATTGTATCACCTGATTTAGTGTTTCTCGATTTTCTGAATTGCCCGCAATTAAGGGACAAAATTCTGGTCCCTTGCGGGGCATCGCCTCGATTTCAGGTGTGTTTTGACCGTGACTCGAGAATATTGCATTTGGTGGAGATGTAATATATTAATTCAATCTACCGTATATACTCGTGTATAGGACGAGTTTTTACGACCAAATTTTTATCACAAAAATTGGGGATCGTACTATACACGAGTAATGCATTTGAGGATTCAAAATTCATGTATCTTCACGGGCATTTTCGGTGAAGTTACGTCACCCGCACGCATTCTAATGGTGGGCTAACCTTAACAGTGAGGTCCTTTATTGTTGTTATGTTGCTTCGTGAAGAGTAGAATCTTTTTCATATATACAGCTTCAAATTCACAAATACTTGATATAAGTGACGATTTACGGGCACTTCCTTTGTTGAATTTTATGTATGTACATCTTTGTTTGCGTCTTTTTACAAGGGATGGATTGGAACGAGTTGGACTAAAAGTATCGTATTATGGAATTTTGACATATTGGAAAAAAGAAATTACTTTGTAATATTCGACAGTCTTTATTGTTTCTTCAATCACACACTGATCGGTTTCCACTACAAAGTCATACTAAAGGTGTTACGTCGGTTAATAACACCATTAGAATGATTTTGTAGTGGAAACCGGTCGGTGTGTGATTGAAGAAACAATAAAGACTGTGGAATATTACAAAGTAATTTCTTTTTATCCGTTATCCCTACCTATTAAATAGATGAGCGAGTGGAACCATTACGTACGCGGAACGTAATCCAGACGTACTAGAATTGAAACGATTTTATTTCATCTTGTGCAATCAGGATTCATATCACTTTTTATTAAATATTTTAGGAGTAAGATACTTAACTTATCTGAATTTTAGTGTACTCGCAAGAAATACTATTTACGACATTTACGGTCTAATCTATGGTGGTGTGGAAAATCAAGGTTGTTCGATATATCTCGCTCGTAACCATCGAGCTATCGAAACGAAATATGTATATCGACCATGGTGGAAAGCTGGGGTCGTACTATAAACGAGATATATGAAAAAATCAGGTTTTTTCACCAAAAAATCAGGGGTCGTACTATACATGGAGTCAGCATATACACGAGTATATACGGTAACCATCAATGGCACAACACATACTGGCATTGTTACTGCATTATATAAAATCAAAAGAATTAATATTTAGTCATCCTGTTTTGTCACTCCACCTAAAATGCCCTAATCTGTTACGTACTTCACGAAAGTTGAGATGACATCATCACGTGAACACTGATATTTTTAAGTTTCAGTTCGCAGGCGCTCGCTCACTAACTTGACGCATAGTTAGGCCACCCGCATTTACCACAGCCATATTTACCTTGTTAACCCGAAAGGAAGACAGTCCCCAAAAACGAGAAGTCTAATTCACAACAATGTTATTATTACATCGAGGTGGCGATGTTATTAAAACTTTGGATGTATGTTCTTACTCGTTGGTCACTGTAGCGTTTCCCTACATTGCACAAGACACGCAATAAAATTTGTGAGCCCACTTTGCATAAAGAGCCAAAATGTAACAAATGAGACTAAAAGGACGTTTGAACAGTTAGCGTTGTCATTTTATGCACGGTCAGCCGATAACAGGCGTCGAAACGTCTGCCAACGCTCACCACACTGAGGGATAATTATTCGAAACTCGTAAATACAGTAAAACTCCGTTATAACATGCTGCACTATACCGGCAGATTCGGATATACTGCAGGTCTAGTCATGTCCCTCAAAATGATTCCATTTATTTTCTTCGTAAACATCCTTGTTTCAAATTTTACCACGACTTATTTTCTTCGTTAACAACTTGGTTCAAATTTTACCTCGATGCTAAACTCCCGTTGCTGTCTATAAGAATGATAAGAAATTGTACCTGAAGTCCAGAACCGCGGAAGAGCAGAAAAATTATCGGAAGATGACAGCGAGAATGAAGAGATGTGTGATGTTGAGACCCCTTAAATAAGCGAAGTATTGGATAACATCAGTGAAGTGATGAATTGGATGGAGAGAGAGTGATTGTGATCATCTTCGTCTTTTACATTTGCAAAACATATAAGAAACGCCATCAGCTGTCGTGCCAAAAGAAAATATCGGACTATTTTTAAAAAACCGATTAAAGTAAGGTATCCATTTAAATCAAAATACGATATCAGTTTTTATAGTATTTTGAAATTAAATTTGTTATAACGCATATGCTTTCACGTTTTTTTAAATTATTTCCCGAAATACCACAAGTTGCCAACAACGCGGGTGTACATTCTGTCTCCTGAAACCCGCATTATAACGGGGTTTTACTGTATTATCTTATATAATGCATGCAAGCCCAATTATATCATGTATTCATTATAGCATGCGAACTTAATAACTGAAAGGATCTGCACGCTTGGTTGATTCCTCCTATATAAGAGCGCTTCAATTAAGTGTGTTTATTTGCTTAAAAGTTTTAAGAAAGTTTGTCTCGGAAAAATTAAAGATCGCAAATTCACTGCTAGGAGGTGCAATGAGGGTCACAGCCATGAAGTGACCACTAATTTCTCAAAAAAACCATAAGCTAGAATAATCACCTTCGCCGAAAGACATACGGTTGGTAATATTCTCAACCATCTTCATTCTGTGAAATTTTACAAATGAAAAAATTGATCGTAATTAATCTATACACTTAATATTTGTGTTTTAACTAATAAAACATATTTGACATTAATGAACTGCCGTTTAACCTTTCAATTTTAGATAACCCCCATTTAATGTATTATTCAATTTAAGGTACAAAAAACTTGTCCTTGATGCAAACGTTAAATGGGGATTCCACTGTAATTGCATTAACGAAAAACAATTGCCACCATGAATCTAAACATGTGGTTCTAATGAGGTAAACGAAACAAGGAAAATAGATAAGCATACATCATTTAAACTAATTTGTTGAGTATTAGGTTTTTTTACATATAACTTTCAAAAAAGTGCAGAGTTTTAGAGAATGCCAGGTTTTTGAATGTTGTGCTTATGAGGTTCTACTGTATAAATATGAAATTGAAAAAATAAAATTATTGTAGGTTATTGATATTGCTTTATTTAAGCTTCATTAGATGTACACATAACAAGTAAATGCTGTATTTTTAAGTGATAACAATTCTAACCATAGCATTTAAGCAGATTGCGAACTTGTTTTTGCGAAAATATCACAAATTATTTGCCGATATTCACTTAGCAAGAAGGCACAGTTACATTACAAAGTAGTACCAGATAAAAACAAACAGTTGCCGAATCTTAATTCAAACATTAGCATTTCAGCAGAGTTCACACAAATGGAAAAGTAAAAAAATATGTGGAAATGAGTCATTATCTAGTATTACAGAAACAGAAAAAACAGTGATAGACTAAGAATAAAAAACAAGCTTAACATACTGTAATTTTCCGATTATAATACGCAACCTATATAATACACACCCATGTTTTCACAAGTGAAATGTGAGAATTCTCTTAACTCTATGTATAATATGCACCTATTTTTTTGTAAAAAATCAGTGTCATTTTACTTGGCTATGTGTAGTATCGGGACAGTTCTCGCCTTGCTGCGAAGTGAGATACGTGTGAGAGAGTTTACAAAAATATCACATTACGTTCTGACTCTCCCATTAAAGATCGCTATGCTGTTTAAAAACATTTTGTCTCAATGTTGCCTTTTGTATTAATCTGGTCGGTTGGAATACGAGTTCTTGCTTTGCTGCCAAACTAGATATGTGTGAGAGAGTTTATGAAAATATCACGCTACGCTACACTGTAGAAAAACATTTTGTCTCAGTGTCGCCATTTGTATTAATCTAATCGGTTCGAATACGAGTTCGCGCTTTGCTGCCAAACTAGTTATGTTTGAGAGAGTTTACGAAAATATCACATGTTCTGACTCCCGTTAAAGATTGGTACAATGTATAAAAACCTGCCTCAATGTTGCCTTTTGTATTAACCTGGTCAATTGGAATAACAGTTTGACCTTTGCTGCCCGGCGACATCGTTTACATGAACATTAGGTCCAGTTCATACAAACTGATCGAGGTTTGTAAAATGGTCTCGGCGACGCAATTTATGTAGACGATGAGCGAAAACACAAGATTGCCTAGGAACTGTCGGAGGAAAATGAGGGGAGTGGTAATGAATTCCTAGGCTTTAGTAATTCTGACATCTAAAGTAAATAAATAAATATTCTTATTTTTGTTTTGAAAAAAAATATTTAAAGGAATGTTATCGAAATGCATTGAAATATACGATTTACCATATCTGCCTGAATACAAGCCGATGTTTTTTGTCAAAATCTATCATGAAAAAATCACCCCTCAGCTTAAATGCGAGTCTGAGGAAAATTAGCGTTATGGTTAAATCTTATAGTCACTCATAGATGGCAGCACGTTTCATTGCCGTTGCGTTCAAATGGTAGTACTATATTTTTCGTAAAGTAAATATTTGACCTACGATGAATATTAATGAATAAAGGCTAGAATATTGAATTTAGCACTAACTGTGCTTTGTTACCGTTTAAGGCTGAGTTTTTCACATTATTTGAGTCGTCACATGATTTGCATACATTGATACACAGACGATTACGCAAATTGCATTGACGGCTTTGGATGCTCAATTGTTTCAATTTCAGTAGGTAAAGGGTCATCTACTCTGAAGGTATGGGCAATGGCTTGAACTGCAAAACTCAGCTGATAATTAACAGTAAAACTTTACATGGAACGTGTATAATTATAAAAATGCAATTTCTTAAGGCAATGTAAATGCTAATTTCATTGGAAATAAACTTGGATGAAAAATTATCTTGGCGAGATTGCTATTACTATATTTGACCTTTGTGAAAATGAAGATGAATGAAATTATTGTCACTTAATGTGAAACATTATTCAACAATGCAAAATTATTAACTGGAGTAATATTTCAAAATGTCAACAACTAAATCATTTCCCACTCTTTTCTTCAATCTCGAATAATGTGTTCTAAGCCGTGCATGAATGCCCAGCACACTTCAGCATAAAATCTATGAAATTTACATTTTTGCCAAAAAAATGGTGGAAATTTTTGGAGGGTTGGCTTAAATCCGGGGTTGGCTTCTATTCGGGCAGATACGGTATTTGTAAAAACATGGTCATTATCGAAATGCATTGAAATATTCGATTTATTGGTAAAAACGTTCGAAAATATAAATTATTTCCTTACTGAAAAAAGTTGTATGCATTTATAACCTTATGTAATATGCACCCTAACTTTTTGTCAGCTATTTCGAGAAAAAAATGAACATTATAATCGGAAAATTACGGTATATGAGTTGTGACCACAAAGTTCCCTGAATGTCCACACATGTTTCGTCGAATAACGAGCGAGAAATAGCCTGCCAGCGACATGTTGCCACATGTCTGTGCTTGCGTCTGGTGTGGTGGTAAAGGATGTAAGGCAGAAGTAAGGAGGCAGTGGTAGTATTTGTACAGGGTGCGGCAGAAATAGCAAAGTGTTTTGAATATAGAATATTTTACAAAAAGTAATGTATTTTATTTTGAACGTATCTTTTTCTATAGTCTTTGACGTTTTTTTTACAATAATTCACTTTTTGTAATGTACATCCTTTAGATGACCACCACCCTCCTGAATGCACTGGTGCACATGAGTTGAAAAGCTGCTTTTAGTCCATCTAGATCTGCTGGCTGACTACCATAGACTTTACCTCTTAAATAACCCCAGAGGAAAAAGTCGGGCAGTTAGGTCTGGCGAATGAAGAGTCAGGATTACCATTTAACATTTCCTGAAACTCATGACAAAATTGAAGTGCACCTCTTTGTCACGGTCACTCAACTGTTGCGCAACTTGCAGCTTCTATGGGTGAAAGTTCAGGTCACTATGCAGGATGTGCCGTATACTCCTGTCAGACATGCGTAAAGCTTTAGTGTGCTTGCATGCAGACCTCCTTGGACTGCAGTTGACGGACGCAAACACTCGGGCAATATTCTCAGGTGTGTGAACTGGACAAGACCACCCAGGGACCTTTTTACATGTGACAGTGCCTTGTTCACGCCACTGTCTTACCCATCGGCGAATTGCGTTTGGAGAAGGGGCTTTCTGTTGGTTAAACTCCTGTCGAAATCCACATTGAATACCTGTAGTGGATCCCATCCGAATGAAAAGCTCTAAAGCACTCACACACTCTCATTGTCCAAATGAATTCCAAGATCACTGCTATAGTTCTGTCTATGATATTCTATTGGAGAAATGCATAATTAAAATTTTAAATTGTTTTACTGTTTCTGCCGCACCGTGTAGAAGTGTGTGTTTTGGTCCCAGCAGAAAAATAAGTGATCAGTTGTTGGAGCAACGCGTTAACATCAAGTTAGTGCAAAGTTAGGCAAAAGCATGAGTGAGACTCTCCAGATGTTAAGAATGGTTTATGGTGCTGATATAGTGAAAATGTTCAGTGTCTATGATTAGCATAAACGATTTAAAGAGGGTCTGGAGGACGTGAAAGACGATGAAAGTACTGGATGTCCGAAAACTCACCAGACAGATGAAAATGTGGAAAGAGTGCAGAAATTGGTTCATTCAGACAGACAATTGAGTGTGCGAATGATGGCAGAACTGAATTTAGACAGAGAAACTGTGAGGAAGATTTTGACAGAAGATTTGGAGATGAGGAAAGTTTCAGCAAAGATGGTGCCACGCCCCTGCTCATGAGACACTCGCTGTCTGGGAGTTTTTGGCCAAAAAATCGATCATAAAATTGGAGCAGATAGGGCCCCATGTGAATTTTGGCTCTTCTCAAAACTGAAGACTGCTTTGAAGGGCCAAAGATTTTCAAACATCATCAACATTCAGAGACGTGCAACGACCATCCTTAAGAACATTCCAGAAAACGAGTTCCGGAAATGTTTTGAACAGTGGAAACACCGACTCTCAAAGTGTGTTGCTGCCCAAGGAGACTACTTCGAAGGTGACAGCAACATTTAGTGGGTAAGTAATTAAATACAGCTTTTACAGGGATATTCTGGGAACTTCATTGTCACACCTTATACATATTCGAAGTAGTATAGACAATACTGTAAACCATGAAAATTGTAATTCAACATATACAAAAAAGTGTATATGTGAACATAAGGAACAATAGATGAACAAAGAAGATGTATGCAGGTACGTCTGCATGTACAGTGGTGGAAAAAAACTGCACCACTTTACGAGCTCTCCACCGGAATTTCAGTGAACTACTAGCTCGAACGAGCTGTCATGCGATATTGCAACAGTGATGGTAGAGGAGGGGGTGAAGGCTCTTTTTCCTCTCCCTCCCCTCCCCCTTAGAGAAGGGGTTACGGTTCTCTCCTAGCTCTTAAGGATCGGATATTTTCCCTCAAGATAATGGTTTTGAATTCAGTAGCGCTTACTTTCCCCATTGCGTTAACATGTAAATGAGTGTCGGATATAATTTTTGGATTTCAAAATTAGTTAGAATCGAGACACGAAGTCCAGAGTTTAACATACGGACGTCAAAAAGAACGATGTTTATTTTTCCATTCAAGATTAAATTAATTAAATTCTGAGTTAGCATAAATATTTTTTAGGAATCGAAAGGAATACACATTTCAATGCCTTAACAATGAAAAATGTTTAATTGCGACTGCTTCACGTATTATTTCATTGCTTCGACACCCAATATCTGTTTATGAATGCTATAAGTTGAATTTGAACGATATCTTTATTCATTTTTACATAGGAGGAGAATTTTGGTAGGTTATATGACGGGATGCCAAGCACTTAGATAAGCAATTTAAAAAAATAACAAAGTATAGAAACTATGAAAAATGTAACATTTCAGAAATTAAGTGAGAAACTATTAAATTTAAGTTTATGAATTATGTGTAACCAAAAGCTAAGTAAATAACTTTAATTAACGAAACTATTTTTTTAAATGATAAAATTATTAGCATTCTTAAATAGGAATTACCGTATTTACTCGTGTACCCCGCGCACATTTTTCCAGAAATGCCAGGGAAGAAAGGGGGTGCACGTCTTACACGAGGATTTCTGAACAGGTTATATAAATTGTGAGTATCGATAGTAAATTCTCTGCAATATGCTTGCATCTACATTTATATTTGTAAAAAACGTCGAATTCTACGAAGTATACGCATATCGATGTGACCAAGCAAGCATGTAAGTTACGCCAACGCTGCAGGCAAAAACTCGCAAAAGTAGTCAGAAAGAATACTCCGACTAACTGATAACTATAGTTCAATGACTACTGAGTGTTTGCCATGTAGGTTCAAGTTCGGTCCTTTTCCCTCATCCACTTCAAGGAATTCGGAGTGGTGAAATTTTTTTGTGAATGAAAGATCTCATCGTTTGAAAGGAAGAAGGAAATCCACATCTCGAGTGTTTGGACTCGTTCGTTCCTAACCTTCCAATGTTTACTCACGAGACGATACGCAAAAAAATCTCCATCCGCATAAGGAAGTTCCCGTCCATAGAGGAACAATTCGTTCGCGAAGCTCCGCATCGATGCGTATTATTACGTCAAAAACAGTGAAGTGGGGACGAAGTTGCATAATAATACAACAAAAGCAGTTAAGGGGTTAACAAAAGAGGACTATCGGTGAAGAGATTTCTGCTAGTATCATCATAAAGAGATCATCCAAGAAATTGCATCACCTAGAAGGGAGAAGATGCTTAACATGAGTGGAACTTGTCTCAGGGAGTGGGGATGGGTGACTAAAAAAAAACTTATTCTGGTTCAAATTAATTTTTTCCCTCCGAACTGGGCCAAAAATAGGAGTGCACGGGGTACACGAGTGCGAGGGTTACATGAGTAAATACGGTAGTTAATATCAATTCTGTTCTCCCATTGCTGTGTTTACATAGCAGTGAAATAGTTATTGATTTTAAAAATCAAATGAATATACAATTTTAATCGTATATTTTTGTTGCGTTAAATCAGTGGTGCACAACCCGCGGGCCGCATGTGGCCCAACACAGCGTTTTGTGCAGCCCGCGACCGCTTACGTAAACTTCTAAAATTTAAAAAAATTGACAGGTTTTTTTAATAGTTTGGGGGAACTAACCCAATTTGTATGGCATCATCCATAAATTACGTTACGCACTAGGGAAGAGGGTGGGGGATTTCTTCTCTCGAGTCTCGGGAAATTTTCATTCGAAACTTTATTAAAATTAGATATTTCCTGTGATGTTGAAACCAAATTTTCGGAACTATTCAATAAGTGCATTTACTTTACACTGGCAGCAGATGAATCGACAGATGTCACATCAACCTCTCAAATGTGTATATTCGCACGTGGTGTAACACCAGATCTTGAATTGTATGAAGAACTAGTAGGGTTCTATCCGTTGAAAGATCATACCAAAGGATCTGATTTGCTTGAGGGATTGCGTAAAAGTCTTCACAAGCATAATATGGACTTAAATAAACTTGTGGGGATAGTTACTGATGGTGTGCCTTCCATGACAGGTGCTCAAAACGGGATGGTATCTCTGCTGTCCAAACATGTCCAAAAGTTAGGTCCCAAAAATGAGTTGATAAAATATCACTGCGTAATTCATGTGAAAAACCTAATTGGGAAGGATCTAGGATTTAGTAAAGTTATGAGTAATGTTTTAAATACAGTCATCTTCATTAGATCACGTGCGCTAAACCACGGAGAATTCAAAGCTTTTCTCCAGGTTACCCTCCCTCTTTCTTTCTGTGTATACTAGCTGAACCCGTGCAATGTTTGCGTGGTATATTTTCAATTGATATATAAAATTTAATAAGTATGTAAAATAAGTTGATCTCAATAATTAACATTTAACTCTAGCAATGCATTTCTCTGGTATAGGATTTTAATGTATTAGGCTCCCAATGTAAAGTTTGCGAGTTCGAATCTTGCTGAGGGCACGGCTGTGTGTGTGTATTGACAATTTATTATATGAAGTCAGTCAGAAATCTGCATTCTAAATGTCCCAACCTAAGAAACTATTGCCGCTCAGAAACAGGAGGATTAGTCTGCTAAGGTAATTCAGTGGTAGAGTATATGCCCGGCAAGTGGATGACCCGGGTTTGTATTCCCGGTCATAGCATATTTTTTCTCCTGTTTCTCCATTTCTCTATGCAGTAAAAGATTGCGAGCTTTTATGTTTTTCTTTTTATTCAAATATGTCTTTTTTTATATAACAGTCAATGCAACCGTTTATGTAGAATATCAATGAAGAGAAGATAACCACGTAATGTGTTTAAAAAAATAACGTATGTCCATATTCTCATTTAATTTTAAATTTATGCCTGAGCCTATTTGCATTAATAAGCATTACAGATGTATAATATAATGGTTCCACTTAGAAAGAAATAAGATTCCAGCATTCAAACGATGATAGGAAGATTCAACTGCTTTGATTGAATTGTTAGAAACGCTTTCCATATGCAGTTAACCACAGTTAACTGAATATTTATCCGTAAATATTTGTTGCTATGTATAAATGTTGACATTGCTACAGTAATAATTTCAATGCTTAAACAAAGTGTGAAGCAAATAATGCTATTCTTTCACCTATTTGAAGGTTTAATTGGCATTAATTGAATTGGAGGCAACAATGACAGTCGCATTGACAATGTCCGGAAAGAGTACGAAATATCCATAAAATTTCAAAAACAATTGCGTATTTCTGAATGATTTGACCATGTAACATGTAAACATTGCAAGAATAAGATAGTATAGAGTTTTAGCCATCGAATAAAGCAAAAACAAAGAAAATCGGTCCATATTGTGTTTTAATGAACGAAGGAATAAAACCTTGCACTCTGAAAAATTGAAAATCCCATGTAAACTTATGGGAAAATATAATTCTCTCTTGGATTCGAACCTGGGACTTTATGGAAATGAGAATAGTTTTCTAGGGACCTCCTAGCTTGTAGAAAGAAAACGCAGTTGACCGCCTCCACAAAGTAACGCCTTAAACAGTGCATGAAATATTAAACTCAAACTGCATATAAAAACAAAAATAACAAAATGAACGTATTGTACTTGAAGAGAAACTTACCTTCACAAATATTTCTCTAAATAAAAAAGGGAGCACAACTTTCAAGAACAGTCTTCACATGGACGTAGCTAGAACGATACTGAATGACTAAGAGAACTGACGGAAAGTCTACGACTTCCTATCTCTCCGTACCATAAAAATTTGAAACGCTCAACCTTGGGTAAGGCATGAGGTTATATAACCTCGTCCGTCAGTGAGGATGGACTATAGGAGGTTATATAACGTAATCTGCATTGAAAGTGTTAAGTTATAAACCGAGTCGTGAAGTTAGGCGAGACGACCAAGGGAGACGTCAGGGAGTGTTTACATGGGGCAGGAAACTGTTCGTGATTAGTCGTTCGAGAATTCACGACAGCTTACTCGATCCATGTAAACGTGGCTATAGGAATCGAAAAGAATACACATTTTAACGCCTTAACAATGAAAAAATGTTATTTACCGCTACTATTTCAAGCATTATTTACTTCGACGCCAAATACATATATGTTTTTGAAAGCTATTAGTTGAATTTGAACAATATCGTTATCCTATTTTACAAAGCATTTATTTATAGTTTTTCCTTACACGAAAGAGCTTTTGAGGATTCTTCTCAGTTATATGTTGGGATTACAATCACTCAGATAGGCAAAATGAAAAAATAACGGCGAAGAACAAAAAACTATAAAGAATGTTGCATTTCAGGAATTAAGTGTAAACTATTAAATTTAAGTTTATGAATTACGTATAACTAAAAGTTAAGTAAATAAATTTAAAAAACAAAACTTTTTTTAATCTGTACCCTTTTCTAAAACGAGCAAATTACTAGCTTTCTTAAATAGGAATTACTTAATAGCAATTCTGTTCTTTCATTCCTGTGTGGAATGAATTTAGCTTTGTTTAAATAGCAGCGAATTAGGTGTTGATTTTTTAAATCAAACGAATAAACGATTTTAATCATATTCTTGTGTTGCTTTAAAAAGAACGCCACCGTTATTTTTGTGTCGTTAAACAATCAAAACCTTGATAATTTCTATTTCCCATATGGTTACACTTAAAAATCGATTTTTTGGAGTGCAGGCTTTTCTTCTTTTGGAAATTTAAGTTAGGAAAAATTGACCTCCGGTCTTCGGACCTAGACTGCTTTAAAAATTAATAAATTTCATTCTTCTTATCATAGATAGTATTATATGATAAATAAATTATGAAACAAATTGTATCTGAGGTAATATATTTATTAATAATCAATCCACCCCCCGTTATTTGCTATAACAGATTGTAGGCTGTGGGGCATGGAGTGCATTAATCTTCGGCAGAAAGATTCCTCCACCACCTCCCATGCGTCTTCTAAAGTCTCCCAAAGCTCATTTGGGTTAGCCAGCTTCACATTCCTTCTTCCAATTTCTTTCATCATCACAGCCCACACATTTTCAATCGGATTTAAATCCGGGCTACAGGCAGGCCAACTCAATGTTTCGACTTCATTTCGTTGAAACCATTCCTTAACCACCCGACAGGTGTGCACTCGGGAATTATCCTATGGAAATTAAAATAAGGAATTTATTAAATATGTTTCAAAATGAAACGATTACGAATATTTTGATGCAGCAATTAGATTCTGTATTCAAATATGAAAATAATGCAGGAGAACTTTGTTTAAGTTCTTAATCTCTGAAATGATTTTAATGGAAGCATATTTCCAACAACCAAATTCTACATTATAAAAGTGATTATGTTAAAAACTTAACGACTTACCGGTTGATAGATATAACCATTTTGGAGCATCAACTTCGCAGAAGGAAGCATAATATTTTCTAGTATGCTTCGGTACTGGTCTCTGTTTAAGTTTCCCTCAATACGCCACAAATCCACGCCCAGGCATGCAGGGAAAATTGTCCACTTCTTCCACGCGGGAATATATACTGTGGATCAAATCTACTGTTGCGTGGTCTGCGGACGACCACCGGCTCGGATGTGGAAGAGGAGAACGTCTTTTCATCAGAAAAAATGACATTACTCCAAAATTTCTTGCCTTCATCTGAATATCTTTGGGCGAATCTCAGGCGTGCTTCTTGGTGAGAATCTGTTAAGATCTCCTTTACAGCAGCCCGCCTTGCATGAAGGCCTGTGTTAAAAAGGTGGCGCACTGTTCTTGTGGACGCTGGGTAATTAATAGACGCACGAGCATCCGAAGATGTCGAGAATGGATTCTCGCGAACCTGCTGAATAAGGCACGCATCTTCCTCCGTCGTGGCTCTCGGGCGTCCTGATCCTGTGCAGTGATCGACATTTAATTCTGTTGCCCGCCTGCTTCGCAAGCGGGAAATGGTCAAGTGCGAAACACCCATTTCTCTTGCTATCTCCCTGCATGACCAATTGCCTTGTAACAGGCCAACCGCTTGGTTTCTTCTCCTAGGAGTTAGCTGGTTGTAGAGCATAGCTTTCTTTTTTCCAAAGAAAACACTTTCACAACAAAAAATAAAATAGACTATACTTCGAAATAATGAAACAAATATAACATGCAATAAATAACAATAACAATCAAGAAATAATGATAACAAGCAAGATATAATGATAACAAGGAAGGAATAACAATAACAAGCAAGGAATAACGATAATAAGGGAATCAGTAAAGACACCAGCAGATCTGCAAACCGAACCAAACCACTGAACCGAACTGCAACCATTTTGCTGAACCGTGAACCGAACCAAAACCACTGATTAATCTTTCAATGAACTGAAAACCGAACCGCAATTTTTTGCCAAAGTGGTTCGGTTTCGGTTCGATCTCAATCCACAAAGTACGGACCAACGAAAAGACCATGAATTTGCATTGGAAAAACCAGCGGGTTTGCTTCAAAGGAAAGAGTGCCTAACTCTTTCCTCTCTGATGCTATTGTTATCCACATAAAAATCATGTTAGGATCAAAAATACCATTTTAAAATATAAATAAATGAAAATGATGATGGGATTGTAATATATTTAAAATATAAATTTTTCCTTTCTTTAAATAAATTCTTCTTTCATTTAAAATAATAATGACTGCTGATTGATTTACTTACAGATTGATATTGAATGTGTAATGTTTATATTGGATAAATTATTTCTGGATAGTATTTCAAATGATTAATTTAGTTGAACCGAACCGCAAACCAAACCGAACCACTTGTCAAAATTCCCGTCTGAACTGAACCATGAACCGAACCAAATCCAAAAATTTAGAACTGAACCACGAAACGAACCACTTTCAAATTTTGAAGTGGTTTGCAGCTCTGGTCACCAGTGAATGCAAGGTAGTCTCGAGAGAGAGTGAATGCTCAACACAAGCGTAAATATCCAAAACTGCCACAGGTGTTCCTTTCCGGCGATGGAATCATCCTGACAAAAATTCATCGTCTGCACAGAAGCTTTTAGTCTACGACTCGTCGGTTTTTTCCCTGTCTGCGGGAGATCACTATGGGGGCAAAAGGGTCACTTTAAAAGAAAAGGTGATTAGTGTTTGTGAGGTGTCGGTTGAAAGTGGACACACAAGTTTACAATAGCGCAATTGGAATCTTTTTTGGAAGGCAAGACAGGTGGGTTAGGATAAAGGGGTGGGGACGGGTATGGGAGCCGGTGAGAGATGCCGACAAGAGTTCGTAATTGGTAGAAAGGTTGCAGGTAGCAAGCAATAGAGAGTGAGTGGCGAAAAGTGTACTCATTGACAATGGGAGCGATATTTCTTGGAAGAACATAGAGTTATCTCAAGTTTTTCTGAAGGTGGCTATTATTTACCACATGCAGGGCTTCCACAGAAAAGGAGGTTCTTGTGGTTTTGCTCCAACGACGTTATTGTCCACAAATCAAATGGAGTTATTTTTTTAAAAAGTTTAGTTAGGTTGTTATAATTTCATTTCAAATATAAAATAAAGTAAATATTCAAGGTTTTGATTGTTTAACTACACAAAAGCATCGGTAGTGCTCAATTTAATGCAACAAAAATATACAATTAAAATTGTATATTCATTTGATTTTTAAAATCAATAACTGTTTCGCTGCTATGTAAACACAGCAATGGGAGAACAGAATTGATATTAACTACCGTATTTACTCATGTAACCCTCGCACTCGTGTACCCCGTGCACTCCTATTTTTGGGCCGGTTCGGAGGGAAAAAATTAATTTGAGCCAGAATAAGTTTCTTTTTTAAAGTCACTGATTCCCGCTCCCTGAAATAAGTTCTGCTCAAGTTAATCATCTTCTCCCTTCTAGGTGACGCAATTTATTAGGTGATCTCTTTATAACGACACTAGCAGAAATCTCTTCACCGATAGTCCTCTTTCGTTAACCCCTTAACTGTTTTTGTTGTAATATTACACAACTTCGTCCCCACTTCACTGTTTTTGACGTAATAATACGCATCGATGCGGAGCTTCGCGAACGAATTGTTCATCTATGGATGGGAACTTCCCTACGCAGATGGAGTTTTTTTGCATATCATCTCGTGAGTAAATATTGGAAGGTTAGGAACAAACGAGTCCAAACACTTGAGATGTGGATTTCCTTCCTCCTTTCGAACGATGAAATCTTTCATTCGCATCAAAATTTCACCATTCGGAATTCCTTGAAGTGGATGAGGGAATAGGTCCGAACTTGAACCCAGTTGGCAAACACTCACTCTCTAACAGGCCGGGAGGGAGGGAGAGGAAAATGAGCCTTCACCCCTTCCTCTACTATCACTGTTGCCATATCACATGACAGCTCGTTCGAGGCTAGTAGTTCACTGAAATTCCAGTGGAGCGCTCGTAAGGTGGTGCAGTTTATTTGTCCAGAACTGTACATACAAAAACTTAAAAGTTTGCACATTATCTGATTTGTGTTAGTTCATGCCACAAAATGCATATAAAATCATAATAATTGCTCTCAAAGCTAAGGAGAGCATTGATATTAGACAATTTTAAATCACAAGAAGTGTATATGTATGTACATAATATCTCCATTGGGTCATTCCATTCTACATGTCTAGACTCGGTAAGTGATGGTTCCTTCGAATTGAATCAAATTTTCAGGATCGTTAGTACATCTGACTACCTTCCCAAAATGCACAAGGGTTTCTCCCTCTGGCGTCCTCCCTCTCCACCATATCCGTCGCAACTGTGCTCCCATGTGCTGTGTTGGCCTCCAGGAAATGTACTCGTGTCACCGTCTTGTCCATCGCACAGAGATAAATTTGTTGTCATTTCATTCGGTAAGGATGCCACTACAACTGCATATATAGGTTTAGGGGTTTGAGACGTAAAAAAACACCGCTTAGCCACCTTTGAAATCCGGCTAAAAAATTTGAGTTTTCTCTATTTTTCTGGCCTCACAGATGGGTCGAGAAATTTTTGAAAGGGCCGACACACATATCACCCAAAACTAGAGCCGGAGAACTCTTAACTCATACAGTACAAAGGTTCAAAGGCATCTCACGTGGAAGAAAATTGGCTCTGAACATGGTACAATTTGAAAAAGTGCCAACTTGGCATCCCAAAAAAGCTGTTTGTATCCCCGCAGAGAGTGGTTTGCACCAGGGCATCAAACCGTAATTTTTTTTGCTCCGGTTTTTGTTCTGGTTCACTCAAAACACAAAATTTCGGTTCAGTTCTGGTTTCGCTCCGGCAATCATCATTGAACCGGTTCGAACCGGTTTTTTTCGCTCCGACCTTAAAATATTTTTAGGAAACTTTCAATACCTGATGTATTAATTTACGTAATTTTATAATTAAATTATAACCATAGTGATATTAAAAACTGATAATAAAACACAAAAATAAATTATGCAAATGTAAATATTTAGTATGTATTTTGTTTATTGGTTTTCGGTTTCGGTTCCGGTTCAACATATTTAGTTTTTTTGGTTCGGGTTCGGTTCCACTCCGGCCAAAAATATTGGTTTTTTTCGGTTCGGGTTTTCGGTTCGGGTTTTTGGTTCGGTTCTGGTTCGATGCCCTTGTTTTCACTGAGAGAACAAGCTGGACATCTATTTTCAACATCTGAAGAGAAAAACCATTTATTTGGGCTGCAACTGTAGTTGCACAGGTGGTCGAAAATTGGCACGCTCAATCACCCCCGCTGGTGCCTGGAAGCTGACTACCCACCTGACATGCATCGTGCCACATATTACGGGGTCGGGGGAATGGTGAAGCAATGCATGCGGAAAGCCATCTTAGAGATACCCATCAATGACCAGATAGTAAATGTACATGATATGTACAAGTACTGTACTCTTTGGGTTCAATCCGTAAGGAAAGAAGTGATCCAATTTACAATTTTCTCTTTGATTGAATAAGCCTTTAATTGTTGCACTATTTTTATGTGAGAAACGGTATCGAAGGCTTACCTAAAGTCTAAAAATACTGTATCTACTCCTATTCCTTTGTCCGCTGCTTTCACAGTATCATGTGTGAGTACAGCTAACTGTGTCTTGCATTACCTGCCTCTCCGGAAACCATGCTGGTTTCTATTCACAGCACCTTGTGCATTTTGTGTAGGTAGTCAGATGTACTAACGATCCTGAAAATTTGGTTCGATTCGAAGGAACCATCACTTACCGAGTCTGGACATGTAGCATGGAATGACCTCATTATGTTAGTTCATACAAGCTTATAAACAGTGACTTCCTTGACATGATATATGTACAAATACATAATATCATATCAAGGTAACAAAATACACTAAGTATAAAAAATGAACATACAGTGAAACCCCCATTTAACGTTTGCATCGGGGACAAGTTTTTTGTACCTTAAATGAGTAATACATTAAATGGGGGTTATCTAAAATTGAAAGGCTATACGGCAATTCATTAATGTCAAATATGTTTTATTAGTTAAAACACAAATATTAAGTGTATAGATTAATTACGATCAATTTTTTCATTTGTAAAATTTCACAGAATGAAGATGGTTGAGAATATTACCAACCGTATGTCTTTCGGCGAAGGTGATTATTCTAGCTTATGGTTTTTTTGAGAAATTAGTGGTCACTTCATGGCTGTGACCCTCATTGCACCTCCTAGCAGTGAATTTGCGATCTTTAATTTTTCCGAGACAAACTTTCTTAAAACTTTTAAGCAAATAAACACACTTAATTGAAGCGCTCCTATATAGGAGGAATCAACCAAGCGTGCAGATCCTTTCAGTTATTAAGTTCGCATGCTATAATGAATACATGATATAATTGGGCTTGCATGCGTTATATAAGATAATACAGTAAAACCCCGTTATAATGCGGGTTTCAGGAGACAGAATGTACACCCGCGTTGTTGGCAACTTGTGGTATTTCGGGAAATAATTTAAAAAAACGTGAAAGCATATGCGTTATAACAAATTTAATTTCAAAATACTATAAAATCTGATATCGTATTTTGATTTAAATGGATACCTTACTTTAATCGGTTTTTTAAAAATAGTCCGATATTTTCTTTTGGCACGACAGCTGATGGCGTTTCTTATATGTTTTGCAAATGTAAAAGACGAAGATGATCACAATCACTCTCTCTCCATCCAATTCATCACTTCACTGATGTTATCCAATACTTCGCTTATTTAAGGGGTCTCAACCTCATACATCTCTTCATTCTCGCTGTTATCTTCAGATAATTTTCTGCTCTTCTGTGGTTCTGGACTTCAGCTACAATTTCTTATCATTCTTATAGACAGCAACGGGAGTTTAGCATCGAGGTAAAATTTGAACCAAGTTGTTAACGAAGAAAATAAATCGTGGTAAAATTTGAACCAAGTTGTTAACGAAGAAAATAAGTCGCTGTAAAATTTGATACAAGGATGTTTACGAAGAAAATGATTCGCGGTAAAATTTGAAACAAGGATGTTTACGAAGAAAATAAATTGAATCATTTTGGGAGACATGACTAGACCTGCGATATATCCGAATCTGTGTTATAGTGAGGTGCTTTACAATGGAGTTTTACTGTGTTTACGAGTTTCGAATAATTATCCCTCAGTGAAGCAGTTTTTACTCTCATTTGTTACATTTCGGCCCTTTATGCGAAGTGGGCTCAAATATTTGATTGTGTCTCTTGTGCGGTGTAGGGTAATGCTACAGTGACTGATGAGTAAGAACATACATCCAAAGTTTTAATAACATCGCCGCCTCGATGTAATAATAACGTTGTGAATAAGGCTTCCCCTTTTTTGGGGGATTGTCTTCCTTTCGGGTTAAGAAGGTAAATATGGCCGTGGTAAATGCGGGTGGCCTAACTACGCATCAAGTTAGTGAGCGAGCACCTGCGAACTGAAACTTTAAAAAAATCCGTGTTCACGGGATGACGTCGTCGCAACTTTTGTGAAGTACATAACAGATTAGGGCATTTAAGGCGGATTGACAGAACAGCACGACTAAATATTAATTCTTTTGAGTTTATTTAATGTAGTAACAATGACAGTACGTGTTGTGCCATTGATGGTTAGATTGAATTAATATATTACATCTCCACCAAGTGAAATATTCTCGAGTCACTGTGTAAACGTACCTGAAATCGAGGCGATGCCCTGTAAGGGACCAGAATTTTGTCCCTTAATCGCAGGCAATTCACTAAATCGAGGAACACTAAATCGTGTCATACAATACATTATTTATATGGAGCTTTGGTCGGGGCCGCAAAAAAACCGCCTTAAATGTGGGTAAACCTTAAATGGGAGAAGTTTAAATCGGGATTCCTCTGTATATGCACAAAGCAGTACATACAACTCATCGGAACCATCCGAATATATACTTGTACATATAGACAATAAGATATATGTACAGTCATTTCAAAAAGTCTAGCGACATGGCTCGGTCACGCCACACACAGGCTGAAGCTGAAAGTTCGGAGTATGTTGGTACCCATTGCTTGAGGGGAAGCAGGAGAGGGGAATGATAGTGAGGGTTGGAAGAGTGAGGAGGTGAGTTTCGAAGCCTGGGTTGGCGTGCTGGGAGAAACGAACGGAATCAGAGCCTGTGAGACAAACCCTATTCAACAGTGTGAGGGCATCCAATCCAACTCGGATAAAAGGACTTTCTCAGAGGTTGCCTTCACATGGCAATTGTAACAAGAAAACCTCCGAGAAAAGGAAGCGTGTAAATGGTTCGAAGTCTGCAGTGTTGCCTTACCATTAAAGAGGGAATTATAAATGAATATGCTGCGTCTAGGGAGCACTTGCGGGAAAGATGCAGTATTTTCACCTTAGTGGGCATTATTAATGCGTAATACTAGGCTGTACTTCGGAAAGCGTAAAAATCATCAATGTGTCAAGGGCAAAAATTATATAATACTCCAAAAATTACGATATCACTAACTGCAGAGGTAACGAGGAGTTTGTGGGAACCGCCTGACGGGTTTATTGATCATGTCCCTTAAAATTGAGCATATTACAGTGACGAAAGCAATTATAACTAAATTAACTGGATAAAAGATTAAATATTTCTCAATCTTCTCCTGAAAAAGTAATTTTCATGCTGACAATTTGCTGGCACTTGAGTGATACAGTACAGTGGAGAAAAATCCTTGTATCGCTGTAAGAATGGGACTCTCGATCCTCGGAAGTGAGTTTGGTCGGATGACAACTGCGACCCACATCAGCGAAGCTGATGTGATTTGCTTTCAGAGATGAGTTTTATTCGTATCACCATTTGTGGCAGATCATATTTTAAAATTTAGTTTAATCATAGAGCGTCAATTCTCGGCGCTCGCAGAAACACCGTTACTGTGATATGCTCAATTTTAAGGAACATTTTTAACAAACCGGTAAGGCGTTTCCCACAAACTCTTCGTAACCTCTGCGGTTTGTGTTATCGTAACTTTTAGAGTATTATATAATTTTTGACCTTGACACATTGATGACTTTTTACGGTTTCTGAAGTGAAGTGCAGCCTAGCAGGCACGCGCCGGGTATATTGTCCGCCCCAGTGTAAACAGTTTATGCCGCCCCTTACGGACTTATAAAAGCACCCTGGCCCATATTTTTTACGATTTTTAGATTAAAAGTTGTTTTTAATTTAAGAAATAAATTGTGCAAACACATTGCGCAGACTTTCTCGCATACGAATCGTCTTGATATATTACGTAAAAGTACTTTATTTTAGAAGACGGTCTATCACATGAGTTTACAAACACAGCGGATGGTAAAGGACTGTCGGTTGCGTGCTTTGACCTATCATCATGCCAAATTTCAGCTTTCTACCACATCCTGAAATGCCCTCCGTTGGTCGATCGGTGAGCTCTACGCCATAGTTGCCAAAATAAATTTGAAATGTCGCTAAATCCATCCTAAAAAGTAGCTGAAAAGTCGCCAAACTCTAACAAAATGTCGCTAAAAAGTCGTTAAAAATAAAATAGTGCATAAATACTTATAATTATTCTTATTAATCTAATTAGTATACTTATTATCTATTTTATAAATGAATATCAATTAAGATAATATTTTATTACTAGTATTAAATAAGGGAGAATTTTTGCAAACCTTTTATTAATAAAAAATATAATAGACGTTAACATTTATAGATCAAGCTTATTTTATAAATAGAAAAAGAAAATACCGTAAATATCCGCATATAAAATGCAAAGAAGTTTTCCGCCTACTATTTAATGATTTTTTTATATACCCGCGCACAGAGGCGGCCGAATAATTTTGCTGCCCTGGGCGAAATAGCACTCTAGCGTCTCCCTCCGTAAATGTTTTTTGAGATAATTATGAAGTAAAGGTTAATTTATTCATCGCTCTGTAAATATTATAGATAAAGGAAAAAAGAATGTATGTCATAAAGATTGAAGCCCGTTCGGCGATATAAATCAGTCTTCAATATTTATTCTCTTGCAAATAATGCATAGATAGATAGTCGGAATAGCGCCCCTAAGATTTTGGTGCCCAGGGCAGCCGCCCTGTTCGCCGGTTCCTTGGGTCGGCCCTGCCCGCACATGGCAAGCATTCGTTCCTAGAATTTGGTATCAGTCACTTATTTATCATTTAACGGCGAAAGTTGCGTTACCTTGTCAATATCATTGCGATATGATAAATCAATCCATAAAAACTTATATTTGTCCTCATTTTCAATATGGGGAATAAAACTTTTGGATTTTTGGAACAAAGTATGATTCATTTAAGAGGCGAACATCGATTAATCATCAAAATCCCCATCGACTTAGTATTTAAGGTGTTAATAAAAATCGATGTCTAATTTATACATCGAGAAGAATACCTTATTTAATTTGTGATAGAATTCATTTTTTCTGTAATTTAAATGCGTTTCATGATGTACCGTATTCACCTGAATCTAAGACGACCTTTTTTTCAAAATTTTCAGCTGTAAATATCAAGAGTCGTCTTACATTCGGATACAAAGTATATTTAAGCATTTAATCAGTGGTTTTTACAACAAATGGTATATTAGAGTAAACAATTCACAACAGCAAATTCAAGTACGTACATAAAGACGTGAAATAAACAAATAGTAATAACAATAAGAAAAACATGACGGGAATAATAATTATTTAGACTAATAATCATCGTCGACGATCATAACACAGACGTACTTTCACCTTGCACGTAATGCCAACCGCAATGTTAAAACAAATGAGAGCGGAAATCATTGGGATTCCCCTTTCAAACGACGCACCGTGATTCACTAAGTGTGACAGTAACTTTGAGTTGTGCATTCTTGATTTAAATGCACAACCCTTAAGTTAAAATGACATCATGTTGAAGTACGTGGCACGAGTGCAAAGGGAAAGTTAACAAAGGAATTAGACGGAGCTAAGATACAAATTTTAAGCTGATCGTGATAAATTACGCCGAAAAACTAATAACTGTGATGCGAGTAGAAAGTTCGGTGTATCTGAGGCAAATGTGCATCGATGGAAACTCTCAAAACAGGAACTAGAAAATGCCAAAGCCACAAGGAAGTCGCTCAGTGGTCCAAAATTAGGCCGATTTCATGGCATTGAAGAAGAAGTAGTCAAGTTTGTGCGCACCATGAGGAAGAACGGTATGCCTGTTTCGACTGAAAGTATTATACTTAAAGCTAATGAAATTACTAGAGGACTTAATATATCATTGCAAGAATTCAAGGCCAGCAGAAGTTGGTGCGTGAGAATGATGCGACGAAATAATTTTTCTTTACGGCGACGAAATAATTTTTCTTTACGGCGACGAACTTCGCTGTGTCAGAAATTGTCAAAGACTATGTTGAAAAACTTCTCGCTTACCAGAAATACGTAATTGGACTTAGAAAAACCAATAATTACCTTTTGAGCCAAATAGGAAATGCCGATGAAACTCCGGTTTTCTTCTACATGCCATCTAATTATACTGTGAACGAAAAAGGTGCGAAGTTCGTCCTAATTAAAACTACAGGCAACGAAAAAATGCGAGTCACGGTAATGTTGGCGGTTTTAGCAGATGGGACTAAATTACCACCATATGTGATTCTAAAGCGGAAAACAATGCCTAAGAAACATTTGCCAAGTGGAATAATAGGTGTCAAGAAAAGGGGTGGATGACTAAAGAACTAATGAGAGATTGGTTACATGTGGTGTGGAATAGACGGCCAGGAGCTTTACTGAAACAAAGAGCAATGCTTTCACTGGATGCATTCAAGGACACATCTCCTGAAATTAAAAACATAATGAGTGCGATGAATATTGATCTTATTGTAATACCTGGAGGAATGACATCGCAACTTCAAGTTTTAGATGTTGCTGTCAATAAGTGTTTTAAAAATAATTTAAAGGTTTTGTATTCTGAGTGGTTACAGAGTGGAACTCACACTTTAACACCAAAAGGAAATCTTAAGAAACCTGAAGTTGCAATGCTCTGCCAATGGATCAAGGCATCGTGGCAACAAATAAATGCAAAAGTAATAGTGAAAGGATTTAAGAAATGCTGCTTATCTAATGCCATGGATGGGAGTGAGGATGATGTTTTGTGGGAGACTGATGATGAAGTTGAGAGTGATAAAGATAGTGAGCAGAGGAAAATAGTGAAGGTTGCATAGACAGTGATGATGACTAACACAATAAAATGATTTTATGCAGCACTTGGATTGAAATGTTTTTTTGTTGTCCTGAAATGAGTGTATTCTTTCAATGTATTTACTAGATTTTTAATGTTATCTTAAAATGAATGCTACCATTTAATTTGTTTGAAAACCTGAATGGTTCTATTTGTGATGTGATCTTATGATTTTAAAATGTTAAAAGACAATGACATTCAAGAAAAGTATAAGAGAAAATAAATATTTCACAAGATTTATAATTTTTGTAGTCATGAAGGTCAATTTGAGCTTTTTTCTCTTTTGGAATCATCAAAATGGGGGGTCGTCTTAGATTCAGGGTCGTCTTGGATTCGGGTGAATACGGTATTTGTCGACGTAAATTATAATGATATCTTTCAATATTAGTTTAAAATGTCTTTCAAATATCATAACCGGGGAAGTAACTGTAGAAATGTTAAGTTATATTAAAACATATACAGATTTTAATAAATCTACCATTAAATAAATTTGTTTGGTTGTATATTGCATGTATTTATGCTTACATAAAGCAATATCTAAATTTGTCGCTAGATTAGTAGAAAATCGCTAAGTTAGCGGCATGTCACTAAACACTAAAAAAAGTCGCTAAAGGTAGAATAAAGTCGCTAAATCTAGCGACATCGCTAAATTGGCAACTGAGTTCTATGCCCACCATGAAAATGAACACATTATTACATTGTATCCTCAATGAATTCTGACCTTGTGTTACCATATACAGTCTTATCTGAGCTCCAAGAAAAGGGCACAATGTTGTCAGAGATTTTTTTATATTACAGGTCGCTAAGTTATGCTCCGTTTGTGTTTGTGAAAGCACAAAATTAAGAGATTCTTGCCTCCGCCTGTGAATTGCTGCCCCTAATATGTTGCCGCCTGGTTGCGATGCACCCCTTGAACCCATAGGCTGTCGCGGCCCAGCAGCCTACCATTTCACATTAATAATACCCAGTAAGGTGAAAATATTGCATCTTTTCTGAAAGTGCTTTCTAGAGGCGGCATGTGCATTTATGTTTCACTATCTAATTGTAAGACATCACTGAGGAATTCGAACCGTTTACACAACTTCTCTTGGAGGTTTTCTTGTTACCCTTGGCATGTGAAGGCAACAACCGAGAGAGTCCTTTTTCCGAGTTGGATTGGATACTCTTGCACTGTTGAATGGAGTTTGTCGCACTGGCTCTGATTCCGTTCGTTTCTCCCTGCAAGCCTACCCAGGCTTCGAAACCCACCTCCTCACTCTTCCCCCCGCCCTATCATTCCTCTCTCCTGCTTCCCCTCAAGCAATGGGTACCAACATACTCGGAACTTTCAGCTCCGGCCTGTGTGTGGCGTGACTGAACCGTGTCGCTTGACTTTTTGAAATGACTGTACATGAACAGAATGAAAAATAAATGATCAAAGAATAAGTATACACGTAAACTCTCGAGCAGTACTTCTCAACCTTTTTTGCTCCACGGCACCTTCATGCATGCTTAACCTTGAGAGGACGGAATTTGAAGTCCGCGTTATAGGTAGCCGGCCGGGTTTTTTGGCATTTAAATTTGCAAATATGTCTTATTTGGGATATTCCTTTATATCTCCGCCAAGAATTATCGTAAGTAAGTGAAACAAAAAGCATTTTATTAATTAAGAAACTTTTTACAAATCTCTTATGTTATTAACAGAAAAATACGTACATTTTTGTATGAAAGTCTGTTATCACCTGCCAATTGCACCTGCCTCTTTCTGTTGTAGTTCACTCCCACAGTGAAACCCTTGTATGATACACACGGAAACATGGTGACAAACACAATGCGACATCACGTACCGGACACTGGACTTGCACTGTACGGTGTCGCCCGTTCTCAGAACAGACCGCATCGTTATCTTCTCCCTTTCTCTGGCCAATGTCGGCTATGACGACACTCAAGACGTGTCAGCTGTTGGTGGTTTGCACTAGTTCGTCCTCTTTGTGTAGGAGGAGATGCACGATGATCAAGAGAACATATAATAATACCCCAAATCAACTTCTCTCAAAATTTCTTATGTCTATGAATACTTCCGCCCATCGAGCGATATATGACGAAAGAATTCAGCACAGTCATATCAAGAAAATGAAAAAAAAGTTTTTGTCCATTTGCATGTTTTTCTCGTGAACGTATAGCTGTTAGCCATACAATCGCCAAGGTTGACAAATCCCATGTTCTTATTATAGTGCTTCTCTATTTCGGGTTTTATAGGATTTCCACTGCTGTCAATAAAATTTCCTTCTGCTGGGGTGCGGTGAATGTTACTCAGCATAAAAACTTCTCGCTTGTCCTTCCAGACAACGGCAACTAATGGTCCTTTTTCCCTTGACCTTATGTCTCCTTTCTTCAATTCAGTTTTTGTTTTGTTCAATTTGGAGGCATGCCTTTTCTATTCGGTCGGACCGTCCCACTAGAATTGATCTTCCTCTGATGAAGGTCATTGAGTAAATTAGGAGAGGAAAAATAATTATCCATAAAAACTTTGTGTCCCTGACCTTCAACCTTCTTAACAAGATTTACCA
Source organism: Uropetala carovei (assembly GCA_036926305.1). Taxonomy (NCBI): domain Eukaryota; kingdom Metazoa; phylum Arthropoda; class Insecta; order Odonata; family Petaluridae; genus Uropetala; species Uropetala carovei. Next base: position 4,232,984 of record JAXCHB010000037.1, on the reverse strand, counting down.
CTGTTCCATGTGTTGCACTCATGGTTGATGATGCCACCTCCATTTGCTTTCCCACATAACTTGCATGTCGAATGTATAACCCAATTGATCGCACAGTTTATAAATTTTTATCCCAAACCTTTTATGTTTCTTAGGGATATATTGTTTGAAGATTACATGACCTTTGAACGCGACAGTTACTTCATCCACTGCCAGGTTTTCTGTTGGATTGTAAAAGTCACTATAATGCCTATTCAGAAGGTTGAAGATATCCCTTATCTTCCAGAGAGGATCAAAGTTGGTATTGCTTTTATCGGGAGCGTTATCATTATTTGAGAAGTGGAGAAACCTTAGTATGTGGAAAAATCTGTCTCTTTGCATTGTTCTTCCAAAAAATTCACAATAGTACAACTCATCAGTTGACCAGTATTCTTTGATTGAGTCTCTGACTGTATGCCCCATCAACAGCGTTATGGCGAGAAACTTCTGCATCTCTTCTTTGATTACATCTGGCTGTGCAGCTGGTGCTTGAGGACCAAGGGAGTTCACATATTGACAATAATAAATATTTATTTCGGTTACAAGCAAATCAAGAATTTCATCACTCCATAGTTATCTAAAGAAATCGAAAGGTTGAGAGCTGGCGTTCAAGTTTGGCACCGCAGATATATTGACTCCAGAAGGGATGCCTGTGAAACGGTGTATCTCCCTATTATCCTTTGCTGACGGTGCTTTCCACTCATAAAATCTCGGGTCTGTGCGTTCTTCCACTTCTTCATCTTCCGAATCATCGATGTCTCTTTCTGCCTATGAGTCTTCATCAAGAAATATTTCGATTTCATCCTCCGTGGGTCCTTCCTTGTCCATTTTTGTAATTGAAAGATTGCAGAAAACACTGCTGTCACAGAAGGTCCACTAAAGAACTGCCTTGAAACTACTCTGTGCTGTGTTTGCGTCATCTCCCTTTTGTAAGGCAGGGGCTTCCCATAGCCAGAGAAATGCTTACGCTACTTATCTCAAGAGAGACTGGGGTTCTCCCCTCGTCTGTTGGTTGATGTTTACACAGCACTCATATAAGGATAGGAAAAATGTTTAGACTGCATTTTGAGAGTGACTCGGACACAATCTGATTCATTTTATGGAAGTAGGCCATCTTATTCAATTAGCTGCCAGTCGTAAATAAGAGAACACTTCGTCAGGAACTAATTGATTGCTATCCCTTTATTTCATTGAATGAAAGGAAAAATCTATAACCATCGGAAAGAACAACCATTCTAGAGTGGCTGGGTAAAGAAAAATTAGTATTATATGGCAGACCAATAAAATAATAGGCAAAATGCTAGTGAAATGTTATTCACGCATATACTGCTTCGGTCGGCCATTAAAGCCCACCAAAGCATGCGCATATGCTGCGTCAGCCATCCTCTAAAGGTTAAGAACATCGCGGCACGTCCAACCAACCCTAATTAATTTCACTGCCTAAATATTCATTTTTAAAGATAAAAACTAGTGTAACAAGTAAAAGTTGCAGTTATATTAGATTGTTACGATTGGTAAAGCAATAATTGTATAATTTTATTGTACATTAAATACATAAATAATTTAAAAATTAAATATCTTTGGAGTGTGCAGCGCACTAGTCCCTTCCTCGCTGCACACTAATGTGCCAGGGCACACCGGTTGAGAACCACTGCTCTAGAGGCATGATGTAATACTTGTTCTCAAAGCTAATGAGGGCATTGATATTAGAAAGATAATTTTAAATCACAAGAAGTGAAAATGTATGCAGAGTGTTGGACAAAAAACCACCTTACGTCTGCTCTACAGGCATTTTCGTGAACTACAAGCTCGGATTGGCCAGTCACACGAATTGACAATGTTGCTGCTTGAGGATGGGGTAAAGGGTTCTTTCTTTCTCCCTCCCTCCCCTTCTCTCTCGCTCTCTCTCACTCTTGTTACGGCTCTCACACAAAACATTTTCCTCCACAGATTTCGTGTTCGGGCATTTTGAGTGGTTGAAAATATGCATTTTAAAATTAATTAAAATGGAGACATGAACTCGGGCGTTACCCATACGAACCTCAAAAAGAACGAAGTTTATTTTTCCTCTCAAAATTTAATTGAATCAATTCTGATTTACTTCAAGCATTATTTCCTTGCTTCGACACCAAATATTTGTTTATGAAAGCTAATAATTGAATTTGAACAATATCTTTATCCTATTTTACATATCAGCATTTATTTATAGTTATTCCTCATACGAAAGAGCCTTTGAGGAATTTTCTCGGTTATATGATGGGATTACAATCACCAGTGAATGCAAGGTAGTCTCAAGAGGGAGTGAATGCTCAACCCAAGTATAAATGTCAGACACCGCTACAGGGGTTCCTTTCCGGTGATGGAATCATCCTGACAAAAATTCGTAGTCTGCACACACGCTTTTAATCTATGAATTGTCGGTTTTTCCTCTGGCTGTAGGAGATCATGAAAGGGTTCAATCCCCACACACCATTTTTTACTTTCTCCATATGTAGTATAGGGAAAGTTGTAATCACGAAAAAAATCGGCGGCTTCGAGATTTTAACGGAAATACATGTTTTGAGGTCCCTAGAACACGTTTAGACTATTTTTGGAATGATGTATATGTGTGTGTGTGTGGATGGATATATGTGATTGTGGGCACTATAACTCAAAAAGTACTTGCCATATCGTTACCAAACTTCATATATAACATTTTAGCATGCACAAAGAACTGATTAGTTTTTGGACAATACCAGTTAACTGGAAGTCGAGGTTTATTCGAAGCCCGATTCGGTTTTTGTGATATTTCTCTGTTAAAACATCATTATTGTATATACAATTCTATACAAAGGTTACAGAGAATGTAATTTCCTACAGATTTCATTTGAAACAATTTTCCATAGCAGTTATTGTTTAGGAATTATTTATAAATAATCGGTTTTTTCGGTTTCTGTCAAATATCTTAAAAAAGTCGTTATCGGTAATCTTCGTGAGGACCAAAGTTGTAGAGAATAATATTTCTTCCAAGTTTTCTTTGAAACAAATTTTTGTAGAACCATCCATTTCGGAGATATTTTGCTTTTTCGTAATTTCCAGTATACAGTGCCACCACCATGTAGCAGTGAATTCTGTAAACATATTCAAAATATACCTAATTTACGGCAATAAGGATGACTGTATTCTTTGACGATATGAAATGATAATTTTGCCTCATAATGCTATTCACAATACCGTATCTGCCCGAATAGAAGCCAACCCCGGATTTAAGCCGACCCCCCAAAATTTCCACTATTTTTTGGCAAAAACGTAAATTTCGTAGATTTTATGCTGAAGTGTGCCGGGATTCATGCACATCTTAGAATACATTATTCGAGGTTGAAGAAATATGTGGGAAATGGTTTAGTTGTTGACATTTTGAAATATTACTCCAATAAAAAATTTTGCGTTGCTGAATAATGTTCCACATTCAGTGACAATAATTTCATTCATCTTCATTCTCACAAAAGGTCAAATATAGTAACAGTGATCTCGCGAAGATATTTTTCATCCAAGTCTATTTCCAATGAAATTAGCATTTACATTGCCCTGAGAAACTGCATTTTTATAATTATACACGTTCCATGTGAAGTTTTACTGAAATTCAAACAGTTGAGCGTTCAAAGCCGTCAACGCATTTTGCGTAATCGTCAATTTACGCAAGCGATCTCGCCAAGATACTTTTTCATCCAAGTCTATTTCCAATGAAATTAGCATATACATTGCCTTAAGAAACTGCATTTTTATAATTATACACGTTCCATGTAAAGTTTTACTGAAATTCAAACAGTTGAGCGTTCAAAGCCGTCAATGCATTTTGCGTAATCGTCAATTTACGCAAGCGATCTCGCCAAGATATTTTTATATATATATTCATCGTAGGTCAAATATTTACTTTACGAAAAATATAGTACTATCATTTGCACGCGAAGGCACTTCGAGATTTAATCATAACCCAAATTTTCCTCGGACTCGCATTTAAGCCGAGGGGTAATTTTTTCATGATAGATTTTGACAAAAAACATCGGCTTGTATTCGGGCAGATACGGTAATTTAAATATCTATACCCCAAATATGGAGAAAGTCATGTGTTGTCCACATTAGATTTTTTATTTTTATTAATATGAGATGAGGGTTAATTTAAGAATACGGTACATATCTTGTTTACTCTGCAAACTTTATCAGTGTATATGTGTGCATGCATGCATCCAGTTCTTCTTCATTGCTCTTCTCCATTGCTCTACATATTTCTTTCACTTCCTGAAGACTTGTATCCAATCCTCTCATCAACCTGTCCATAGTTTGTTCAATGAATTCAACAGCTTTCATGTTATTTCTGCTTTCCTAAAACAGTTCGCAATTGTTTCTGGTGTAACTGAATTCCATGCAGCAGCTAGCATATGCGGAGATTGTAATACATTCAACTTTAGTTTCTCATTCCTTTCTACATATGTTACTGCCTTCAGAACTAAAAATGTCTCATACTTCATCTTCTTACAATATATTATTCCCAAATCAAGTGGCTGTAACATGCTGGTACAGTTTGCTGAGAAAAACCACCTTAAAATTCTGTAAAAATGGCATATCAGGTAGATAAGCTGGGCACTTATCAATAAAATGAAGAACCTTTCTTGCAGCACCTCTCATTTTTGTATCAAATGCCCTCAGAAAATGCAAAAATATTTCTGTTGTCATCCAAGCATTGGAATTATGACTGTAACTGCAAGAGAGCCGACCTGAGTAACTCAAATCCAGCAAAGAGCCACTTGAAAAATAAATTTTTTTAAGGAGCCACAGATAAACTTTATTAAAAAAGAAATAGATCTGCTAATCTGTTAATGAGAAATTTGGCTTTCCATACTTCTGCTGAGATATTCCAAGTTTGGCATCAATTTGGGATATTGCAATTCTTAATTAATTTTTCAAATTGGTATCGTTATTGAAGCTCGTTTTATTTTTTGCAAATTTTAATTTTGAAAATAAAGATTCACATCGATATGTATGTACTTCCAAAAAGACTAACAATTTTTAAATCACAATTTCTTAAAACTGGTCATTTTTCAGCTATTATGAATTTTTTATAAAACTCAATTTAACTTCTGTTGCTGAAAAAATGTTCCGCAACTCAATATTGCATTGCAAATCTATTAATTCTAATTGATATTCTTCTGGAATGGAACTCACATCAATATAAAATGGACTTGAGAAAATTTCGAAAAGTTTATTGTATTGAGATAATTCTCCAAAATGTTGATTAAACTCTTCTAAGAGTGTTCTTATCTCATCTGCATACTTTGCAAAGTTCATATTGGATCCTACATGCCAAAGACTTTTTACACAAGGAAAGTGATGTATTTCGCTTTTTTGAATTGTTCTTCCCATAGCTTTAGTTTTAATTTGAATGACTTTACATGTCCAAAGAATTCTATAATTAATTGATTTTCCCCTTGAAGTTCACTATTAAACAAGTTCAAATGATCACAAATATCAGCAGCAAATCCAAGATCAAATACCCATTGCTCGTCCGATAATTGTACAATGCTATTGTTTTCGGAGTCCATAAATACTGCAGTTTCGTGCGAAGTTCGAAAAATCTTTTTAAACAATTTCCTCAGCCATTCATCATATTTCAGAATAGTAGCAAACATCATCATATTCACTTTCAACTCCGCTAAAAAATTCTTTAAACTTTCTGTTTCAAAGCATAGTTTTGTATATATTTAACTTTAATTATAGTAACAACTGTCATAATAGTTCTTACATTAAGTGCTTTTTCACATAAGTTTCCTCGGTGAATAATGCAATGTAAATAAAAAATGTCACACTTGAATCCTTCCTCGCTCATTTTATCTTTGACCAATGAAATTACTCCATTATTACGACCAACCATCGCAGGTGCTCCTTCGGTTGTTATACCAGCTAATAGCGATAGATTCACGTTATAAGCTTCAAAAGATTTCAATAACTCTTCTAAAATATCTTGGCCGGTTGTGTTTCCCTTCATGCTGCTCATGTTCAACAATTCTTCTGTTATATTAAAATTGCTATCCACACAATATAGAGGATATTTCAAAATCTAACACTTACCTGAAGTGACTAGGTATTGAAACAAAATAATAATAGCAATTACCTATGTACTAAAATCACTGCCACAAGAATAAATCATTTTTAATGAAATTAAAGCATCTGAAGCATTTACAATTTAAATCAACCGTTAAACCTGAAGAAAATGCATATTTTTCTCTGCTGCTGAAACTATTACTTGCGGTAGCCGTTTGGCTGTTCGCTCGTTTGCTCTTTCAAATATAATTTGATATTTCGAAAACCATCAAACACTTTCCGATTGCAGCATCTGCAAATATGAACCTTTTGCATTTCTCCCACATACTGTACCCATCTAAAACCAACAGAACGCGATTTATCAGGAGATTGAAAATTTCATTATTTTCGAGTTGTGTTTTGGTTTAAACTATTTCAAAACAATTATTGTATTTTTTGGTTGACAATCAAGGAGATATTCATTGACTACAATCTTTAAAGAAGTAACATCTGAAAAATCATTACTTTCCATTGAAAATTACCAGAGATATGACAGTTTTGGTTTTCTATCATATTTGATGCAGGGAAAAAGTAGAGCTCTCAGTTATTATGTTATTTCAGTAATTTTATTGTAATTTAAAAATTCAGAATTATTAAAGAACAAATTTTCTTCTATAAATCATGAAAAATAAAATTAAAAACACGAAAATAGAGCAATAAATAATGATTTTGGTGGCAAGATTTGTTTATCTGCACCTTGTGTAGAGGCTAACTTTAGAGAGAGAGCTATACAAAGAATAACATGGGAAAGAGAGAGAGAGGGAGAATCTCCTATACCTGTCCATACTGCACGAAAATGATGGAACACTATAGCTGGAATACATCATTTACTTAAAAGTTTTGTGATAAGACTTTATTGAATCTTTTTGGTATCACTATGCTTCTTTCCTTTAGACATTTGTTCTTAGTGTTGAAATATGAAAAATGACTCATTTGGATAAAGTCAAAACATCTATAATTTCTTAATTACTTAGATACCATTGTAGAACAGTCTAGAGAAGTGTAAAAAATATATTGTTTTAACTTTTAAGGAAAAAACAAGTGGTTTTATAGGTATTTCCAGCCCCTGAAAGTCAAAATGTTCTAGTACAGTAAAACCCCCAAATTCGTGGCTTCCAAATTCACGTGCTTCGCAGTTTCGCGGTTTTGGACTACTGCTGTGATCTTTGAAGTGAAGAGAAAAAGCACTAAACAAATGAATTTCCCCATCTGCGAGGTTATTTTTATCACGCTGTGACCACATTTTCCGAAAATGTCTAGCAAGAGGAATGAAAGTGATAATACAGAAAGCAGAAGCGAAAAGATGTTGATTTTAACCAGTTGAGTGGGTATGCCATATATATTTGTCATGGCCTGTCGTAATCTGTATGCCGTATATATCCGTCATGCCGTTTTTTGGGCCATCTGCTATGGGTATGCCGAAATAGTCCATCATGAAGCATCTCCTGTATCTAGCTGTGTGTGTCCTTCTAGTACAGGTTAGAGACCATAGATGGTGTTTTCTTCCTTTTGCTGAGAAAAAATATGCTTCGTACAAAAACTCTGCATGTGTAATGCGGGGATGCCTATACCTGCCCCTGCGGTAGTGAAAGCAAGAGGTGTGACCTCTAATGCCTTTTTCGCATCCCCTTGTGAAATTTAACCAGTAGGACCGCTTTCCTCTAACTGTATAGGATATCTCAAGGCAAATGGAGCAATAAAATCCTCCTCTCCATTGCAGTGAATGTTTCATATGCAAAACGTACTTGAAGAAATATTCTTAGAAGATTGAGAGGGATATTTGTATATTATGGATAAAAGTGAAGCTTGAAAATTGAGTTACGAAATAAACATGCTAGTGGCCAGAGTGCAGCATCAGTGAGTAGGCAATATGCGATAAACTGTATGGCTACGGCAGATTTAAATACCACATTGTATTGGCTCAAAACCACTTTTAGCCTACCTTTTCAGCATTTATTGTTGTCAAAATAATGGAGAGCCGCGAACCTAACCCCCATTTTCTCATAAGGCATTTGCTTCTGTTTTTGCAGATTCCAAATTCGCGGTGTTTTCGGGAACGTAACCCCCGCAAATTTGGGGGTTCTACTGTATATTTCTTACACTTCTTTAAAATATAAAACTGGTAATTGCTGTCTATTTATTTTATTCAACCCTATATTCTCTTTAGTTTTGAGTTGAATTTGACATCTAACATATAATATTTTAAAATATCTAGGTGATGTTACAGCCATTTCCAGTACTGTATTATGCTTCACTTTTTTGTTTTAATAACCAAGAAACAAATTCACTTTATTGTCATGTCTGTTGCAACAAATTAAACACCTTGAGATGGACTAGGGACCATCATGGAAAAGCAGATGCAGTATTATGAGTTCTATGACATGAAATGCAAGTGACAGCTATGTGAAAATTTATTGACAAACTAGGGAACATTAAGTAATTGCAGGTGCCAGTCATGCTAGTTTGCTATAGAAACGGGTGCTGGTCAATGGGCTTTTACTGTATTATAATGGTTGTTACAAATGTAGTCACAAGTATATTCATTAAGTTGTATTTGTTAAAGAATGTTCTCTGAAAATGGAAGTAGGAATCCCAGTCAAGGCAACTGACTTATCTTTTATTAACTTGATGCTTTAATTCATCCCTTCAAAAACAGAAGTGCCTTATATTGTTATGGTAATGTATTTTCTGTAATTTACCCAAAATCTCAACTTCTTCTTTACGCCTTGCATTTTACGCAGCTTCCTTCATTCTGTTGTGTATTTATAAAGTAAACTAGTAGAAACCTGTCAAAAATGACGGGAAGACAATTCATCTTGATCTCTTTAACAGCTCTTTAATCACCACATTCTGCACGATGCTCAGTGGCTTCTTCATATGTTTCATGCTCTTTCTGAGATTGCACTCGATTTCTCATATATTCTCTCATATAAGCAGAATGGGTTTGACATTCATTGACATTTTCTGCATTATCTGTTCGATGCTTAGCCGCTTGTTCTCCAGCTTCAAGCTCATGTTGTGTGCGATGTCATTTTCTCATGTATTCTCTCATATAAGTGTTACGGTCTTGATGTTTTTGTGCGTCTTGACTTGAATGATCAGATTCTTGATTCATGAGTAATGTTGGAGGGTTTTTAGGAAATTAATTTAGTATTAGAATACAACAATATTTAATATTTAAATGTGAACTTTATTTTGTCTGTTTATTTTGTTTGTTTTTATGGAACGAAATGTTAACAAAATTGTTCAATCAATCACAAAGGAAAATTGTAGTATTAGATTTTTGTTAAGTGTTCTTTTAGCAACAGATCCTTTTTAAAAATTAATTTATTTGCAGGATTCCAGGTTTGCTGCTTCACACATCTAATGAAAGCTTTAATTATGTAAATAATGAGACTCAAAGTGAATTTTTGTGTGACTTGAAAAGTGAGGTAAGGTTTCTTATTTTTCTTTTACCATTATACATTTCCTACCCTATGCTAAGTTTTTCCCACCCAAGTTTCGTATTCAACACCATAAAACCAAGATTGACCCATTAGATTCCAGTTTACTTTCATTTTAAAAATAAAACATTAAAATCAATGATCATCTGGGAAATGAGGAAACAGGTGAAAAAATCTGCCATGACCGGGAATCGAACCCAGGCCTTCCACTTGCTGGGTGGATATTCTACCACTGAACTACCATGGCAGACTAATTCTCCTGTTTCAGAACGGGAATATTTTCTTAGGTTGGAACCAAGCTAGCTATGCTAGTATCAGTCAGCCCCAAAGGATGTCCTCACGGAGATACATCAAAGAAAACCTCTACCCTCTCAAATGGTGAGAATGCCATGATATAAATTGATAGAAAAGATGGTCCGAAGATCCTTATGCAACAGGCATAAGCTGTTTTGATGGGAAATGAGGAAACAGGTGAAAAAATCACCTGTTTCCTCATTTCCCATCATAACAGCTTATGCCTGTCGCATAAGGATCTTCGGACCATCTTTTCTATCAATTTATATCATGGCATTCTCACCATTTGAGAGGATAGGGGTTTTCTTTGATGTATCTCCTTGAGGATTTTTTCACCTGTTTCCTCATTTCCCATCATAACAGCTTATGCCTGTCGCATAAGGATCTTCGGATCATCCTTTCTATCAATTAATGATCATCTGAGTAATAATTTTGGGATATTCAAACCTTGTTAGTATTTTTATCATCTCTCAAAAGCGTGAAGTTCAATCAAGTTGGATATACCCTTTTTGTGACTTAATTTGTCTCATAAGCTTAGACTATTGTAGTCTGGGTGTGCTGTCAAATTGTAACTCTTAAACTAACTGAGATAAAGGGTCAAAATTGTCCTTATTTTCCTTAGTTTATTTATAGAATATTTTAGGCTAATTTTAAATGTCTTCCTAATAACTTATAATTAATTTAATTAAATTTATGCTTAATCTATAAATGGATTTGAATTGTCTTCAAAACTAAAAAAAGCTACAATTTCTAAACGCCGATAGTTCAAGTCCCATGGTCAAATCTTGATGGGAAATAATTTAAAAAGCAAATATAAAAACATTTACACTGATTTACGTGCTTTTCTTATGGGGCAATAATGGTGCCAAAACAGATGCTGAAAATTGGATTTTCAAGAATTTTGTATTATTTTCTTTGGTTATGTCCAAAGTCCTATAATCGTGCCTAATTTCAAATCTCTAACACATCTGGAAATGGCTCATAATTTGTATCCTCCTCTATATACTTATATACAGGGTGTAACTAAAATGCACGGCAAAACTTTGGGAGCATATTCCTCACACCTAAAGGATGAAAACATGATATATGAATATAGGTCCGGAAACGCTTCCTTGCGGAGTTAATTCGCGAGGCCATTCTTTATCAAAAACCTTTATTGATATCCAAAACTCCTGTTTACCTTGGTTATAAAACATAAAGAAACAGATAAATTAGGAAATGTAAGAAAATGTACGTAAGAGAAGAAAGTCTTCAGGCTTCTGAGGCGTGGGTCTCATAGTAGATGTTCAGAATGTCCACCGTCAGCATGGATGCAAGCTTCAACTCATCTTCGCATTGACTCCCGGATGCGCTAAAATGTCCCCGGCGTATTGCGGATTGTCTCGCAGCTTGCCACAATATGGTCACGAAGACTCCCAACGTCTCGCACTGGAGTTGAATACACAACCGATTTTAAATGCCCCCACAAATAAAAGTCCAGTGGATTTAGATCAGGGGAGCGTGGAGGCCACGGAGTCGGTTCACCTCTACCTATCCAACGAGCACGATAAGTTCGATTGAGAAAATCACGAGTAACTAGGCTGAAATGAGAGGGAGCTCCATCGTGCATAAAGTACATGTTTTGTCTGATCATCAATGGGACAAATTCTAACAAAACAGGCAAATCGTTTTCCAAGAAAGCTCTGTAATTTGGTCCCGTGAGCCTGGCTGGAAGTACATGAGGTCCCAATAAACAATCACCAACATTGCCGGCCCAAACATTGACAGAGAACTGTTGCTGATGACGTGACTGAACAATTCCTTGAGGATTCTCGTCTGCCCATAGGTGCTGATTGTGGAAATTAACAATTCCATCTCTGGTGAACTGTGCCTCATCCATAAACAGCACTGAAGCAATGAAGTCAGGGTTGGCACTTTGTTGCAAGAACCATTGGCAGAACACATATCGTGCAGGAAAATCCGCTGGTGACAAGGCCTGCACGCGCTGTAGATGGTAGGGATACAACTGTTGCTCACGCAACACTCTCCAGGCCGTCATGTGGTCAACATTACTCCTTAATGCTAATCTCCTTGTGCTTATTCCGGGATTCTCTTCGATCACCTGCAGAATCGCCTCCTCCACGTCTGGAGTCCTCCTTCTGGGTCTCCCCCGGTCGGCAGTAGCAGGCTTAAACATCCCATGTTTCCTAAGACGACGATGAATCGATTCAAACATTTTCCTGTCTGGACATCATCGTTCTGGATATCTCTGCTGGTACAAACGCTTAGCTTCAAGGCTATTACTGTCTGCCAACCCGTAAATGAAATGGGCATCCGCCAACTCCTGATTTGAGTACATAGCCACGTCCGTGGTGAACACACTCCATTTGAATCTGCGACCCCTTGTTTCGTGCGGCAGTACATAACAACGTATTATTTATCGTTCTGGAATATTGCATTGCCAATAAACAGGATATCTTGGAGTATTACTATTAACTAAAAGAAATAATATATACCTATAAACTAAAGTAGCAAAGAAAGAAACACAAAGTGTAGCATAGAGTTCTCCAAAGCAAACTGTTTATAAAATTACGTAACTTAACACTACCCAACAAAAAAAATCTTTTTCATATGTCCAGAACAAAAGTTGCTGATTCTAAAGGAAATTGGTGTGCTGATTCCAAAAATACCAATACTTTTCTTCTATCACGTCTCAATGAAAAAATATATTCAAATTTTAATAATGTACAAGATACCAATTTCACTGCCATACAATTGTACATGTAACATGAAATGCTCATCATGAAGTTTCATGTCTCTACGAAAAAATTCTAAAAAACATTATTTACGCTAACAGGCCGGAAATGGAGTTTAAAAATCGAAATAATTAAACAAATACACGAAAATATTAAATGAAATTTATCAATTAGGAATTATAACGAGATATATCTAAACACGTTAAACTTAAAAACTGAACAAATATTTCACTGTCACCAAAGCATTTGAAAAGAAAAAGAATTTGAAAACCCATGAAGTTTCTTCATGTTAAAGTGCAACAATTCAAGGTGCCGCAAACTATGCCCTTATAAATGCTAGCCACGAAGGGATTTTTTCTTATATTCCGTTGTACACTCTCTCTTAAGAAACAACAGTAATCTCCCATCATAGCGATATCCCAGCGACCTTGGTAACGTTTTTCCATCGTGCATATGTGTTCATGACAGCGTTCCCCTTTCTCACCACTGACAGCTCCCAAATTTTCTGGAAAGAAATTAAGATGTGAGTGTAGGAAATGAATTTTCAAAGACATTCAGCAGCCCATATCTTTATAACATTGGAGTAAAGTTGACACAAGAGAATTGTAATTTTTTTCTTTCCTATTTCCAAGTAATCCATGCACAACTGCTTTAAAGGATCGCCAAGCTGCCAGCTCAATATCTTTTAGTTTTGTCTGAAATAAATCATCTTTCAAAAGTTTCCTTATTTGGGGACCAATGAAAATTCCTTCTTTCAGCTTTGCATCTGTTATATAGGGAAAAACGTTTGCAAGGTAGGTGAATCCATTTCCTTTTTTATCCAAAACCTTAACAAAATTCTTCATTAACCCAAGCTTGATATGCAAAGGTGGCAGGAGAATCTTGTCTGTTTCTACCAGTGGAACATTTTTCACATTACTTTTTCCAGGTACATATTTGTCTCTGTTTTCCCATTGTTGCTTTTCCGTTGCCCAACTGTCTCACAAACATAGAAAGCAACAGTATTTTGTGAAACCTCCCTGTAGACCAATAAGTAACCCAATTACCTTGAGATCACTACATATATGCCAGCCATAGTCATGGTATCTTATTGCATTCAGAATCTTTAACATACTATCATACGTTTCCTTCAAGCCAGCGGCATGAAGTACAGGAACCGATGGATATTTATTTCCATTGTGCAGCAGAACTGCTTTTAAACTTAATTTCGATGAATCAATAAATATACGCCATTCATTAGGATTGTGTTCAATGTCCAGTTCTTTCATGAGACCATTAATATCTTTACAGAAGCATATACCATCCTCCTTAACGAAATATTTGGAAAACGTTTCACTGCATTTTCGATATACTGTAATTTTAGTCCCGGGTTCAAGTAAGTTCCACTGCTCTAACCTAGAACCAAGAAGTTCTGCCTGCTCTTTGGTTAAGTTTAAATCACGAACTAAGTCATTCAATTCTGTTTGGTTAATTAATCGTGGCATGTTATCAGTTTCTGGTTGGTAGTCGAAATCTGTTGAAGTGGATGGCCCAGCGGAGTTTGTAACACACGAATCTGCACTATCTTCATCACTACTTTCTTCATCCCATGATTTTGGAGGAATTGGTACTGGCAGGTCTTCACTGTTTGTAACAGGCCTTATTTCAGATAAAATTTTCGGATATTTGATGCTGTGCTTATCTTTTTTAGATATCCCTGATATATTTGTCATGCAGAAATAGCAGTCGTCAACGTGGTTACGTGGTTCTTGCCATACCATAGGTATGGCAAAAGGCATACTTTTGAGTTTCCCATGTAGCCACATTCTCAGATTTGTTGTGCAGGTGATGCAGCACATATGCGGAGCCCACGCTTTGTCCTGATGCCAATCTTGCAACCGAAGTACGAAGAATATGCACGTTTAGTAATGCTGTAGATTTTCCTCCTCTGCGTTTTTGTTGTAAACCTCCCACACACGTTACTGAAATTGTCAGGTGATTCTGACACTTCCTTTTTTAGGCATTTTAACAATACAACGATAAACGAAACGCAACAGATAAAAACACCAACGAACAGATATACAGATCAACCATAGATGTGCCCACACTATAGCTGTTTCTCCGTAACTGATAGGTTATTGTTTGAGCATGTGCACGGTGCAATAACGACATACAACTGCCATCTACCTTCAAATACGAATATTATTTGGTGATATAAAAGAACGTAACATTGTCAGGCACACATGCAAACATAGTAAGTAATAGTAGGTCAGGCAACAGATCAGTGCCACATATTCTTAGAAAGGCATATACGTATTACGGGTGAACATAAAATCCTATGTACATAAAAATTATGATGTGATATGAAAATTTTAGGATCATTTCCGAAATCTACACATAAAAATTGACAAACAGCCAACATACTTCTGGAGGTAAAAAACATGTCAGGTAGTGTAATTAGACGTAGATTTTCCACAAATTGTGATTTTTTAAACCTTTGAAGATATCGTCACAAAACTTCGCAGAGGTAAATAATGTCATCCTGTGGATAACATAGGCTATATGGCGATAAAAAATTTTGGGAGGGGGGAGAGGGTGCTTAATTCAGTAATTATTTTCCCAAAAGTTTACATGTAATTTTCGATTTTTCAGAGTCCAAGATTTTATTCTTTCATCCATCTAAATAGGTAATTGCAAACAGCTTGACTGTTAAAACTGTATGCTATGTTATTCTTGCGATGTTCACATGTTACACGGTCGAAGTTTTAGATTCACTAAATCCGTTGAAATTCAATGGGCACTTCTGCTAGTCTTGTATATTGTGGAAAAACTGTTATTCTCACAATTTACTTTTGAAATTACTACGTCAAAAACAAAGAAATCATGCTATCAACTCTTTCTTCTCATCCCAGCCCCTTCCCTTTTAATGAATCTCGTTGGTGTAAATTGAATTTTATTGGTCATTTAAGCTACAAAATTGCTAACCTCTTCTGTAAATATCAAATTAGGCCTGCGTTTTATAACAATGTAAACCTCAAACGACTCCTCTGAAAAATAAAGACAAAATTGTTACTTTGAAGAAATTGAGGGTTTATCAATTACATTGTAATGACTGAATTTATATAGGCCAAACAGGACGAAACTTTCAAATCAGAGCAAACGAACATCTTTTGTTTCTCATTTCGCCAAAAATCTATTAGTTTGCAACCATTCTTCCTCTTTTACCCCAAAATTCTTCGCATAGCCAATAAAGGTTTTAGGTTAAACATTTTGGAATAAATAGAAATTTTACATTTGAAACACAACCCAGATTTTCTTTTAGTCAACGACCATTAGTTCCTCTCCTATTCCCCTTTACTCATGTCAGCACTTCCCCCTTCCCTCTCCTCCCACAACCCCTTCTTCCTCCCACCCCTCCTTATATGCATATAAGCCTTTCTGACAATTACTTGGTACCTGATGATTGTGATCATTCTCCGAAACGGTTGTGTTTTTTTAAAAATTATGTGGAATCTGTAAAAGTATCATTAAAGTTGTTTTGCTATACAAATTATTCATTTTAATAATACATCCCATCCTTTTATAAAATAGTTAAGGTTCTTATGCAGAATATGCCCCCCACATGCACTACAATTACAGTAATAGCAAGGTATGTGTATTAAAATTAAAATATCCTCGTTTAATTTATGTCTTACGTTTATCTTTAATATTAATCTCCATATCAGGTGCATTGTAGATTTTAATAATTTTTATTTTCTTTAGAAGTTTTGTCACACATGGAAAACGAAATTTGTAAACTGGTGAAGTCACAGTGGTAGGAGAGAAGCTTATAATTAGAGGTTATGTCATGAGAAAAAATAGAAGAAATGACTCATATTATTGAGAGTGCGATAAGCAGTGTCACAAAAAAGGAAGTGGATTTGAAGACAGCTTTTGTAATGGTTGCACAGTAACTCTATTAATTAATGGTGAGCATCATCTTTACAAATTGAATGAGCATGGCCATGCACCCAATGCCAGTCAGCTAGTGGTACACGAAACAATTTTGCAAATCAAAACTAAGGCAAAATCCTGTAGTGATAAGCGCTGTGTTATAATACAGGATGATGTCGCTCTAATTTCTCAGACATCACAGATGTGTTTGCTATCTGCTGAGGCAATGAAAAAAAATTAAAAGAACCAGGAGTGGAAAATACATCTCAGAACCAGAAAATCCTTGGGAAATAGATGTCCCGATTCATTTGCATGAAACCATTTCTTTCAAAATGTTTCTTCTTCTGGAATCTTTTTTTGGAGACGGGAGAATTCTCTTATTTTCAACCAAAGAAGTTATTGAAAACCTAGGAAAAGCATCTTTTTGGTTAATGGATGGAACATTTGAAACGGTGCTGGGAATATTCCATCAGCTATATACAGTGCATGCTCCTGTTGGATGTGCTGAAAGTTGCAGAATATTGTCGCTTGCTTACTTGCTAATGTCAAAGAAAGCAGAAGCATACTACATGTGGTTTTTCAAGGATTTGCTGGAAATAGCTTAAGAAAATTCAGTTCAGCTGAATCTGAAAATAATAGGTGACTTTGAGATAGCTGTGATCAATGTATCATGGGCCAAATTTACCAACAGCATTAACAAAGGTTGCTTCTTTTTATCAGGGAAGAATTTTTTGGTGAAAAGTACAAAGTATAGGTTTGTCTAAGATCTATGGTGAGAACGCACAGTTTAGCTTGATGGTTTGCCATATTACAGCACTTGCTTTTCTATCTTCTAATGAAATATCAGAAGCATTCAACTTGTTAAAACAAGTAATTCCAGCAGAAGCTAATGGACTTATGGAATGGTTTGGAGAGCATTATGTACACAGTAGAGTTCGTCGAAGATACTGTCGCAGTAATGTATCATGCTCTCCTCCATTATTTTCACCAGAATTCTGGTCCATTTGTGAAAATAATGTAAATGGTTTTCCAAGAATGCAAGTTAAAGTAGAAGCATGACACTGAAGTTGGGAGAACATAATGTTGCTCCTTTCTTAGCATCTCTATTAAATCTCACGTGGGGATGTTCGTGCCCAAAAGGAGAACCACACCCTTGTCAAAAAAGGAAAGATGCTGCTATAAAGAAGCACCTAGAATGAGTGATCAGCATGTGGACTATAGATTTTCCGTGAGGAATTTCTTATAACATTGCTCTCTAGACTAAAATGTAACAGGAACTAAAAATTTTTCATCAACAGTTGTTCTCTAATACATAACTGGCCTTCATGTATGTAATAATATTAAGATGGTTTTATATCAGACAATAAAAGTTATAGCTCAAAACTCGATTTTTTCAGTTATATTATTTATGTTTTATGTCTTCATACATAACTAGTGCAAATAATAGTAAAAATAGACTGTAATATAATCTTATCGAAATGTCTTTATTTTTCTGGCTATCCACAAACAATAATTAGGAAGTTATATATTAAAATCTTAATCTTTTCATTTTCAATAAATTATTATAATTTCAATTCAATTATTATTACAGTCCTGACTCGCAGATAATTCGAAAGAACAAAAGCCTGCACTTAAAAAATGATATTCCTTCTTGTTATCATGGAGGAAGTTAAACCCTGGAGTCAAACCTGAAACGTTATTTGGATTTTTTTCCTTCAATGTCTTTTAATATTTAAATCAAGAATGTCTGCCAAATTTCAGTTTTCTACTTTTTGTATGTTTAGGGCTGCCACCTCTCTAACCCTTAAAATGAGGATATTTGGGTAGAAAAATGAGGACTTTTGAGGACGCCTTTCCATATGATACCAAAACACGCCCTACATTCTCTTATGGTCTTTTATCAATGAACTTCGCCTTTGGTAACAGTTTATTATGATATTATGGTAATAACATGGGCACTGGCAAACTAATAACTTGTTAAACATTTTAATTGAATATCTCAAATCTCTTAAATTAACAGAATTCACTCACCATTCTTATGTGGATTGCTTAACTGTCTTAAACCTGTAAAAAATGATACACAAAAATTTACATCCGGTACGACTAAAAAAATACTTTATTTTTGTGTACTTTATTTGCTGTTCTCTGCATTTCTTTTATATTTTTCTACTGATGCAATTTTTCTCAATAAGTCTGGGTTTTTGGATAAATATGAATGGAAATCCTTACATAGCATGTCACTGAAATTGAATTTTGTGAGCATTAGCCCCTTAATTGAATCCACAGTAAGAGAGTTTCTATCCTTAGACCACTGCACTCCATCATTGAAAACAGTATTTCAATAAACGCATTATGTGGTGGTATGGAAAAGAAAAATTGAGCAATTACTAACAGCTCTGAGAACAACTCTTCATTCTTACACTGGCTAAAATAGTTGGTCCATCTTACATTACAAGGAACAGACACATCAATATCCTTAAATTGTGCTACAATTTTAAAAAAATTACAATACTGATCAAAACATTTCAAATCATCCACACACACTCCTTTTGTGTGGAGGTACAATCCCGGAAGAAAAAACTGGGACACCTTAACGTTCTCCTAACGGCGAGATGGGGAACTTTTGGGGGAGTACAAACTGAATGACAACACTGCAGGAGAGTAGAGGGGATGAGAAGTGGAAAGGGGGGAAGAGAAGAGTGGGTCCAGCCAGTATTCGTCACTCTGCTAAGCAAATCAACCGACCTAAAACTTGTGGGGCCGAGTCCCCACTTGAAACGAGTTCGTATTCTAGCATCAAGGCCTGCGCGCGAGCTTCGAAGAAGTCTTGTTGTGATCCAAATGATGCGGTGAAATAAAAACAACTGTGCTAGTGTCCGTAAAATACCCTAAGTGTAATTGATATTTAATAATCGGGCATTGACTCATGATCGCTATTATCACGATCGCATTATTAGCACATAACGTAATTTCGTAATTTTTATTCTCTCTCTTTAAAAACGGTTATAACCACGCTAACATGTCTGTTATTGGGATGATCCACATGCATGGATATGACTTCAAGGGATTACTTTAGCCTACATATTGATCCCTGATTGTGGCAACATAGAAAGATGCTCGGCGGTGCATTGGCGCTGCTACGGACTCATGATCGCTATTAACCCGACAGCATTTATTTGCACTTACCGCAATTTCGTAAACGCTAATCCCTTTAAAAACGGTAACAACCAGGATAACAAATCTTTTATTGGGATGATCAACGTGCATGGATACATTCAAAAGATAATTCCGTCTTCCAACTTTTATGTAGACGGCCTACTGTTGCACGCGGTATGTTCATTTGCCGTGCTATCTCCCTTACTTCGGCCTAGGCAACCAGCTTAATGCTTTCATATGGGTAAACTTTCAATGGGAATCAGAGTCTTATATTTCTCCTTTAAAACCTTACTAGCGTAATGCCCATTGAAATATCAACGGGAGTAAAGATTCGATCGTTCAAGCTATTTATGGAGATCAAATTGGCATCAGAAACATTAATTGTATTGAAAGTCATTTCCCTCTCTCACCCTCCCTCCCTCTCTCTCGTATTACAAGCAATGAAAGCACCTTTACGCCAATAATGATTGTGTAATAGTACCGATTACTTACCTTCGATATTACTCGTGTAGCTTTTAAACCTTTCGTTCCTCATCTGTTTCTTTTCGTCACATCTGTTATAATATGAAATTATTTTAACAATTTTTTTTCGCCAATTTTTAGCAGAAAATGTCACGGTTTTACTGTATTTTTATAAATTTGGCAGCATGGTTTGATGCATTTTGGGTCTGACTTTTAATGAAATATTACAATTTTGTTCGCATACCATACTTGCCGGTTGTCCAAGGCATGGTTCGAAGAAAAAAATATTCAACTATTGGATTGGCCGGCTAAAAGTCCGGACTTGAACCCAATAGAAAACGTCTGGGCGGTGATGGCGAGAGAGGTGAATGAAGCCGAAAGACCAAGAAACGCCACTCAGCTTTGGGAGGCGATAGAGGAGGCCTGGGAGGGTATTACGGAAGGTTTATGCCATAAACTAATTTCCTCCATGCCGAGGAGGCTGGCATTAGTCATAGAGAACGATGGAGGGTGGATTAAGTATTAAAATCAAGGCTGAAGACATTTCTTGTCGTATGCAAATCAATGAAGCGCAACACGAGTAATATCGAAGGTAAGTAATCGGTACTATTACACAATCATTATTGGCGTAAAGGTGCTTTCATTGCTTGTAATACGAGAGAGAGGGAGGGAGGGTGAGAGAGGGAAATGACTTTCAATACAATTAATGTTTCTGATGCCAATTTGATCTCCATAAATAGCTTGAACGATCGAATCTTTACTCCCGTTGATATTTCAATGGGCATTACGCTAGTAAGGTTTTAAAGGAGAAATATAAGACTCTGATTCCCATTGAAAGTTTACCCATATGAAAGCATTAAGCTGGTTGCCTAGGCCGAAGTAAGGGAGATAGCACGGCAAATGAACATACCGCGTGCAACAGTAGGCCGTCTACATAAAAGTTGGAAGACAGAATTATCTTTTGAATGTATCCATGCACGTTGATCATCCCAATAAAAGATTTGTTATCCTGGTTGTTACCGTTTTTAAAGGGATTAGCGTTTACGAAATTGCGGTAAGTGCAAATAAATGCTGTCGGGTTAATAGCGATCATGAGTCAATGCCCGAGTATTAAGTATCAATTGCACTTAGGATATTTTAAGGACCCTAGCACAGTTTTCATTTCAACGTTCAGGTAACTTACCTCGAAAATACTGGTTCACACATTGTTGATTGATTGCTAGAGTAATTTTCAGTGAATATAATAACAAATTTCGATTCATTTTCCGTGAAAAAAATTACTTGAGCGTCACGATTCCGATTAATAACGCAATTTCCGTAGCAGCGCCAATGCACCGCCGAGCATCTTTCTATGTTGCCACAATCAGGGATCAATATGTAGGCTAAAGTAATCCCTTGAAGTCATATCCATGCATGTGGATCATCCCAATAACAGACATGTTAGCGTGGTTATAACCGTTTTTAAAGAGAGAGAATAGAAGTTACGAAATTACGTTATGTGCTAATAATGCGATCGTGATAATAGCGATCATGAGTCAATGCCCGATTATTAAATATCAATTACACTTAGGGTATTTTACGGACACTAGCACAGTTGTTTTTATTTCACCGCATCATTTGGATCACAACAAGACTTCTTCGAAGCTCGCGCGCAGGCCTTGATGCTAGAATACGAACTCGTTTCAAGTGGGGACTCGGCCCCACAAGTTTTGGGTCGGTTGATTTGCTTAGCAGAGTGACGAATACTGGCTGGACCCACTCTTCTCTTCCCCCCTTTCCACTCCTCATCCCCTCTTCTCTCCTGCAGTGTTGTCATTCAGTTTGTACTCCCCCAAAAGTTCCCCATCTCGCCGTTAGGAGAACGTTAAGGTGTCCCAGTTTTTTCTTCCGGGATTGTACCTAATTGTTGAAACCACACTATCCCACGCAAATGGCTTTCTTAAGGACATCCACCTGAATGAAGAAACTTCTTCCAGTGTTTTCAACCACATGTCCAAGTATTCAATACAGGATGTATATAAGTTCTGGATATTTCTTTTGAAAACTCCACATTTCTCTTTATATCCCTCTTCTTGCCTCTCCTCCAACATATCCTTAACTCTGAGGGAAATGAATTGACATTTACTTCTTTCTGCTAGAATATCCCTTACAGAAGCAAGAGTTTCAATAACCTCTATTAAAGAATTGTCATTCCTTTCAATTTTGCTTATATGTGAGTTAAAGACTGACATTACTGTTTGACAATGAACAAGATAAATTTCACTAAACTTATCTTCAAAGAAAAACTTTAAAATCTTGGGAGGATTTTCTTGAGACAGAAAGATTTTAGGGCAGGAATAATACTTATAATCCTTTCAATGGCAGGTAATAATGAAAGCCAGCGTGTTCTGCTATGATACAGAAGCTTTTTATAAGTAACCTCTGTAAATTCACAAAATTTTTTTAAATTTTCAACACATACAGTGTAGACACTGAAATAATTAAAAATCTTAAGAACAATGGAGTCAGTATCCACATCCAGTACATCTGCTCTGTGCTGGATACAGTTATGCAGAATGTGGGCAGGGCAGCCCATTCCTATTAACGATCGTCCAAATAATCTTTGCAAATTGGAAAATACATTATTTCCATTATATCTCCGCACTCCTCCAAACATGGTCTTATAATTATCTCCACAAAATGCAACACATTTTTTATCCAGGCCAATTTTCAACGTTTCAAAAACATAGCCAGAAATAGTGGCTGCTCTCTCATCTGACTTGCTATTTCACTCTATTAACCTAACCTTTGAGCCACCATTTCTCCAGTCAAAATAATGGACAAGAATGGGGAAAATTTTCAGAGACCCATGCTTACTGGCATCAGTAGAAACTCCAAAAAAAACTGTACATTCTGCAGGGACTTATCAACTTCTTCAACAGAATGGACTGCTAAGACAGAGTTAACTATGGCTTCAGTCTTTGTTTTTGCACAAGATAACCTTTTGGCAATTTCTGAATCAGAGCATATCAACCTTAATATTTCTGCTGAACAGGACATTGAGTTATAGCTGTGGTGATGTGCCACTGTATGAAAGGCAAGGGTTCCTTCAGCAACAGAAATACATCAACCCTTGTAGGGGCATTTACTAAAAAGTCCGTCATCTTGCTGGAAGATTTTTCACATCTAATGTTCTTCTTATGTTTCTCTGAATTCATGTGGATGTCCAAATCACCTGAACCCTTATTGGCAACCGAGATGTAGCTTCCTGGACCGCAAACAATGCATTCTGCCTCCTCATCTAGTCTGCCCTTTTGAAAACCAGGATATTTCTTCTTCAAGTCGTCTGTAAACTTGCACTTCCTTTTCGGCATAATGGGTATTCCTGAATTTATGTAAATTAAAGCATTATTTTAATTTAAAATAGTAGAAATACCATATTATTTGAAAAGGTGACTGATTACTTCATCAACTGATATTAAAAAATATTGCATTCGTAAGAAAGAATAAACGTGTGAAATTTTTAAAAATTGCCTGAAACATTTATAGTTGAAACATTTACAATTATAAAGCTATTTGGAAACAACTGGCGGTTTTAGTAAAGACAGTATTTTTGCATTAAAATATTACAAAAACAATGCTTACTCGTAAATAAATACGACGAATTGTAGCTGGATGTATCAAATTCTTGTTTATCCTCGAAAAAGTTGAATATCTCCGAAATGGATGGTTCTAAAAAATTTGTTTCAAACAAAACCTGGAAGAAATATTTTTCTCTACAACTTTGGTCCTCATGAAGATTACCAATAATAATGTCTTTAAGGAGATATTTGACGGAAACCGAAAAAACATTATTTATAAATAATTCCTAAACAATAACTGCTACGGAAAATTGTTTCAAATGAAAGTTGTAGGAAATTACATTCTCTATAACATTTGTATAGAATTATGCATACAATAATGATGTTTTAATGGAGAAATATCGCAAAACCCGAATTGGGTTTCGAATAAACCTCGACTTCCGGTTAACCTTTATTGTCCTAAAACTAATCAGTTCTTTGTGCTCATGGTAAAGTTCTATATATGAAGTTTGGTAACGATATGGCAAGTACTTTCGGAGTTAGAGCGCCCACAATCACATACACGCACACACACGCATGCTCGCACACACACACAGACACAAAGACATTCTGAAAATAGTCTAAACGTGTTCCAGGGACCTCAAAACGTGTAATTCCATTGAAATTTCGAAGTCAATTTTTTTCGTGATCACAATACTTTCCCATTACTACGTATGGAGAAAGTAAAAAACTTATTCTGGCTCAAATTAATTTTTTCCCCTTCGAACCAGCCCAAAAATAGGGGTGTGCGGGGTACACAAGTGCACGGGTTACACGAGTAAATACAGTAATCAGCGTATATATTGAGTAAGGGAAGGCCTATGCCAGTCACAACCCAGAGCGAAGCTTCCCCTCCACTTTCATTCAGCCATGCTTGAGGGGAAGAAGATGTGTAGATCATGTGCGCAGCAGCACGCCAGGTGGTCATGTGGGTGGCTTGAGGCAGCCATGCGGGAAGAGGGTCACAAGCATCAGTATGCGACAGTAGGCATCAGGGGCATGCAGGTTGGGGTGTGGGTTGTGCAGTAGGGTGGTCCTCAAAAGACAAAAGTTGGAACGCTAATTTTGTTCTTTGTGTGGAGCATGTAACGTGTGCGAAAGAGGGGCTCGATACCTCATTATTTGATAGGTGCGTAACTCGATCATAAATGGCAAAATTTGGTGAAAAACCACAAGCGCCGCACTGACTGGTCAGTTGTGCGGTGATTGCTTCGCATTTATTTCTTCCTGTCATGAGGAATGATAAATGAAGCTGAAAATGCACTGCAAGTTCGTTATGTGATCGATACTAGCGACAAGAGCGTTGTTTTGACAGAGCAGCGTCTGCCCACGCTGCTGGCCAAGCACTGCGCCAGCCTCAGCCGCCCAGGCTGAACGGCAGTGCTGAGGGCGCTGTTGTTTCTAAGCCGCCTCATGCTGGCGACTGATACCGTTCACGCATGTTTAATTTCACTGTCATCAAGTCATCCTGTTCTATTTTCTGTAAGCATGTAATATCTCACTCTTCTTTTAACAATTGCACTTATATTTATGTGTAGGTAAAATCCACACTAGAAGGCAAGGAAGAGAGCATCATAGCATTTGCAAAGGAGCAGCTTGAGCACATTCAACCGCGGGACGACTATAAAGAGTTCTTGGAGCTGTCGATCATTTTTCTCGGCGGTACTCTATCCCATTGTTTCCACTTCAGGTATCCTGGCACTCTCCATCACGCCAGGTGGATGTCAAAGGCACTTTATTCTCTCAAAATGTTCCTTTTTCGCTGGCAGTTTAAGCTCTCTAGTGCGGAAAGCCGCAATATTAGAAGAATGTATGTATTCATAGTGAATATTTACTTGAAAGCGTGGTTTCTGGCCCCGGCTGCAGCATTGGCACTGCGTAGCGACCTACAGCTCATTAAGGAATTCGTCTCTTTCACAAAGCATGATCATCAGCTTTCCACTGCTACCCTAAATAAAATGTATGGGCAAATGCGGTACCTGAGCGAAGAGCTGGTCGCACAAGCTTTTTTTGACAAAGATGTGACTGTGGAGACAAAAGAAGCAATGGGGTCTGCTTTAGACCGGGACGCTCCTGAGGACCCTCTGAAGCGGTAACCTGCCCATCTATGTACGGGACTTGAGAAGAAGAACCTCGATGACTTTATCACATCGAATACAAAGAGGTTTTTCGAATGTCTCGGTCTCCAACAGGGCTTTCTCGCTACAGACCCCCGTACTTGGGAAGCGAGAAGTGATTATGCTTCTCCTCTCACTGCAGTATGGCACCTCGACGTAGTAAATGATTTCGCCGAAGGGGAGTGGCCTTCGTAGAGGAACACATTGGAAACTTTACCAAAAATGAAGGCCAGCTGCAATACATCCTCCAAGCTGTCGAAGAATACAGAAAAAAGTACCCTGACTCTAAGAAGGCAACACTGTGCACACCTTAAATTGATGTCGTTCAACAATCAACTCGTTTCTACTCCACAGTGCAGAATATATTATGTTACACTTGAAAATTTATGACAATAAAGGAAGCTACAGTATGTGTAATCTATTACTTTTTCATTTATATACCTCTCGGAGGGAAAAAACCTACCAAGTTATCAAAGAATTTAAGAATATCGGCCGATTTAGAGAGGTAAAATCGGTTCTTGGAGTTTTTCTCCGAATTTTGCCATTTTTGATCGAGTTTCGTGCCTGTCAAATATTGAGGTATCGAGCCCCTCTTTCGCACACTTTATATTCTCCACAGAAAGCACAAAATTAGCGCTCAGCACCCCAACATTTCGAACTTTTGTCTTTTGAGGACCACCCTATTGTGCAGCAGAGGGCCTGCTTACCATACTGAGCTGAATGGGCAGATATAAATAATAATAATAAACACAATACAGTTAATACATTTGTATTTGTAATGCAATAATAATCTATCTGTTTATTAAATATGGCTGCTTCTGACATAGGAGGAAAAAAATTATAAGGCATTTCCAGATGAGCTAGAGACTTGAAATTTTATACGATTATAGGTTTTTGGTCACAACCAATGGGAAAAATTTTTAGGAGCTATTTATGCCCCATTATTGCCCTTTATGAATACCACGTAAAATGCTGCAGAGACCCAGCTGAGCTAGAAGCTTGAAATTGGCACGAGTACACCCACTGCCCGATTAACTCTCTTAATTTGTACCAGGAAAATCGAGCACTAATTGAAACAGTGCTATACAGAACATGTACTTCCATAAGAAATGAAGTTATAAGCTTTAATTCGTTCCTGAGATTCTATTAATGGAAATGAAAATAGGTAATACTATATAAATAATACACCAAAGTATTCTTTTTTACCCATATAGCATAACTCAGAATAGGTTGTAAATTTCATTGCATTTATACTTAGAATTGAACAGTAAAATTTAAATATAAATGAAGAACAGACTGCATTTTACGAAACATATGTCGATCTCATCCTGAATAAATCGAGCAGGAGTCTTAAGGAATAGAAATTAGAGTAAAAGAGGAACACCTGCATCTAGTATATACAGAATGAGGCAAAATCCTATGCAGTCACACTTTTATTAACATAAAGAAAATTAAAACATAATAACATAAGTAACTTCTGTTTACTACAGACATGAACTGAACAATTGACATTACGGTTCAATTAAGAGAAGACGACCAATAAGACAAAAACAAAATCTTATATTGATACCTTACTACACTTCGATAAAGAAATATCGATTAATAAAAGAAATATCATGTGCTTAATAAACAAAGGAACCAAAAAAAGAATAATTCAAATATATAGGTATTACATTTAAAAAACTGACCAAACAAAATTGGAACACTAAGCAAAAAATACAAACTATGAAAGGAATGCATTAATGAAAAAAAATAAAGAACAAAGCATATTTTAATTTAATGAGTGGAATGCTTGGACGAAGGCCTGTTTTGTGGAATTAGGTCACGATTTTTGGGCAGGCCTTGTTAATGCACTCGTACAAGCTCTCCAGCTTTTAGTCGCTGTAAAACCTCTCATTTAATCTCAAGAGTCAAGCTTTTCCTCTTTTTCTTCTCTGACTGCCGGTCATTACTCATGGTCTTTTTATTTAAGGGGAAAATATATTTAAAACAAAGTTCACTCTATATTTTGTCCAACAAAAATATCGACAAGTGTACACAGAGCCATCGATCAACTGCAAAGACTAC
The DNA here is from genome assembly GCA_036926305.1 of Uropetala carovei. Taxonomy (NCBI): domain Eukaryota; kingdom Metazoa; phylum Arthropoda; class Insecta; order Odonata; family Petaluridae; genus Uropetala; species Uropetala carovei. The sequence continues at coordinate 4,205,064 of JAXCHB010000037.1, read as the reverse complement.
TGATGTGTTACGTGTTGTAGATGCGCAGTGGGATTCGCAAATTACACCAACAATTTGGAAGAGCGTTAATGTGAAATGCGTTAGTGCAATTCGGAACATGGTATTAAACTATTTTCAGCATTAACGCAGAACAGCGTTAATCTGGACAGCATTAAAGTGGGGGAGCAGATGTATAGGTTTTTGGTCACAACCAATGGGAAAAATCTGAAATTGTTTAAAGTCCAATCTTTAGGGGTTGTTTTTACCCTGTTATTCAGAATAACCTGAAATGCTTGCAGAATGCAAGCAACGTCTACTAGTACTACATATTGACTCATGAGAGCCTTTTAGCTTTGTGCTACTGAAATTTAATTATTTTAACTTCAAATTTTTTCTCTAATGTAAGCTGCCTCATCATTTTTAAATGTAATGTTTGGAATAAAAAGTACAGTTTATATAAAGGGATATATGGTAAATGACAAAATTATTTTTAGCTAATTTTCTCAAGTGGAACTACAGTGTATTTTCTAATTATTTTTTTATTTTATAGGTTTGTTGCTTATGTCTATCTAGAAGTGTAGATGGTTCTCCAGTTTTAATGATTGGAAGCTCATGCTATTTTTATCTCAGTGATGATTTATTCAAGATAAAAACTGTTTTAAATGTTGATGTGGAAGAAAAACACACCAAAATACTGTCAAACAAGTCTGCAAGGTTTGTATTTTAGTAATTTTTAACAAAACTGTTTATGAAAGTCACAATTGAATTTCTTTTTATCGTATGTGAAGAATTTCGAACATTTTCACATTCGTTAAAGCAATTTTTGTTCAGCTTATGTAGTAATGTTTATAGATAGAAACGTGTGAACTGTTTGAAATTTTGAGTTGAGTCGAATTTTAAGGATCAACTTGGCTTGATTTGAAATGAAAGCTCAAACAATTTTGAACTTTCATAATTGTGTGGTCTTTCACAGAATTACATAAATATGACCAATAAAAAACGATTCATAAAATTTATTAGTGTTGCAACTATTGAAGTCGCTTCCAAATTTAATATTTTTTTGATTAGATGCTTGAGAGCAGGGTTCAGCAACATTTTCAGCCCTATGGATGCATTTACCAATTCAGAGAAGGATCGTGGGCACCAGTTGGAGGTACACAGAAACACCAGGCTGCATTAATAAATAGGTTCGATACCTTGATAATTGTCAAGCAAATAAATATCGTGATTTGGAAACAAAATTTATTAACAATATTGGACAAGAAAGTTTAAATATTTTAATGTGGAACTTGATTTTATACATCTTTGGGCAGCTGGTCGTAATCAGGAATGTAATTTGAACAGGCTGCTCATAGGCAATCAAGATGGGCATCAATCAAGCCTGATCGGAGCTTAGATTTATTATGATTAATAGTAGAAAACATTGTTTTGCATAAATATGTCGATCCAGAGCAAGAGTAAATTTTTAGATCAGTACTTTGTAGCATTGGATACTGAACTTTATCAGTGAGATTCCAAAAGTCTTCCTCATTAAAATAAACTTTCAAGGATATATCATTATGGAAAACTGATTTATAACCTAAGCTCTTCAATTTTTACACTTTGAAATCTTAATCTGATAGAGAGCAAGCTCAGTGACATTAACAGGCATAAATGGATTCAACAAGAATTAATAACTCGTATACGTTTATTTCTCATCTCACACTTAGCTCCTGATTCTGTGTACACTAAGTTGTCATCAACGTTTCCATAATTTGCCAAACCTCCATCTTTCATAATGACTGAGGTTGATATGAGATCGTTCATGGCTAGTCACCCACATATCAAGGTTGGAAATATACTCTCAGGTAGGGGACCAGATGAGACAGAATGGTGAAAGAGTAACCCCGGAGATGCAGGTATCTTTTCTGGGTGCTCAATCCTCCCTGTCAGTCACAGTGGTGAATGCTGAGCGGTATCTCGTGAGAGTTCTCAGGCTGAGCGATATCTCACTCTTGTCCATTTCAGAACTCTTTCTCGGTCTCTGCTGGCTACCTTCTTTCCACTTCGGCCAGGACTAAGGTTGGCTGATATCACCTCAGACATGGACATGGTCATGAGCCATGTTTTAGTTGTCATTTTTCCCAGGAAGGCCATTCACATTGAGGCACTCGTGACAAGGTGTAAAAGGTCATGACTTTTACAGTCAAACTAGACTCCATTTGACTCTACTAACAAGGGGAGTGCCAGTAAAGGGAACCTCAGATTTTGATGAAATTTGGCAGTTGGATAGCCTCTGAGTCAAGATTCACGAATAACCCCCCTTATGGGCATGTACGGCTGGTTGTTTCGGCAGAATTGGGCCTTAAATATTTTTACTTTATTTAGTTAACTTAAATTCAGCCATCTATTCCATGAAGTCCGTGGTGTAATGGTTAGCACACCGGGCTGTGTCCTAAGGTCGTGGGTTTGAATCTTGGTGGTTGTTTTTTTTTGAGGACTGTTTTCTTCGTTTTTCTTTGTGTATATTTTCAAATACGCGATGACTTATTTTTGTTGCTAATTAATTCGTTATTTATAAATATAAGGTTTTTCATTTATAAAGGTTTTTCCTTCTTTTCTCATGCTGTGAGAGTCCCACTTCTGCTTCATTAGCTCATTGCCCCAAATGAAAATTATTCTGCATATCCCCGACTAGTACAAATGTTCGGCACCAAAGATGATTTCTAAATTTCAGCACTTCAAGCAAAAACTGCTCGTTGCAGATGGAAATGAAACCCTTTCCCTGCCCAGCCACATATGCATCTAACGGTGGTTTGCCGGCAATTTTTACGACCTTGCCTTACCACCCCCTGTTTTTCTGTATTAACGCTCTGAAAAGGAGAAAATGAGCTCCAAGAGTTTGGAAGGGATGTATATTTGATTTATGTAAAACTAAAATCATCATTATTTCAGGTATTTATTTTTAATTACACTTATTCATTGTATTTTCTCACCTGTACATACATTATTTTTCTTCTTCCTGCAGTATTGATTCACTTTTTTTTGGGTGGTACATGTCAAAAAAGCAATGGAAACAACATGTATTTTTACACAATGAACGAGGAGGCAAGATAAGGCAAGGAGGTCGTAAAAATTGTGAGACTGTTGGTGTGTAGCCAGCCCCTCTAGCAGCTTCAGGCCTATGGCAGGGGTCGGCATCCTGCGGCTCTGGAGCTGCATATGGCTCCTTGAGTACATATTAGTGGCCATTTAGAAGTTAGCTAAACTCCCTAACCTTTATCAGTCATGAAAACATGCTTATTGCAATCTGCCGTCATCTTTTGAAAGCTCTCCCTTTCAATTCAAATTTTTTTTCTTCTGTCAAGTATAAGTATATCGAGAACCCCCTCACTCGAATCTCTAAAATAAAAAATAAGTTGTACAGATTTTCATTGTGTGGCTGGCTCTCAAGTACAGTAAAATCCCGTTATTTTGATCCCTGATAATTGGACCAAGTTTTGCAGAAACCTACTAACCCACATGGACAAGAAGCTGAGATATTAAGACTTTTACTGACTGTTAAATTTAAAAATCATAGATTGTGGGCTAATTTGAAGGCAACTGTAGCACAACATGGTACTAAGTTTGGGTTGGATGTTTTTTGCAGGAGGCAGAATAGGGTTTTCCCTATGAAGTGCAGAGGTTACTTTAAAATTTTCAATTTTGAGGGTTGGTTTCTTTCTGCATAACTCGGCTCAACTCAAGTATGGTGTAATTCCAAGCTAAGTTCAGTTCCCGGCAACACCATAGGGTTTTGCATACTTTTTTGTATGGATTATTTGAAATATGTCAACAATGAAATTCAATGTCATGATCTGGTCCGGTGACTCATGAGCTGTTCGTTTAATTTGGTATCTCTATCTTTAATTTATTTGTAAGTGGAAGGTTTGCGCGCAACATCACATTTTTATTCCCCATTTCTCACACACAAAATACATACAGTGCCCCAAACAGGTGACTCCCTTTTACTTATTTAAAAGTAGAGTGACCATACTTCCCGTTTTCGCCTGGACAGTCCCGTTTCTTAGGCATTTCCGGACTGTACCGTTATTTTGCCAAAAAAGCCATTTTATCTCATCTTGAAGCCCATTGCAAATAAAATTCAGTTTATATGATAGTATAGGATTCTCGGAAATATGGGGCTTGTCAAACGAACAACAAATGTTAATTACAGTTGCAATTGTCAGATTAGGAAATCTCAGAGTCATTGATAAATTTGAGGTGGCAAACCTGCTCTCTGTTTATAATATCCTGCCCGGGTTTTCCCTTAACTTATTCCCTTCTGAATGTCGTCTTAATACACTAGTTGGATTCCCTTTTGATTGTGAGTTTTGTTCTAGTCTGACATGTTCCAGGTTGTAAGGGAAATTTGTATTTGCCTTTTTCACTATTGATCGTGATGGTAATCTTGTCTTGTTTTATTCTCTTACAAATGACTGGAACCACTTTTCTTCTGATATGCTGAATCAAAGAGTAACATAAAACGTACATACTGGGAAATTCAGGATAATCACTCGAGCCTATTTTCCACACACTGTGGTGTTTGTGAATCGCGAACTAAGTGGTCCCTTCAGATGTAGAACGGGTAGATAAGATTCTGTATTGCGATTTTTACAGTCCAAGTAGCAGATCGTAAGAAAGTTTGATTTTTATGAAAGTTCATATATTTCGAACCCGGTTACTTCGAAGTCGTTTATTTTTGGTCCCTTGAACTTCGAAATAACAAAGGTTTTACTGTATTTTGGAGTGAGACAAAAAACTAAAAAATGGCTCTTTTACTTTGAAAGGTTGCTGACCTCTGCCTTAAGTGTTTGCCTAGATTGCCTGGCCCTTTATATCTGGCCATAATGTTATCCAGCTTTTGCAACTGTTAACAGATTTATTTGGTTGATCTGCAGCATTATCATGATGAGAAATGCACAGTGTACGGTACTTTCAGAAGCTTATGGAACCTTCCTGCACAGACTGTGACGTAGTGTAGGGGAAAGCGGTTGTGGAAAGGGAAGTTGAGGGGGAAGCAAAGCGTTGGAACCCACAGCTTGGCAGGTTGGCCAAACTACCGGATCCAGTTTTAAAAGAGGCAGAAATGTTCTGAACTGTAGATTATCATGTATATGTGTAGTTTGATTTTGCACTAATTTAACTTTGAAAGAAGAAACTATTTTCCAAAGCAAATTTTTATTCGGCAATTAAATACAGTTTAAGTTAATTTGTTAATAAATTATATTCTCAGTGGAATAACATGAAAATGCATAAATCGAATAGGCGTAAATCAAGTGGCACCTCTACTACATAGTAAACATACACTATAGTACTCAATTTTATTCACTTTCACTTTCTTCTGTCTCACTATTGGTTTCTAAATTGATTATGTCTCTCTGTTACATTATTACTACAACGGAAATGGGGAGTAAATTTGGAATAACACTATTCTTAATACATTTGACATAGTTTTCTACATTCATGTCCCCATGGTAATCACCAGTTTTTACTCCCAATGTAAACATGAGGAGGGCTTGGGGTATAAATCCAAATTCTCCACCTTTTAGGGAAGAGCCGCATATACACACGCATGCAAACACACGCACGCACACACACGTGCACACGTGCACGCACACACACCACATATAAACTATATAGGCAGTGGAATACATTTTACGAGATTTATAGAGTGCACGTAGCTTTCATCAGTATAGACAATTGGCCTTCCTTCCTCTAAATTTTCTTATTTCCTGCAAATATTCTATTCGTTTCAAACGAATATTTTCACGTTCACAGAGAACAGCCTTATTATTGGAAGTTATTCATCACCCGTGAAGAAATCATATCAGTAGAACCTTTTAAATGAACATAAATTCATCATTTTTATCATTATACATACTTGAATCCAATTTTCTGAAGGAGAAGTCTAAGTGAACCAAACTCTCCTTTGAAACCTGTGCTCTCTTTTATCTTAGGAAGCAGAGCACCTAGAGTGGGGTGTTTCTTTTCTGTAATGTGGAAATCATGAATAGTTCTTCTTATAATCTGAACATCAAAATTATCCACAGAAGATTTCTGACTTTTCTGGAGTTTGATCTTCCGTGCACTTTTGAAACCTGTTCCGGTGCCTTTTGCCAATTCAGCTTCTTCCTTCAATATTCATAATAAAGTTTGTTTTGACACACCTTTTGCTCCATAACCCACTCATGCACACTTTTGATTGGAATAGTGTTTCCTTCTGCTGCTTCTTTCTTCATAAAACTCAGTACATTATAAATTATTTCTCGTGCCTGACTATGAATCACCTTTTTATTACCAAGTTTAGAAGTGGATGGGGCAGTATCCATGTTAAGAAAATTACATAAATGGAAGAAAGAATAACAAATATTAATAAGCAACAAATATAAATAAGCAGCAAATATTAATTAAAAACAACGAAAAATAGGGAATATGCAAATAAAGTAAAACCTGAAGATGGTAACTAATAACAATAATAACAGTAACTAATAAAGGAAAATGGAAGAGCAACAAGAAAAACGCAATAAAAGATCAACAAAGTGAACAATAACGAGAAATAATAAAATTCAATAACCAAACAACAAACAACAGCGATAATAAAAAGGTGAATCTAATAGCACAGCGGCACAGTTGGCAATGAAGGCACAAGTTAGTAGTCTCGGTAGAAAATGACTGCTCTGTCACAATTGTAAACACCCTCACCCCTACCGAGTTCGTGTTTCTAAAGTGGACTCTTCCATACTAAAAATCGTCTTCTGCGCATGTGCCGTAAGCTTTTGAAAGAGCTGTAACTTATTGGGATTGGCCTATTCATTAGTGGCAGTCACTTCTCTAGATGTGATTTTGCTATCTTATTCTCATTTTAGTCAGCCCCCTATTTAAATGGCAGATTATGTAAGGATGTGAGGTGAAAGTGTAGAAGGGAAGATATATAAGAAATGAGGTGAATTTATTATGAATATTTTAAAGTCATCATGATAAAATACAGAAAGAACTAATTACGAAGGTCAGTAGGAAATACATTATTCTAGGAGGGAGACTCAAAACAAGCTTTAAAACTGACTGATCATCCTAGATGCCTTTAAAATTATTAAAGAAAAATTGGCACAGTCAGCTTAAAGTAAAAAGGGTTCTGTAATTTTTTGGTAACTCCAGGAATTGCGTGGACTTTGTTCATAAACTTTTTTCTGTATCATCATTTAAATGGAGAGGTTGTCTTATATTTAGATAAATTTGGTAATTTAGTTACCAATCATTTGGGAAATGCTATGTCTTTAACAAATGTATTTCAAGGGGTATAACCTTTTTTTGATGAATTTATCAATCTCATGTAATTATTAAAATTTTTATCAATTTATTAAATTTTTCATGTTGAATGTTAGTGATAATATTTTCCAATATTTAGTTTTGTAGGTTACACACTATTAAATTACTTGGTTTAGTAATATTACTTTCTCTCAAGGAAAGATATTATAAGATGTCTTTGATATTTGAGTGGCAAGAGAGTTGTATATTTAAGATCCCTTTTGTGACTAGTGATTGTAATACCGGACCAGAATGACAATACCGGTATTTCGGTATTTACTCCATGTAATACCGGAATACCGGTATCAATACCGGTATTTTATAAAAATTTTGCATAATACAAAAAAAGAATAAAATAAATTATACTAAATATTTAATTTACTGTTAATACAGAAATTCCTAAGCATCTTGCATGAACAATGCATTGACAAGGAGAATTTCTTAACAATTTTCAGAAACAATATAAATTTCAAATACAGGAATTCATAAGCATCTAGCATAAACAATGCATCGACAAGGAGAATTTCTTAACAATTTTCAGAAACAATATAAATTTTAAAATAAAAATAAAATATTATTCAAAACAATGACAAACTAAACACATTGATCTTATAGAAATTAAGAAAATATAATTAATTGTTTTAAAAAAATGTGATTTTAAAAAACAAAGTGTATTAATGGTGACATCGAGTCGCGAACGTATTTTTGTACAAATTTTTCCAGCTGCAGAAAAAGCTCTTTCCGCCTCTAAACTTGTTGGAGGAATAGTGAGGAGATAATTATAAGCTAATTCCAAATTCTTTCCTCTAACTCAGTGGTCTTCAAGGTGGGCGATAGCGCCCACCAGTGGGCATTTTTGGATTTATGGTGGGCGTTAAAGAACTCACCAATGATATTCTAATTTTTACACTGAAAAATAAAATTCTATAAAAAAGCACATATTCTGTACAACTATTTTGTATACAACTATTACAGTTTGTTTGTCGTTAACTATAGTATCATATCATACTATAGTAGCGACAAAGTATCCATGCTGCGGTAAAATCGAAAGGCCCATGAGGGTGGTCGGAGTCTCTCACAGAAGTAGCGAAGCGTTTAAGTTTCATTTTATCAAATATATAAAATCATAAATTTTTAAACACTGTTATTACCACTGAGACCATATTCGGTAATCTCATCTAACGACAATCCCACTAGTATTAGGGTTACCATACCTCTGTAAATCACTTTGCTACTAGGGGCGCAAAATTATTCTTTGCTCCGGGCTCCAGAAACCCTCACTACGTCACTGGGTGGGCAGTGAACTTATTTCAAAGGGCAACATATGGTAAAAGTGGGCGGTGACTCAAAAAAGGTTGAAGACCACTGCTCTAACTCCTTCATCTTCAAATAATGCCATCTTTTGTTTGATAACCTTGAGGAGATTTTTTTGAACAACAGTTTCTTTTTTTGCATCGGTACGATGTTTTTATTGATGGCGAGCTTTAGTTTTTGTTTCATGGAAAGCATTTCTGGCTCGTCTTTGTTTTCTTTACTTTGTTCATGTATAGACAAAGATGCAGAGGCAGAGTAAGCAGTTTCAATTTCAATTCCGTCATGTTCATATTCTACAGTTTCAGAAAGTCTTTGAACTAGAGTAAAAATTAATCTTGCAATAGAAGTTTTGCTTTGTTTATTGTCCTCTTCTTCCTCCTCTTGAGGACTATGGAGGTATAGATGAACGTCTTCTAAATCAGTGCACCTTTGTTTGATTTGAAATTTCAACGCAGCGTACAAATCTCTGGTCAGAAAAATTCTGTTTGGCAAGTGTTTCCATAAAAAATTGTTTAGTTGCACTTGCAATAAGAAGATTTGCATCTTTGCGGCATAATTCTTCAACAGCCAACTTTACTGGCAGAAGAGCTGAGATTGCCATTGACATTGTATTAAATTCGTCTTCAGAGAAACTTATTCCAGAATTTAGATCAATCAGTGCCTTTTGAATACAATTTTTCAGTTTAAAGAATCGCTCCATCATGATGAGCAAACTATTCCAGTGATTTTTTGAATCTAATATTAGCATAAGTTCCTTACCACATTCAACTTGTACGTATTTTTGTAAAACGTCATTTTTAGTAGGAGAACATTGGAACATTTTAATAACTTTTCGAATTTTTGTTATTATTAGGTGGAGCTCCTTGTGAGTAAGCTTACTAGTATGGTCGTCGTCATCCCCAATTTCAGTTGTAACAATTGCGTTCGCCAAGGTCACCGTAATTTTCTTCATCTTCATCATAGTCTGAAATGTCACCGTCACTAGTATCCAGTTTCCAATTCATCGTTATTTTGCTTTTGCTGGTAAATTACAGCCAAATGAATTCCATGGGCATAGCAAAGTTGTTGGTTTACATCAATTAACTTGCCAACTTTTGTCATTACTGATGCACCATCAGTAGTAATGCAAACTATATCTTTCTTTAGAGAAAGCCCATACTCTTTAAGCTTATTTTCAGTTACTTCTACATATTTTTCTCCTGGCATACTTCCTACCACATGAATTAAACCAAGGTTCCAAAAGTTTTTCTTCAAGTGAACATTAATATTTAAATAATGCCTATTTCTAATGCTTGTCCACTCATCAAAAGTCAGACTAAACCTTTTGCCATTCGATTTCAGTGCTGCTAAATCTTTTATTAACCAGCTACGTATTTTTTTACTATAGTCAACAACAATTTTCCTAATAGTGTTAGAGGACTTCAGTATTTCACTAAAACCTCGCGCCACTAATGCCTTTCTTAAATCATTTGAAGTGCAAAATACATTAAAAGTCAAACCATTGAGCGCAGTCATACATGCTAAAATTTCTGGCAAATAATCATCATTATTAGTAGCAAAATAGCTTATAATTTTATATTTATCTGTTTTACATTCTAGAGAACCAATACGCTGTGTTGTGGAACTTGAGGCAGCTTCTAGTTCTTTTCTTTTTAATAAATTAATGTTGTGTTCTGAGATGCATATGAAGACCGCTTGTAGACCCACCACCAACTTTAATAACTTTTGAGCATTGCACGCATTTGGCTAACATTTCTTTTTCTGCGTATAAATAATAGAGCCATACCAAACTCTTATCACTCGCTTTTTTGTGATCTTTGAAAGTAATAATATTCATTATGGGTAATATTAATCTGTAACATAAATACAAAAATGGCCTCAGGCAATATTTGGACTAGAGCTGTCAAACGATCTGTCAGTTTTGCACTGTAATCCAGTAGCATGTAGACTGGTCTTCACGTTTTCTTAGTTTACTGAAATAAACACCGAAAAACATTTTATAAATCTTCACACACAAATATCTATCATAAAATAACAATTTTTAATCTTAATTATATATATTAGCAAACCACTAACAATGAACTGTAAAAATGACAGATGATAATTGAGCAATTCTGCTTCTTCCTGTGTATTACTCAGTAATATATTAGAATATTGAACCCCTTGTGTCAAACTTGAGACACCAAACTTGACTGGTAGTGCAAGTCTACACAGGTGCGGCAGATCTTACCTCTAAGACAGTGGTCCCCATCCTTTCACCCCCCGGGCTGCATTGGCAATTTATAAGTTCTTGTGGGACGTAATCAAAATCTGTTGACTTTATGTTAGATTATTTCATCAAATTGTGTACTTCTCAGCAATGAGAACGGACGTAGCACACAGCACTTGAAAAATATACTAGTAATAACCAAATACACTCAGAATAAACTGATAAAAGTAACTAAAGCAACAAAAGATCGACAAATCACTCACAACGAGACCAAGCCTCAAAGGAATAACTCAAAAACTTCGCAAAACACATCTGACATATGTTTTGATGGACATTGACTGTAGCTGAGGCACTTTAATCTCGTTACTATTCCATACATCATCTTCATATATAATTGTATAAGCGGTGAATACAATGTTTCACTGTAACGTTTCAATGGAAAAAGACATGCCGATAGGACAAAGTTGCCAAGAAATGTAATACAGAGGCCCTTAATGGTCAAATAAGTTACTACAGATGGAACTATCAAATGTATAGAAAACGTTGCAAGAAGTTTTAGTTTATGGGAGATCAAGGATTGCACAGAATAGGTTCTGGGACCGCAGGCCATGGGTTGGGGACCCCTTCTCTAAGGCATAAGTGTGAATAAATCAGATTTTCAATAAATACTGAAATACCGGTATTTTACCAACGAAAATACCGGTATTTTGGTACGTAAAAATAGCACTGTATACCAATATTCTGAGTACAGAAATACCGGTATTGCAATCGCTATTTGTGACATTCTTTGGATTTCTCTATTTGTGATGGCAGATTTTATGTGGGATTTCTCTTAGTTAACAATATACACTTTAACAAGATGGAAAGGTAACTTTTATGCATGAGTGCATAGGACTAAACACAAATGTGATGTTAGAGGAGAAAAATTCTGAACGTGACCGGGAGTCAAACCCGGGTCTCCCACTTGTGGGTTTGATTCCAAGTCAAGTTCAAAATTGTTCACCTTCTCTAACTTCACATTTGAATTTACACTTTGTTTTAGAATTATTTATTTGATATTGAGCACTTTCCACATTGGCCATTTTGGTCTTTAAAATCTAGCCTTATTTTATAAATATTATGTGAAAATCATGTTGTTAAAATTTCTTTAAATGATGAAATCCATTGTCCTTAGTAGTAAAGGGGTTGGGTTGGTTGAGTGGCTAATGTTGGCTCTCCACACAGCAGTCCTGGGTTAAAATCTGGCGGTTTGAGTGGTTTGAGAAGACTTCACAAGTTAGCGATCTGTCTTTCAGAAGGGATATTAAATGGTTGTCCTCCTGGTACTCTTTGTAAAGTGTTGGCTAATGACTGCACCAGGTTTCCCTCTTCCCTTCTGTGTATGTCTGGTGTAGAAGAATGGCTATAATAGTCCAAGTGGCTGATTAGCCAATAATGCACACAGTACAATACTTCTTAGTAATATCAATTTGGCTTTAGTATTAATAGATTACGTGTAGCTTTGCCTCATTTATGAAGAAATCTCATGTAATATGTTCTTTTCAGCTTGATTATATGTCTTAGAGAAGAAAAGTTGATGCTATATTGCTCAATCACACTAATATGTCTGAAAATGTTTGATGAAGCAAAAGTTCTAGATTTCACAGTAGTGGATGGCATGGAAAATGAAGATCTTCTTTTGGTCAGTTTACTGGATGAGGATGGACGGAATGTAATGAAACTTTTAGCTGCTTCAGGTATGATGGTTTTTGTAGGAAGCTTTAATATGTTGTGTAGACTATAAATTGTAAAAGCTAACACTATTAATAAGTTTGTGACAATAAAAGTCCTGTTTTTTATAGTGGCCTGTTATTCTTTCTTTCTAACTTTCTTAGCATGTGGAGTCCATCTTTGGCTTTATGTTCACACATTGTAAACATTTCATGCATAATAAAAATCTTGTTAATACATAATTAGGAGTTCAAATAACTCCATAGGTAAAATTTTAAAATCATAGTGTAATGTAATGTGACATCAGCCTACCCTAAATGATAATGAATTTGCAAAATGAGCTCTATTTTGGTACTAGCGGTAAAGAAACAATAGAAAACATAAAAAGACATATATTATATAAAGATATGAACAAATACATAGCAATACACTTACCAAAAAACAAAACTAAGTATGCTAGAAAGCCTTTGGTTGTTAAGAATCTGGCAGATTCTTCATTCTCATAGATACATTTATCTTCCCTCTCCTCAACAGCTCTCTCCTGGTCCATTTCCATAAGATCCTCATTGGTCAGTAAACTCCTGTCATGAGGCTCAAATTCCTCAAAGCCAATTTTCTTGCTAAGCTCAACAATGTTTTCCTGAAGAGTTTCAACTGGTTCATCAAAGCCTTTAAAATCCTGAACACAGTCTTCCCAAAGCTTTCTCCATATCCCATTCATTGCCTTAGGTTTCACCTCATCTCAAGCAGTAGATGTTATCAGTTGCCTCTCTTATATTGTAAGACTTCCAAAATTCTTTGAGGGTTGGTACTCCTCTAGCACTGGTGATCTTTACAGCTTGGGCAAATGTTTTCCTAATGTAATGGGCCTTAAAAGTGGCTATCACACCTTGATCCATTGGTTGCAAGATAGAGGTGGTATTTGAGGGCAGGAAACAACTTCAGCATTGTCACTGAGAGCATCTAGAGTGGTTGGATGTTCTGGTGCATTGTCCAAAATGAGAAGTGCCCTGTTGGACAGATGATTAGCTGCACAATGCCTCTCAATTGCTGAACAAAAATATTCAGTAAACCAATCGGGAAACAGTGTTATTGTAACTCAGGCCTGTCTGTTTGCCATCCAAATTACATGAAGTTTCGATTTCACAATTCCCTTCAAAGCTCATGGGATTTCTGAATGGTAGACTAAGAGCAGTTTTAATTTGAAGACATGGAAAAATAACAGTAAGTATGTTAAGACTTCAGGTATGTGACACATATTTTCATTTGCGTATCTTCAGTATTAACACAGAAATAGATTTGGAGATATTACTTTTGGATTGCCCCTTGTATATCCATTGGATCCATTTCCTGCATTTTTTCCCATCCAAAATCAGGACTGTGTTTGTCGAATAACTTGTGCCAACATTGAGGATTTACAGCAATCTGTTGTGCTGAACTATATGTACTTAACCCTAGAACTACCAAGCGATTTTCACTACCATGGACTCAGACTCAGAGGCCCACCATCTAAAATACTATAAGAAGCCATAGTAATGTTTTGAATCAGTTTTTATATATTTAGAAACATCATAGGAATAAATGCTATGTAATTTTAGTAAAGTATTTGAAATTATATGTACATTATCTACTATAAAGATAGAAATGTTTGCATAAAAACAATTTTTTTACATTTTTCCTCAGTATGTTTTAAAGATCACATTAATTTTGCAGTAAGATTGTATTTACAGAAATAATAAATTTATTAGAAAACAATTTAATCTGCTACATCTGACACAACAATTTAACCAAATAACACGCTTCATACTGTGCTTTCCACACACGTGAGCACACACTGCGAGCATGTCATGGTGGATTTTCCAATAAAAGTATGGAACATCGAAAGTGGCCATCTCCTCGTGTCTTTCTTTGTAGTATATGTACTTCCTTGCCATCTGATCTATAGTATCGACCCCTCCTTTCGTGGAATTATAATAAATATTTATCTAGGATTTTTCGGTATCATATGGCATCTTCTGGCTCATGACATATTCTTTTGAAATGGAAAAATTACAATGCAGTATGCTATCATGTTGTAAAATGCACTATTTTCACCCTCAAGGTCTGTGCCCTGGCTTGGGCCGCTATTTGTTTGGGAAGGGTCATTCTTTTCCTGGCTCCCTAGACCCGAGGTTTTACGAGACTGTGGGTTTGACCAATCCTTCTTTTTGCTGTCATAAAACGACCACGATGCCATATTGCTTATCGGTACGGATGAAACTAATGTCGCATTCATAATGAAAGAAACAAAATGAAAATCCTCCCACATCCTTGCTTGCATGTAAGGTTTTTCACGCCGATACATTGCTCTATGAGAAAACAAATGAACTACTAATAAGGAGGGTGTGGAAAAGAATGAAATGCAACATAATTTGACTATAAATACCAATACTGGGAGGCGGCATGGGTGCCCGCAGTAAGGGGCAAGAGGGGGCACTTGCCCTCCCCCCTATGTTTCCCAAAAAATTTTACATATGGCATTTTAAAGTTTATGCTGGCACAAGCAGAGCTGACAGATTGCGATGTCAACGGTGTGACTGCACCGGGCTCTGCGTCTTCTAAAAATATTTGTTTTATTTGCGGCTGGGAAAAAATCTGCTGTAGTGTGGCTGCAAGTAAATGTTTTGAGTGCAATAAAACTCCCATACTCCTTCTGTTGAAACTGTATTTCTGAATGTTGATTGTAAGAAATATAAGGAATGCAGATTACTGGATGTAATTTTCCCGACATTTTTGTTACCATTTAGGTTCTGTATAATCAATAGTAAAGGAACAAGTAATCCGAGCACTTGCTGAGAGGCTTCCCAGAAACCCATTCGCAAAACGGAAGAAAAAAAGACGGAACACGTTAAAGTAATTATTTGCTCTCTGGCATTATTCCAAGTGCCCTATGCTGGAATATAAAGTAGCAGAGATATCAATCTTTGAAACTTTAGCAGAGCAGTACTGCAAGCATGCGCACAGCCGGGGGGGGGGGGGGGGGGGGGGGGGGGGTTACTTCTATTGTGAGAATGAGAATAACAAATAAGCAAATATTTCAAATATAAACGAAAAGAATTGTTCTAATCCAATGTAGGTAATCTACTTTTATCTATAACGAAAAACCTACATCGCTGAGTAATTTGGAATCTTTCGATATCTATTGTGGTAACTGACTCGCATTTGTAATAACATTAGATGTAATACTTTATGGAGAATTTTAGAAACAAACATTTTATCTGCGGTGTGCAATCAGGGCCGTGCCTAGGGTGTTTTGCGCCCGGCTGCAAGATATCTCTGTGGCGCTCTTCTTCTAGCGAAATTTTGTGGTATGATCAAATACGACTTTTTTCATCGATAGAGAGTTGAACAAGCTGATTTATTTCTGTCGATGTAACCCATAATGAACTGATTGAAAAAAAGAGTTGCATAATTATTAATATAAACATATCATTTAATATCTGCTTGAAGGAAAATTGTAAAACTCGCCGCATGTATGATTATAATTCAATACTCTGTCCCTTTACCTTAATGATCAATTGAAAATTCCTATATTTTTCTCCATTTACATGCCAAATTAGATTCGATATTTATTCTGACAATAAGAAAACAAAACTTCATTTATTTATGCATTCCTACGTCAAAGTCCTGACTTCATATTTTCATTTTAAGATACTTTAAAATCCAGTGAAGAAGATGATGTCAGTAATTCTCTCATTATTTGGAGAAATTGTTTTGGTATTTGGATTTGGTACTATTTAGAAATGAATATTAATGATAATGTAGGTGGGAGATCATGAAGAAGTAAGGAAAGCTAGTTCTCGGAAAAGCTATACCAAACCGATTTAACTCTACACCAGCACACTTAAAAATGTGTTTATCAAGAGGTACATGGGTCCAGCAGACCCCAGGCTCTTCTTTCACTGTTATCTCCCTTTCTGTTAGGTCTTTTTAAGAAATTGGTACTGATTTCTTTTTGCTGGAACCTCAGGAAGACATATGTGCAGGTGAGACTAAGCTTTATACAATTTTGTGAACGCATTAGCAATAAATGCAAATACAAATATGGCAAAAATAAGTGAAACACAAGGGGTGTGGTTTTTAATTTAAAAAATTTTTGGGTTAATGGAAATGAAAAAACTCTAGAATATTCTAAAATTAGAGATTCCAGGCTATAAGAAAAAAATATTGTTTAAAAAAATGTCGAATTATATCGGCAAGTGAAAATTGACACTTTTAAAAAAGTGAATAATGGAGTAAATAAAGGTTCGCTTATAATAATTGTGGAACAATTTTTTCTGTAAAAAAGGATGCAAAAATATGTTATAAGACACAACCGCGGTCGCAAGTTGTACTGAGAAGCCATCGTAACTGTAAAAAATGTTAAAAGTGCATTGACTGTATAAAAATGTCAGAAGTTACTTAAAACCAATAAATACACTTTATGTACAATATATACTGTGTAAACATGTTAAAAGATACTTAAAATAGCAAAAAACATGCAATTTCCACTAAGTGCCCAAAAAATTCCTCAAGTGGCACAATGGGGTCTGGCTGACCCGATTTGGATTTCACGTTTGTAGTACATAGTCAGTGTTTGAGTCACTACTGACATTGTCACCTGCCTGGCAGTATTGACAGTGTCCCAAAGTTTATTTGCAGGGAGATTCTGGCATCAAATTCGGAAAATTACGAGTGCTAAATGGAAAAGTCTAAACCGCTCGGGTCAATCAGACCCCAGTGTGCTGTTTTAGGGTTAAATCAGATTTGGGATTTCCAAGACTTGGTAAGTGGGAGAAAAATGGTAGGCACCTGGTATTCTTCCAGCAAAAGGATTTGTGGTAAAGGTCGTTGGTACATACTTTACTAAAGGATTGCCGCCACAGCTGGAGCTCCTCGCTAGGGTCGGGATAGCAATTAGCAGAGTAGCGCCCCCAACTCTTGGCGACTCCTATGGTGAACCCATTTTTGGTCGCCACTGTTGTGTGTTCTAGCGACCCTGAGTCATGTGATCGCGTATTGCAAGGGATCGGAAAAATTTTGCCTGGAAGACTCGTGTCATTTTAGTATCCCCAACTTTCCCTTTTCACTCGGACAAAGGAGGAAACACTCCCAAGTCGAATTCCAATAATATATAAATAAAAATACCTTGATGGGAAGGCGCACCGGGAAGTTGGCACCCGGGTGCATTGCACCCACTGCACCCTGGGTAGGCGCATCCCTGTGTGCAATACTACTCCCCTAAAATGAAAAGCAGATCCTGCTTAAAAAATCAATTTAAAATCGTGTTTTTACTTTCTCCATACGTAGTATAGGAAAGTATTGTGATCATGAAAAAAATCGATTTTGAGATTTCAACGGAAATACGTTTTGAGGTCCCTAGCACACGTTTAGACTATTTTCGGAATGATGTGTGTGGACGGATGGATGGATGTATGTATGGATGTATGTATGGATGTATGTGTGTGTGCGTGTGCACGCATGTGGGTGTATGAGTGTATGTATGTATGTGATTGTGGGCGCTTTAACTGGAAAAGTACTTGCTATATCATTACCAAACTTCATATATAACACTTTGGCATGAGCACAAAGAACTGATTAGTTTTTGGACGATAACGGTTAACCGGAAGTCGAGGTTTATTCGAAACCTGATTCGGTTTTTGCGATATTTCTCCGTTAAAACATCATTATTGTATATATAATTCTATACAAAGGTTATAGTGAATGTAATTTCCTACAACTTTCATTTGAAACAATTTTCCATAGCAGTTATTGTTTAGGAATTATTTATAAATAATGTTTTTTTGGTTTCTGTCAAATATCTCCTTAAAAACGTTGTAATTGGTCATCTTCGTGAGGACCAAAGTTGTAGAGAATAATATTTCTTCCAAGTTTTTTTGAAACAAATTTTTGTAGAACCATCCATTTCGGAGATATTCAACTTATTCTTAAATTTCCAATATACAGTGCCACCACCATGTAGCAGTGAATTCTGTAAACATATTCAGCATATAATTTATGGCAATAAGGATGACTATTCTTCTACGATACGAAATAATAATTTTTGCCTTATAATGCTATTCATAATAATTTAAATATCTATACCCCAAATATGGAGAAAGTCATGTGATGGCTACATCAGATTTTATGCTATATTTGTGGATGTAGCCCCCGCTAGGTGAGCAACCAATGCTATTGGGTAGACATTTTGCCGCCGCCGCCCCCCCCCTGAAAAAATTTCTGCGGGCACCCATGGCAGGTGGAAGTTGCAAGAATAAAATTGATCAATTTAGGCCACCCGCTTGTCAAGGCATGCAGCCAATGACGAAATAATTTTCAGAAAATTGAAATATGCATACATTTATGGGAAACTTCAAGTAATTGTTATCTATAAGTCTCTGCGTAATATATTTAAATATCAAGACATTTTTAATAGAGATACAGACGAAAACAAAATTTGTGGGCCTTGGTAGTTCTGGGGTTAACTCTTGCAAGTATCCACCTCATCATATATTCTTATGGGAAAAACTTTTGAATTAGGTCTATTTGATTTATTTTGCACTTTTTAGGAACACATCCTCGACATAAATTGGGGTATACCTTTGTGTGTGTATGTCTGCATGCATTACTTTCAGATCATCCCTCATACTAAACTTCCATACTTATTACGAAAAACTATTTAGAAATTAGTTGTGCCATAAATATTTTTATTTCAAAATGATAATCCATGAGATCTGAAGTAAGAAATGTTTCCAACTGTGAATGTTGCATATATAAAGATTTCAACAAAATAGTTTGTGTATTATATAGTTTTTTATTTAATGTTATCATAACACTTAGAAGATAATTGTAATTTGACTAAATTAAAGAAATTCTCTTCTTCATTCTAATAATGTTTCGAAATTTATATTTATATATTCATAAACTAATATAAATGTTAAGAAAGTATATTTGTTTTTTCTTTCAGATTTTTCTTGTAAGCTGCAGTTCAAAGCTCATCATCCTTTTATGGTTGACTTTCCTTTTATAAAGGATAATCTTATTATCCTAGATGGAACAATTAAGGATGATAGTAATGGAGAATTGATTGATGGTGTAATGGTGAAAAGTATTGAAGAATCAAATCCACTAAATAGGTAGTACTTGAAATGTTCTTGTTAATATTCTTATTATATCTGAAGTTGTACTAATAACTTTGTGGATACCCTGACATAAATGCAATTTTAGGATCTTTGAAGCCTTTCTGTGATGTATTTATCAATGAAGCATTTAATGCATAATCTTCTTATCCTAATTTTGAGATACACTGTGCCCTGGTTATAACAGTTGGTTATACTGTGGATTCGGATATACCACAGGTCTTCTTTCCTCCCCATTTCTCAGAAAGAGAAGGTGGCCAAGCAAGGCCATTGACCTTGACTTGAAAATGAACCAGTGATGGCAAACAAAAGAGAAAGCTTGATTTACCGTATTCTTCATTCTGTTTCAAATTTTCCATACTACTCATTCTAAGAATCCTGAGGCCAGGGACCTATTCTATGCCCCAGAGGGGAGTAAAGCATGAGTAATGCCTGCACATCTTGGATTGTTTTCATATGATAAGATCAACCAATGGGAGCAGTGCCTTAGATAAATGCGAGTGTGTATAAGTGAGTCCAGTTAGTATTGAGCATTGAATGCTAATGTAAGGTTCGTCACTTGTCTTTTTTGGTGACTGTAATTGTGTATTGGTGAATTATCAGATTTTTGAGCAATTTTTACAGACAGAACTGTCCACTGTAATTAATTCAGATTTAATTTATGGGTAATGGCAAACGTGTAAATACGAGTAGGTTGTATACCATTAAGGAAAAACTAACAATCATTGTTGCCAATCTAGTGAATTTGTAGCTAGATCTAGTGACTTTCAACTCAAATTAGCTCCAAAAAATCAACCCTAGCGACTTGTTACAAATCTGGCAAATTGAAAAAAGATTTTAGCTTTTCCTAGCTATTATCTAAAACATACTAGATAAGTCGAAGATATGGTACCCCAATAAACAACATACAACTAGTAGTTGCAGATATCCTTAAATGTAAAGGAGGGAATATACTGGCAAGTTACTTGCGACATCTTGCGCAAGGGACTCTCCTGTGTGTTTACACTGTCAACAAATATCACCGAGATTTACTGTCACGCGAGTTCTCCACTCTGCGATTTGCACAATTTCTCGCCCGTGCATTTACATTAGCTGTCGTTCTTTCAGAAACATGCCTTCAAGAAGATAGATGGAAATTCCCTCATTGCATAGGTGCTCTAGATGGTAAACACATAGTTATCCAAGCGCCCGATAAAAGCAGAAGTTACTTTTTAATTACAAAGGCACGCATAGTATTTTGCAGTAACTTTTGATGAGGAACATAATGCATCAAATGGGATAATTGCAGGCACCTGGCAAAAAGAAGGTGGAGTCTCTAAAGAGAACCTTTTCCCTTTACAAGGAGGCGTACATATATGTCATAACTATTCAGCCAATGCTGAAAGTGTTCGCGAAGAGTTTAAAAAATATTTTATTTCGCCGACAGGTGAAGTCCAGTGGCAATATAAATTCATTTAATTGTAGGTAATGTAAGCAAATTTTGTATTGAAAAATAAACGTTTTTTTTGTCTTTCTCTATTGCCTTTTCTACTTTTTCATAATTGGCATTGTAATGTTTATATAAATAGGTACTCGAAAATTATCTGTAGTATCTGAGCTGGTTCCAGAAGATCTAATGAAATTTAAAGGCGAAAAATATGGCCATGCAGAAAGTGGACAGTGATCTGTTCCAGCTCCGCTTTTTTTAACCTTCATCTTCTTCAACTCCTGCACGTAGTGGCTCCTTCAATTATGCAGTTTTCTACTGATTTCTGCACCTGTCATATGTATTTGTAAGGCAATTGAATTCAATGCCTCATGTTTTTTAAATTTATTCCTATATTCTGGTGACCGCATGTCTCATAATATAGTGTGCTGTTCGTACAGCATTATCAAAAACTTTGTTTCTTCGATTTACCACTCTTTCTTTGCTGCCATGGTTCAGTGAACTCGCGGATCCACTCGCAAAGATATCATAACTGTTTTGAATTAATGTGTGAACTGTCGCAATAAGTTTAACTTGTGGTTACAATGGAACGTGGTGGTGTATGGCGAGAACTCACTTTGTCTCATGCAAGTCGTCTTGCGGCAGTGTTTGCATTAGTCCCCGTTTACACGTTCCCGTTTTCGTGCCTGAAAACAGGTGCCTGACTGACTTGCCAGGAACAAAAAAAAGCCCGTCTGTTTACACGTTCCTGTTTTCGTGCCTGAAAACTGGTGCCTGGATGACTAGCTGCCTGCGGTAGCATACGTAGTTAGATGGATTCAGAAGGAAAAGCTGTCCTCTTGACTGGTTCTGCACGTCACCTCTGTTACGTGGCAGTCCTCAGCCAATCGACGTGTTTTGGGCAGGACTGGAATTGGGAGTCGCGGCCATTTCGTGCCCGACGCCTTTCTTCGGGGGAATTTGCTTGTGCGCATGCGCAGAAGGACGGGTGCCTGTTTTCTGGCATGAAAATGGGAACATGTAAACGGGGACTTACGGACTCCACTGTCTGACAGTAACTTGAGCGATTTTTCTCGCGTCTAACCCGACCTACGTAAACACAGTTAAAATACTCAAGGGGATACTCTTAATTAATTTGTACAGTAAAATACATAGTACTGTGTGCATGTTTTCTTTAAACTTTTTTTCCCAGTGTTAGGAAATAAGTTTTTCAATTAGCCAAGGTATTGATTCAGGGGAAGGTTTCATCTTTTGGGTCTGTGTAATAGTTTATGCATATGTTCAGTACACAATTACAATACTCTAATAGTTTAGAAACATCATATGGTTAGCTTCCTTACACAACCATGAATATTACAGGTAATTAAATATTCTACTATTTTCTAGATACCAAGAAGATGAAATCTAGCTCCCAAGTGCTATAAAAAAGTGGCAACACTGCTAACAATTATTGAAAGTCAAAAGTGGTTTCAAAAGCGCAAATAAAAAAATTTTTAAAAAACAAAAAATTACTAACTTTTTTAAGAATTGATTAAATAAATTTATTTTACTGATTTTATATTGGTGTATAGTATTATGTTGTTAGTGCCATTTAAAGAAATTTTAGAAAAGCTGTATGCTCATGTATATTAAGCAATACAATCGTATCCTTGGTTATACCCTGGTTGTCTTGTAATGCAGGTCAAAGTTCCTCCCCCTAAACCCCACGTTATAACTGGAGCGCAGTGTAATATAAGCTATTAATTAATATATGTTTTCTGTTAAAAAAAACTACATTAATGGCCATGGCTATGTTGGCTGTAATTTGAATCCAGACAGGATTTGGAGAAATTGAAACATTTCTCGTTTATTTCAGGAATTTATAATATTAAATAAATAATGAATACCTGCAATAAGAATATCTGAATACAGAGTGGAAGCAAAATTTATTTGATTCTTTCTTTATCATTTGTAGTTGACTAAGTTTACCTAAAACCTATTCAAAGATTGCACATTTAAATTAATATTGCATTTTGTTGAGTAAGCTGACTCATTTTAACAGCACTAAAAAATCATCATAATTGACCATACTTTGTTGGATCAACAACTCTTCTGCATTACGTATGTAGGTGAATAAAACAAATGACAAAGTGTAGGGAATCAAGTTTTGTCATCACCCAGTGATACTTCTGTCTTTAATTGAATTTTCTTTGCCACTGTCGTCATCCCGTATTACATTGTTTTCCTCACAGTCAAGTTGGTTGAATGTGTGCACAATAACATCAATTGATATGTTCAGTCAAGCAGAAACTTGAGATAAACTGGATCTCTTGACACATCCACTTGGTTTCCACTGGATAACCAGTTATTGTAGAATTTCTTCACTTTGTATTTAAATGGCTAGTTAATACTCAAGCGTGGATGTCATCCACCCTGAAATGATAGTCAAATTTGTCTTGAAATGTTGCAGCACAGCTCCATGGTGTGCAAGGTATCAAGTACTAAAAGGAAATAGTGCTCCTGGTCGGCGTTGCCATACAATGCTAATACCATGTCATCTTGTCATCCAACTTTTTACATTTGTTTACACAATCTCAGAAAAGTTTCATTATTTTTCAGCATCCTATGTTTAAAAACTATGCAAGTTTATGCCCATTGGCTGTCCAAGCTAGAATTACTGTCATGTTGCTTTTGCACCTTACAATAACTACCTTCACTGCCTCTGGTTAACAGTTTAATTTACAGACGTAAAATACCCTGGTGTTTGGTCAGCATCTCTAATCTGACCAAGAAGGTATTGCTTCTTGCATCTCAAATTTATTGCAAAATGTTGAAATGCTATCAATTTTTTTCGATAGTAGGTTGGTAGTTTTTGCATGGTTAATGAACACCAGCAAAGAGAATATCTCTGATTCATAAATGGCTGCACCCTGGCTTCATAGATCTTGAGGAACTCGAACCTTTGTTATGATAATCTTGAGAGTGACTGAAATTTTATTTCTTTAATTCCACACAAACTTATTCAGAATCACTTGCAATCCATTCTTTGGGCCACCAAAAGTTTTCTTTTGTTTGAACATGAATACAACTCCTTTTTTTTGTTCCCTCCAGCATTTCACATTTGACTCTTCAGACCTGTAGTGATACTGAGCAGCAAGGTTAGATGTCTCTTCAGCAAATGCTATCACTTTTTTCTTTAAAGTCTGAGGAATATTACATTAGTCACATTTTGGGGCAATAAAAAAAGCTTTTAAAACTGTCAAACAAATAATACAATGCCATTCCACAACACACCACAATGTAAGTACTTGAGAATTTTAGCAAGGAGACGGGAAACCTCCCAAGTTCCAGAGGTGGGAGTAGACAGGAATGAACAAAACACATTTTCCCAAAAAAAAGCAAACAAGTAAAGAACTGAAAGATTCCTAGTGCTGAGGAATTCTTAATAAGGTGAATCAAGAGCAGAAATGCCTGAGCTCCTAAGGAGTGAGTAGACCAGAACGAGCAAAATGTGCAAATGTTGTCCTTTAATAAAAATTTTCAATTGTTATTAAAATTTAATGGATGCTATACAGTAATCCCTCGCCAATGCAGGGGTTACGTTCCTGAAAAGTGCCGCGGTTGGCAAGACCGAAGTTCCATAGAAAATACGGGGTTAGGGGAATAACAATAAAAATGAGATTAAATATGTGTATAAAAACAAAGTAAACTTTATTTTCTGTTTAATCCGTGATTAAATTATTAAAACCGATTGTAAGGTTGACAAAACAATATGAAAAAAATTTATGAACAAGGTGATAGAACAAGATTTACTTATCTCCAAAAAAGTAGACTATCCTTCTAGTTCGCGTCTTCATTTAGTACGACGTTATCTTGGTTAGCTTGAGCATCAGTGGTAGTTTTGTCCTCAAAAAAACTCAGAATGGATGATTGGGTCATTTTACTTCTCAAATCCCTCTGCACCTCCTTATAGGGCCTCAACAATTCTTCCAGCCTTCGCTTAAAGTTTAAGCTACACACTGTAACTGGATCAATTTCCATAAAATGGTCATCAAGGTTAAATGCCATCAGCATTCCCTTGCTAAGGTTATTGAGAGTCAAAATTCGTTTCTCTGTAACAACATCGTCCTTCTCATCGCTACTGGAAGATTGAATAGCCTGCGCTACAGGCAAAAAGTTGCAAAAGTAGGCAAATAAGAATTCGCTGACTAACATAACTGTAGTTCAATGACTACTGAGGGTTTGCAGGCTTGAGAATAGGTAGGTTCAAGTTTGATCCTTTTCTCCCATCCACTTCAAGGAATTCGGAATGGTGAAATTTTGTTGCGAATGAAAGATTTTATCGTTCAAAAGGAAGATGGAACTCCACATCTCAAGTGTTTGGACTCGTTTGTTCCTAACCTTCCAACATTTATTCACGAGACGATACGCGAAATTACTCCCCATCCACCTAAGGAAGTTCCTGTTCATAGATGAACAAATATTTCGTGAAGCTCCGCATCGGTGCATAATAGTATGTGAAAAACAGTGAAGGGGGATCAATGCAGTGATTTTCCCAGCACCTACGCCCTTAACGAAGCACTTGTCAAAAAAACGCGACGAATAACGCCAGCCATCGAATATCGCCTCCCTTCGTTATCACCGTCTTTCGTAATCGCCGAACAGAAATGCCTAGGCTCTCCTCGTCGCTGACTTGGCCCCATAGTGATGCGCTTTATATAGGGTGAATATTACCCCTATTTCCCATTTCCTCCTTTTTCCCATGGTTATATAATGTACTCAAGAAATTAACCAATACGAAGTCAAGGAGTCGCTCATTCAAACTATCTGCCAAACTTCCCCTCATCCGCTCCCGTCACATGACCGTGGCTTTCAGCAGAACGAGAGGCAGATACTCCGAGAGACGGACAGCGGATGGTCGCCAGGCTAGACTACGCGATTGCCGTTTGATGCAGAGAGGAGCTTAAACTACAAGAGACGAGAAGATTTTCCTCGCAAATCGTATGTGCTGAACTGTTCCTGAGGACACATTGTAACTATAGACAACACCCATGAAGTGTTTTACGTTGCGAGACAAGCTTTACGTCTCAAGACTGCTTTCCTTTCGTTATGTCATGTTTGCTTAATTATAATATATGCTATATTATTCATGTAATTTAAACTATGAGACATATGTGCGTCTCAAGACCATTTGTTTTGTTATAATTTATCTGTTAAATATAGCATTTAGTTAGAGGTTGATGTGGCGTTTTACTTTGGTCGCCACATTAGTGGAGGCCCCGGAGAGATATGTTGTTAATCTAACTATAATTTTGCTATATGTTCGGTTAATTTTGGTTCAACAATTTGTGGGGGTATGCTGATTTTGGGGAGAGTTCTAGTTTTTTGTGGTATATCTAGTTTTTTTTCGTGGTGTAGTATAATATTGTATTGTGAATCATTCCGCCTTGTCATCTCATTAGTTCCATCCCCTTTCGATTTTTGCCATTTGTTGTTTGCTGAATATCCTTGTATTTCGTCGTTAAAAATGTCTAAGGAATGCGGTAAAAGTCGAAAGAGGGTGAAATGAAGCATCAATTCGCGGATTGTGTAAAAGTCGCCAATCAGTTGTTGCTTGAAATTTCCCCTTTCCAAGAACCCACTTCGGAGAATTGGTTTAACTTCAGCGGTATTCGATGTATTGTCTTTGTCTCTTATTCCCGAACATTATCTGCTTACTCTGTTGCTGTCTAAACTTCCGGCTAATTGTCGCCCATTCTGGCTTTCGGTAGTTAACCAGAGACTTCCCTGGGATCAGATAATAACTAAAGTATGGGATACTTTCATCTCAAAAAGGGAATACGAACGACTTTTGACCACTAAAGTCAAACGATTTCAGATGCCGCACGAGTCCCCTCGTGACTTTTATTACTCCATTCAAGTTGCCGCTAAGGCACTCGGAAAATCGTGTTCTGACAACAAATTTATTGAACTGGTATTGGAAGGGCTGAATCCCATTTCGCAGTCCACGTTGACCTTCGCTTCGCGCCCCCAGACGCTTGTTCAGTTGGAGGCGTTGATGACTCATGCAACGAAGGGTCTCATGAATTGCCTTGAATATTCTGCGGCCCAGGTGCCGCTAAACTTAGTGAATTCACTTCCTTCTCCCAATTCGCAGGTGGTACCACTCCCACCTGTAACAATTTGTTTCTTCTGTAATAATCGCGGACATTCTTTCCGTGACTGTCGGCGAAGAGCGAGAGAAAATCGCTCCGCGAGTTCCTCGAGGAATCGTCCAGCCATTTCATTTTCGAATGTGGATGACCAACTTGATATGCCTTTCGTAAATAGTACTCACCGCCAGAATTGGCCATGATGAGGAATCATGTCGATAAGTTACTCGCTGATGGTATTATCCAGCCTTCCTCATCTAATTGGAGTTCACCAGCATTTCTCATCCCCAAGAAAGTTGGCTCCGAAAGACTCGTGATCGACTATCATAAACTGAATAAGCAGGTCAGAGTCAATAATTTTCCTACCCCTTCAATAGAACACGCTCTACAATACTTGGGTTCGGCTAAATATTTCACAATTCTTGATTTAAATTCTGCCTTCCATCAAATTCCTTTGACGGCTACTTCAAAGGAATACACCGCCTTCGTCATACCTTTTGGGCTGTATCAATATAATCGTCTTTCATTTGGTTTAACCACGTCTCCTCAAGTCTTTTCGAGGTTGATTGACAAGGTGCTAGGTGATTTGAAGTATTCTGTATCCATATATTGATGACTTATGCATTTATTCCAAGAGTCTGCCAGAAGATCTTCGTCACGTCAAGTTTGGAGAAGCTAAGGGCAGCTGGTCTCACGGTCCATCCAGAAGAGGTGAAGTTGGCCCACGAATACATTACCTTCCTTGGACATTGGATCTTCCATGACGAACTTACAACTGACCCAGAGAGAACCCGAACACTTCCTGCATTCCCTGTTCCAAAGTCGGTTAAGGAGGTTTTATGCTTTCTTGGTGTGTGCGGTTTTTATTCCAAATTATGTGGAGATTCCAGCCCCTCTTAACGCACTCCGCAGGAAAAATGTCTCTTCCAATGGACCAATTCGCAGCAAGATTCTTTTGTCAAACTTAAACAATGTCTCTATTCTCCTCATGTACTCCAACTTCCTAATTTTGAGGAAGAATTCCATTTGTTTGTGAATGCCAGTCAGCTGGCTCTGGTAGCAGTTCTTAACCAGAAGTTCAAGGGATATTTAAAACCTGTAGCTTATGCTAGTAGGTCTTTGAATAATTTCGAACAAAAGCTACCATCTTACGAATTGGAGTGTCTTGCTTGCTGTTGAGCTGCTGAAAAGTTCAGGACTTATCTCCAGCCAAAACAATTCCACTTACCTTATTCACCCGAATCCAAGACGACCCTGAATCTAAGACGACCCCCCATTTTGATGATTCCAAAAGAGAAAAAAGCTCAAATTGACCTTCATGACTACAAAAATTATAAATCTTGTGAAATATTTATTTTCTCTTATACTTTTCTTGAATGTCATTGTCTTTTAACATTTTAAAATCATAAGATCACATCACAAATAGAACCATTCAGGTTTTCAAACAAATTAAATGGTAGCATTCATTTTAAGATAACATTAAAAATAGAGTAAATACATTGAAAGAATACACTCATTTCAGGACAACAAAAAAACATTTCAATCCAAGTGCTGCATAACATCATTTTATTGTGTTAGTCATCATCACTGTCTATGCAACCTTCACTATTTTCCTCATGCTCACTATCTTTATCACTCTCAACTTCATCATCAGTCTCCCACAAAACATCATCCTCACTCCCATCCACGGCATTAGATAAGCAGCATTTCTTAAATCCTTTCACTATTACTTTTGCATTTATTTGTTGCCACGATGCCTTGATCCATTGGCAGAGCATTGCAACTTCAGGTTTCTTAAGATTTCCTTTTGGTGTTAAAGTGTGAGTTCCACTCTGTAACCACTCAGAATACAAAACCTTTAAATTATTTTTAAAACACTTATTGACAGCAACATCTAAAACTTGAAGTTGCGATGTCATTCCTCCAGGTATTACAATAAGATCAATATTCATCGCACTCATTATGTTTTTAATTTCAGGAGATGTGTCCTTGAATGCATCCAGTGAAAGCGTTGCTCTTTGTTTCAGTAAAGCTCCTGGCCGTCTATTCCACACCACATGTAACCAATCTCTCATTAGTTCTTTAGTCATCCACCCCTTTTCTTGACACCTATGATTCCACTTGGCAAATGTTTCTTAGGCATTGTTTTCCGCTTTAGAATCACATATGGTGGTAATTTAGTCCCATCTGCTAAAACCGCCAACATTACCGTGACTCGCATTTTTTCGTTGCCTGTAGTTTTAATTAGGACGGACTTCGCACGTTTTTCGTTCACAGTATAATTAGATGGCATGTAGAAGAAAACCGGAGTTTCATCGGCATTTCCTATTTGGCTCAAAAGGTAATTATTGGTTTTTCTAAGTCCAATTACGTATTTCTGGTAAGCGAGAAGTTTTTCTACATAGTCTTCTGACAATTTCTGACACAGCGAAGTTCGTCGCCGTAAAGAAAAATTATTTCGTCGCATCATTCTCACGCACCAACTTCTGCTGGCCTTGAATTCTTGCAATGATATATTAAGTCCTCTAGTAATTTCATTAGCTTTAAGTATAATACTTTC
The DNA here is from genome assembly GCA_036926305.1 of Uropetala carovei. NCBI lineage: Eukaryota > Metazoa > Arthropoda > Insecta > Odonata > Petaluridae > Uropetala > Uropetala carovei. Next base: position 4,175,252 of record JAXCHB010000037.1, on the reverse strand, counting down.
AGTCAAAACAGGCATACCGTTCTTCCTCATGGTGCGCACAAACTTAACTACTTCTTCTTCAATGCCATGAAATCGGCCTAATTTTGAACCACTGAGCGACTTCCTTGTGGCTTTGGCTTTTTCTAGTTCCTGTTTGAGAGTTTCCATCGACGCACATTTGCCTCAGATACACCGAACTTTCTACTCTCATCACAGTTATTAGTTTTTTCGGCGTAATTTATCACGATCAGCTTAAAATTTGTATCTTAGCTCCGTCTAATTCCTTTGTTAACTTCCCCTTTGCACTCGTGCCACGTACTTCAACATGATCTGTCATTTCAACTTAAGGGTTGTGCATTTAAATCAAGAATGCACAACTCAAAATTACTGTCACACTTAGTGAATCGCGGTGCGTTGTTTGAAAGGGGAATCCCAATGATTTCCGCTCTCATTTGTTTTGACATTGCGGTTGCCATTACGTGCAAGATGAAAGTACGTCGTCTGTGTTATGATCGTCGACGATGATTATTAGTCTAAATAATTATTATTCCCGTCATGTTTTTCTTATTGTTATTACTATTTGTTTATTTCACTTCTTTATGTACGTACTTGAATTTGCTGTTGTGAATTGTTTACTCTAATATACCATTTGTTGTAAAAACCATTGATTAAATGCTTAAATATACTTCGTATTCGAATGTAAGACGACTCTTGATATTTACAGCTGAAAATTTGGAAAAAAAGGTCGTCTTAGATTCAGGTGAATACGGTATATACAGACAACGGGGCAATAACTGGTTGTTTAGACATTGCAAGCAACTAGGGAAAATTGGAAGAATGGTTTTAAAATTGTCGTCTTTTCGCTTTGTAATCCATCATGTGCCATGTTCTAAAAATAGGGTGGCCGACTCTATCGAGAGCAGTTAATCAACTGATTGAGGATCCAGTTCATTGTTCGATGCTCTTACATAAGATACCCCTGTCCTTCACAAACTTTCTTGATCACCAGAAGTCGGATCCGCATCTAAAACAGCTGATAGAGCGAATCAGACAGGGAAGTCCATCTCCAAATTATTTCTTAAAGAATAATTTGCTATATCATGGAACCAGTAGACTTAAAATGGGAAGAGTTATTAAACCAGAGGCCCTTAAGTCTATGTTATTTTCCTATTTTCATTCCTTACCAACTGCCGGACATATGGGCGTTAGTAAAACTTCTGAACGAATCTGTAGGGAGTTTTGGTGGAGCAACATGAAGTCCAGATGGTTAAAACCTGTCTTGACTGCCAAACCTGCAAACCTAGGAACACTGTTCTCCCTGGCAGGATGAGTTCTACTAATCCTAACTATCCCTGGGAGAGGATATACATTGATTTCGTTCGTCCATTACCCAGAAGTCGCAGTGGGAATACTTGTGCACTTATAATAATAGATGGTTTCTCCAAATTTCCTTTCATTGAACCATTGCGTTCTCAGTTAGCCTCCCAAGTTGTTTCTACTTTTTTTTATAAAATCTTTCCTAATTTTGGCTATCCCAAATTTCTAGTTTCTGATAATGGCACCCAATTTAGGTCCGCTCTGGTGTCAGATATGTGCTTTAAATATGGCATAAAGCAAATCTTTACAGCACCCTATTATCCTCAGCCTAACCAAGCTGAACGAGTCCACTGCAATTTAAAATATGCTTTAACCATCTTATCACAAAATGACCATTGGAAGTGGGATGAATTTTTGCCCAGTTTAACTTTTGCCTTTAATTCTGCCAAGCACAGCAGTACAGGCTATACTCCGGCAAGGGTGTTTATGGGAGGAGATCTCCCTCACCCTCTAACAAATTTCTAGAGAATTCCTCCACAAGCTCTGTCGGAGACTTTGACACAATCTGAAAGGCAGTCCCTATGGCAAGATGTGTGAGAAATCTAAAAAGCACAAGGCTTAGGCAAGCAGTCGCTTTTAATAGAAGCCATTCAGGAAATCCATTCAAACTTGGTGATTTGGTGTTGTATAAAGGTTCCCTACCAGTTCAAAGGCGCTCCACAAAACCGCCAAACTCACACCACAATGGGTCGGTCCATTTCCGCTTAAAAGCTTCTTATCTCCTGTGACTTGTTCTGGAACTGTCACCCAATAAGGAGAGAATTGCCAACATTTCACATTTAAAATTGTATCATCAGTAAATTGTATTCTATTGTATTTTGCATGTCTGGCGTAGGGAATTAGCGACCCCATCGCCCAATGATTCTTATCATTGCAATCAGCCCCAGATGAGAATCTGATAAAACATGATATCCTGCCTCATGCTATGCCTTTGTGTAAATAAGGATGATGTCAAGGCATCATAAAAGGGTAATTAGACCTTTATGTATGTCTCCATGGCTCTAAATTTGTATTATTTAATGTAATCTGGCCATGTGTTTCTTATGTTTGCTGGTAATAATATCACTATCACCACTATAGTTTTTGTGTTCTATCCCCAATTGGAATAGTGTACCTTAAAATGTTTATAAACTGTATGCCATATGTAACAGTAGCCATGCATCTCAAAACAGGGGGAAAAATCTTAGATTTAAAACTGTTTCACCTATAATAATTATGTTTACTACTTTGAAAAATTAATTAATGTTATAATAATTATTTTTACTACTTTAAAAAATTAATTAATGTCAGAATAATTATCTGTACTACTGAACTAATTTGAAAGTTGTTAATGCCCCCCTATTACATGCCGTGTCTTAGAATATAATTGCTGCTAGGTTTCCAGCAAAGAATACTGTTTAATTTTACTTAATGCATTAAATTCAAAGTAATCCTTTGTTAAATTTCGGTACTTCCCAGATGGAACTACCATGAATTCTTTTCTTTGTTATAATATTTTAATTTTACTTAATGCATTAAATTCACAGTAATCTTTTGTTAAATTTCGGTACTTCTCAGAGGGAACTACCATGAATTCTTTTCTTTGTTATAATATCCATTGTCGTATAATTTGCCCTTATTGTATGCCTAAGGCAAGGAGTGGGCAATGATCATTTCTGTATCTTGAGTCATTTTTGTATTCTGAAACCACCCACCAGGACACATCATGATAATTAATATCTGTTATGGTGGAGACAGAACAAGTTGGGCTATTGAGTTTCCATCCGAGAAGACATCTGACTCCAGTGCTTAGTGAACACTTTTCAAAACTGCTTTCAAGGGGTGTACTAAACCTGAACAGTGTTAATCAGGGCTGGATTTTTCCCTTTTTCCTGAGAACTTCAGATGGGACAGTGTCGCGGACTCTGATTTTCAGAACGACATAACATTTCCAGTGAATTATTTCCAATGTACTTTACTTACTACAATAACATTATTAAAATAAACTACATTATGAAGACTAGACACAATTCCTGTGTGTGTGATTTAATATAAGGTGTTATTAGGCGAAGTGCTACATGTAAAGGGTGTGAACAATTGGGGGGAAGAAGATAGTCCAGGGTCTCCCCCTCAACCCTTTAAAACTTTGTTTTTTTCATTTTCCGGGGGAGGATGCAGCAATTTTCCCCACACCTACGCACTTAACGAAGCACTTGTCGAAAAAATGCGATGAATAACACCAGCCATCGAATATCGCCTCCCTTCGTTATCACCATCTTTCGTAATCGCCGAACAGAAACGCCTAGGCTTTCCTCATCACTGGCTTGTCCCCATAGCAACGTGCTTTATATAGGGTGAATATTACCCCTATTTCCCATTTCCTCCTTTTTCCCATGGTTATATAATGCACTCAAGAAATTAACCAATACGAAGTCAAGGAGTCGCCCGTTCAAACTACCCGCCGAACTTCCCCTCATCCGCTCCCGTCACATGGCCGCAGCTTTCAGCAGAACGAGAGGCAGATACTCCGAGAGACGGACAGCGAATGGTCGCCGGGCTAGACTATGCGATTAACATTTGACGCAGAGAGGAGCTTAAACTACGAGAGACGAGAGGATTTTTCTCGCGAATTGTAACATAGACAATACACATGAAGTGTTTTACGTTGTGAGACAAGTTTTACATCTCAAGTCTGCTTGTCTTTCGTTATGTCATGTTTGCTAAATTATAATATACGCTATGTTATTCATGTAATTTAAACTATGAGACATATGTGTGTCTCAAGACCATTTGTTTTGTTATAATTTATCTGTTAAATATAGCATTTAGTTAGAGGATGATGTGGCGTTTCACTTTGGTCACCACACCAAGTTGCCTAATATTACAACACGAACAGTTAAGGGGTTAACAAAAGAGGACTATCGGTGAGGAGATTTCTGCTAGTATCTTCATAAAGATATCATCCAATAAATTGCATCACGTAGAAGGGAGAAGATGCTTAACTTGAGCGGGACTTGTTTCAGGGAGTGGGAATCGGTGACTTAAAAAACTTATTCTGGCTCAAATTAATTTTTTCCTTCCAAACCGGCCAAAAAATAGGAGTGCACGGTGTACACAAGTGTGTGGTGTACATGAGTGCGCGGGTTACATGTATAAATACGGTATGTTTTATTATAACACGCTATATTAAATGGGAATCGGTGACTTAAAAAAAAAACTTATTCTGGCTCAAATTAATTTTTTCTTTTCAAACCGGCCCAAAAATAGGAGTTCGCGGTTACATGAATAAATACGGTATTAAACAAAACACAGCAAATATGTCATTGGAACTGATTACGTGAAAACAGCTTTCCTTTATTTTTTAAGCAAATAAAATCCAGCAAAAATGCACACCATGAACAGTATTTTCATTCTGCAGTACGTACGATACATAAAAGTATTTATTTTATTAAAAATAAATAAAAATGTATACCAGGGGATTCCAATTGCGCTGTAACGAAATGCGCTAAACAATCATGCGCTAAACGAGGCATGACTGTACTCAAATGAATGTCGCTGTAATGCTGCTACCGCCAGATAAGAGCAAAACTACTTCAAAATAATACTTGTAATAACTAATACATAAATAATGAAATGCACTCTATCTTACTTATTAACCACGTGTAAATCATTAAATCACAGTACAATTAAATCTTCAAATTTTTCGCCATGTCGCTAAACGGAAAAAAAATTTGCTAGATGAAATGAAATCTCTAAATCTAGCGATAAAATAGCTAAATTGTCATCACTGGGTCTGAATTGCTCAAGGAATTCTTTGTTGACGAACAACGTAACCTGACATCTGACACCGCCTGCACTGCATCATTCGTCATCGCGGTTCGTAGTGGTTGGTTCCTGACATAACGTAAGACCATCAGATGCCCTTATGGGTATCAGTATGAAAACAAAAAGGAAGCGCAATTCATGATCAATTGCTAAGAAAGTTGAGTCATTGCAGAAGTTGATCGTGGTGCATCTTTCATCCCGTGAGCCATTCCATAAAAATTCACCAATAAGGCAGAAATTAACGGCTCTACAGAAATTGTTCATTTATATTTTTTTATTTTAATATAGTGTGTTATAATAAAACATACCGTATTTACTCATGTAACCCGCGCACTCCTATTTTTGGGCCAGTTCGGATGGAAAAAATTAATTTGAGCCAGATGAAGTTTTTTCTTTAAGTCACCGATTCCCACTCCCTGAAACAAGTTCTGCTCAAGTTAAGCATCTTCTCCCTTCTACGTGACGCAATTTATTGGATGATCTCTTTATGACGATACTAGCAGAAAACTCCTCACCGATAGTCCTCTTTTGTTAACCCCTTACCTGTTTTTGTTGTAATATTATGCAACTTCATCCCCACTTCACTGTTTTTGATGTAATATTACGCACCGATGCAGAGCTTCACTAGCCATTTGTTCATCTATGAAAGGGAACTTCCCTACACAGATAGGGAGTTTTTTCGCGTATCGTCTCATGAGTAAATATTGGAAGGTTAGGAACAAACGAGTCCAAACACTTTAGATGTGGATTTCCGTCTTCCTTTCGAACGAAGAAATCTTTCATTTGCAACAAAATTTCACCACTCCGAATATCTTTAAGTGGATGAGGAAATAGGACCAAACTTGAACCTACCTATTCTCAAGCCGGCAAACTCTCAGTAGTCATTGAGCTATAGTTATCCGTTAAGCAGCGTATTCTTTCTGCCTACTTTTGCGAGCTTTTGCCTGCAGCGCGGGCTTAACTTACACGTTTGCTTGATCGCACAAATATGCGAATACTTCGTAGAAGTCGACGTATTTTACGAATATAAACAGACACAAAAAATTCCAGAGAATTTACCGTCAATACAGTTTTTATATCCTGTTCAGAAATCCTCGCATAAGAGATGCATCCCCTTTTTTCCCCGGCATTACGGGAAATAATGTACACGAGTAAATATGGTATTTAATAATTGTTCATATGTATTCAAGCTGGTAAAAGGTAGCGTGTGTTGTGTAGTGCTCGTAGAATAATGTACAGGATACACTTACGTAATAACGCTATGCATACTAACAATGTTTAATATCCAAAAACCGAAATTTTCCCAATTCCGAAATACTGTCTTTCCCGAAGATTTCGGATAGAGGGTGCTCGACCTGTAGTATATATTTCATCAGTTTCAAGTGGTTTTAAAAATTAACTATTATATGGGATATTTTTTATGTAGTCATTTACTGTATTTACCCGAAAGGAAGACGACTTCAAATTTAAGACTACCCCTAAAAAAACGGTCTATTTACGAAAAACTTTAAATACCAATCAACACACTAAGAGCATGAATAAAAAAGGTATTGGCTTTGACATCTAACAATTATTCCTTTAGGTAGCGGTTCCCTAGGCATTGTTTTGCTTTTTAAAATAACATACGGTGGCAACTTCGTGCCATCCACTAATGCAGCCAGCATTACCGTAACGTGTATTTTTTCATTCCTGGAAGTATTTATAGTGACACTTTTTGCATCTTTTTCATTAACTGTATAATTGGATGGCTTGTCGATATAAATAGGTGTCTCATCTGCATTACCCATTTGGCTCAGGAGGTAATCGTAAATTTTCTGCAAACCAGTTACGTGCTTCTGGAAAGCAATTAGTTTTTCCGTGTAGTCAGAAGGTAGGCATTTGTATGCACCATCCATTACTAGCCGTGAATTCTTGAGGTAAGATGTTTAGCGGTCACGCTAATTCATGACCTTTAATGTAATGATTTCTCGCGACAGTGGTTTTCTGTCTGTTCTTTGAGTATGCACAAAGTTTACTATTTCCTCTTCTAATTCATGAAATAGACCTCGTTTGGGTCCACTAAATGACTTCCATGTCGTTAGCACCTTCAAGTTTCTCTTTTATTCGCACATTTGCCACAGTCACATTATATTTGCTCCTGGCCTCACAATTATTAGTTTCTTCAGCATACTGCATCATCATTGTTATAACTTCGTCTTATTCCTTTTGATGCATTCCCTTTTACAGCCATGCCTTTCTTCTCTACACAATATGTCATTTCATTCTGTTGTGGTAACTTATTTTAAACTTAAAAATAATGACTAGTCTTCCCTTCACATTAAAACTTGGCGAAGTGAGTACTAATGGAGTGCTTTCATAAACGTTATGCTCTTTAAAATTCAGGTGTACTTTCGTCTGCAGCTGGCGCACCAATCGATAAGTTGCAGTTTTTTAAATTGTAATACATAGACATGTTTAAAATGTAACAAGATGCCTAAAATACGACCGCTAATCCTTGCTTAACTGTTTACATTGTCGCACATATTAGATTTCCTACCCAGCCGTAAACACACCACTTCCATCAGTAACCTGAGGTATTCTTTTGTACTATGTGCAACTTTAAGAACTTTAAGAACTATGATTACGAATTTTTAAATGTATTATAATAATTAATTAAATGTAATGTATTGTTGTATGCATTTATAAATGCGTTTTCATGGACATATACTCGAAATCCAGGTGGTCTGTGTGGTGTTTAAATGCACGCATTTTTCCCATCTAAAACTTCGTACTCAATTTTAAGACCCTTAATTTTTTTATGGACATTTCTTGGAAAAAACCTCATCTTCTTTTCGGGTAAATACGGTATATATTTACTGGTTGAATGACTTTTTATTTGGTTTTGACATAATTTCTTAATTATATTTACAGTTTTAATACTTTCAAATGAAAATTGTTGTACATATTTGTTGTAGGCTCACTCAGCTGCTAAGAAAAAAGTTATTCCAAGAGGCAGAAAGGTTTGCTGCTCAATATGGATTGGATTTTCAAGAAATTTACCAAGCTCAGTGTCTTCATTGTATGGAGTCTATGCAGCATATGGATAAATTTTCAGAATATTCTCATCTGATCTTTCTGTTTGATAAAATAGAGAATGTTGAGTTTATTGTCAATTTGAGTCTAAACTTTACTCTCGCTGATTTATCAGCATTTAAATCATTACTGTTGTATTGTATGGAAAAGTTACAAGTATATGAGGATAAGGTGAGGATATCATTCATTTACTGATGGTATTTATTTGAGATACTATGGAAAATAATTGTGCCTAATATCTATTCTTTTTCCAATTTATCTATGTTGTCTTACATTTTAAATTGTTTTAAGGTACTTGGGGGTTAAGCGGCTCGCACTACCTAGTTTGTTTAGCCGCTAAATGACATGTCTTATGCGCATTGGTCTGCCTCTGAAGAACTTCCTAATTTGGCCATTATGTGGCACTGTGTGCATCACTCGTTCTTTCTGCGATGTTTCTGCATTCTCATTCATTTGCAAAGGAAAATTGGTTACTAAAGTGCAATATTTTCACCCTGACTTGTGCTGCAAATGGAGCCTATTTAGCTAGCAAACTTGGACTGAAGGATAGGCTCCATTTTATGCACCTGTTATAACTTTTTCGCAAAACATAATTGTTCTAACAAAGCTTGCAAGCCTATTTAGCTTGCAAACCAGGACCGAGGGATAGGTTTCATTTAACCGATTAGGGATGGATAGGGTGACCAGATGTCCCGCCTAAAGCGGGACAGTCCTGCCTTTTGACAATCTGTCCCGCTTCCCAATCCAATCCAGAAATGTCCCGCTTTCTAGCAGGCATAAAAGTAAAGTAGGAACTCGATAACCATTGCCATAGATAATCATCGTTTCGCTCAACTGGCATTGACGCCCCGAAGTTGTAGACATTCTGTTCGCTCTAATGCAACATAGTAGTATGTAATGCGTCTTTAATTTTGTAACTCACCTCCGCCTCACTGATCGAGAGGGCATGTTTGGTCGATCGTGTTACATGTGTCCATCAATGTCTATGTAAAATTTTTATAGCTTTTATATTGTAACTCTTTTTTGCCTGTGTACCCAGATTTCCAAATACATATTCAGGTTATCTAATCATTATCTCTTCTCTACCTTATACAGTATATTACCACGGTGTATTACATTGTAACTAACCGGCCTGTCGAAATTGCGACATTAAACTCCGCTGTTCTTCTTATATTTCATTTTTTGAGATTTTTATTCCTCGTTCCACTAATTTGATGTAAATAAGAAGTGAAAGCGTGTAGAAGATGGTAAGAGTGTTCAACCCCTCAGTCTATCAGAGGGAACAGCAGAACAATAACAGGACGCCATAAAATTGCCTAAACTCCAGGGGCTAACAGGGTAGTTCAGCTTTGAAAACGACGAATTCTTGCATGAAGTTGTAAATTGCCTACACTGCAGGGGCTAAAATAGTTTGTCCCACTTCCACTAATCTTATATCTGGCCACCTTAGGCATGGAGCACCGACATATCGGTGTTAGGGTATCATCCTCTTCTGCCCTCTATTGTGACGGCATGGTATTTACTACTTTTGTTCTTTTTTGCCAGCTGATTACACATAGTTTGAAGTTCTGTTTTCCTCACTTACCTGATTTTTTAATAAGTGGTTTCTGTTTTACATGTTTTTGAACTTTGCCATTTTTATATTTGGCAATGGCTACTGAAAGAAAACACGGTGAGGACCTCAATGTAGATTTATTGCTTTCCATGCAGAAAGGATGCATTGAAGGTAGAGAAGTGGGTTGTTCTGAGATTGTAAGGATGTACAGAGAATTCAAGGAAGGATTGGATGCAAACAACCAGCTATGTAGCTACTAGCTTGTATATTTCTTCTAAAAAGAGGTGGCATAGACATCTTTGACTTACTAACTAGGACGATAGTAAATTCTTATATATACTACAAACAAACTACTAATAAGCCAGTTTTACTTAAAAAATATTCTATTCGGATGTTATCAGACACCTCATTGGTGACTACAGTAGCAGAGAAGTGCGAGGATGTGGGGCAAATATTTCTACAATGCATAATTTTAGTGTGCAATTATCCCGATCAAGTGGAAAGAAATAAGAGCAATATAGTAATTGAAAAGGATTGTGTAGTATGTAGGGGAAAAGGAATAAGGAAGAAGACAAATTTAGTGTGTTTCATTTGCATATAAGGGCTGTGCATTGACCCTTGCTTCAGAGAATACCATATGAATCTCCGGTAATGAAGAAACCAGAAGCCTATGTAAGTTTTTAAATATTACTATGGTCCCTTATCGTAATCAAGGAAACATTTAGAGCAGATCAGAGTTAAAGTTTTCTTCCAATCATATTTTTCACAAAAAGAAAAAAATTGGACATTTTCTGCCATTTAATTCAGTCCCTAATCGGTTAAGGCACCCATTATAACTTTAACGCCAAACGTTATTGTGATGGCACTATTGTCTCACGTCAGGGTTTCAAAATAATGGTTGGGTTGTGGCGATCTCTGGACTCAGAAAAATCCCGTTCTGTCGGGAATGAGAATGCAGAAACATTGCAGACAGAATGAGTAATCCACACAGTGCCACGTAATGGCCAAAATAGGAAGTTCTTAAGAGGCAGACCGACGTGCATAAGAAGTGTTATCTAGCGGCTAAACGAACTAGGTAGTGTAAGCTGCTTAACCCCTAAGTACCTGTTTAAATAATGACATGTTGATCAGATTAATGTAGTTCTACATCTAGAATGTTATATTAGACTAGATTTCTATCTTAAAATCCAATTTCACTTATCTGATTATTGCTGTCAATGAAAACTTTCTCTTTGTATCTATTAATTATGTTGGCTGTGTGTTAAAAGGTCAACCACATTGAATATCATGCTAGTTACAGCATTCTTTTAACTGTTTTACTTTACTTGCAGGAAAATGTAAAGTTTAATATGCTTATGCAAGATGTAAGTCATCATCTTCATCTTGTAGATACTTTCACAATGTTGTGGCGGCCTAATGATAATGAGTCTTGGACCTTATTTTCTAAAGGAAATATCCTTGAATCTTTTTGCAGAAGCTTGTTCAGAGTAAGTTCTTAGTTATAGCTATTAAAGTAGTCATAACCTGATTGAGCGGTTCAAAATAATTTCACACTTGCCCAGCATTCCTAAAGGTTTACCTATTGTTGTCTTTTGATATGCCACACTACTCTCCCGGTATCCACGAACTCAGTATCCACAAATTCATGTATCCGTGAGTTGTTTTTATATCCTATTATCCAGTATCTGCGAGCAAGGTCTCATATCCGTGAAGCTCTCGCACACATTTTTTACCTTAACCTTCCAGTACTCGCGCGAGTTTTTCAAACGCGAGTACTCGCGCGGGGTAGATTTTAACCCCAGATGAAAAACTTGGATTATGTTTGCCAAATGTATTTCATTCATCGAAAAAAAATTATAAATAGAAATCCAATTAAATAGAAACATAAGTAACATATCGTTTTTTAACAAGATTTAATAATATTACTTTTAAAAAATTACAAAACCCTAAATAAATATTTTATAATGTAAAAAATACGGAACATACATTTTCTAGGCGGAAAAACATACAAAATATGTTGAAAAATGGTAAAATTACAATTACTTTTCATTATAAACATACATGAAAAACAACGGTTTATAAAAGAATAGTCATAATATTCCTCTTTTTTGAAAGCGTCCTCATTTTGTCAGATTTCTCGTACACATTCATTTTTCTCAGATTCCTTTTCAAATGTCTGATACACATTTACAGAATTTTAATAATATTAGAGCAAAATAAAAATAATAAACCTCAAATCATTGTTTTATAACATCAAAAATATTGCACATTTCCTTGGGGTGTGCAATAGCAAAATTCAAATTGTAATACAGTAAAAATAGACAAATTACAATTATTTTTAATATAAGAATGCATAAAAAATAAAAGTTAAAAAAATATAACTATAATAACTCTTTTTCAAAACACTCTTCACATATTTTTTTCAAATGTTTTATGCAGGTCCAGTTATCACAAGTTTCACAGAAATTTGAAGTTTTTACGTCCTTACTTCTTGGACATTTACTGCATCTTCCGATTTTCCCCTTTCTAGGTCTTTCCTGCTTTTCTATGGATGTTGAAGATTCGCCATATACATCAGCTTTTCTCTTTAGTTGTCTTGGGATCATTTTCATGGTACTTCGTTTTGTGATGAACGGCCGTGTTAATTGCAAGGATAGTTCACGCAAAAATTTTCGCCTTGTCATTCTGTTTTCGTGATTGACCTGATTGAATATTATTAAGGCGTTTATTCCTGCTGTATTCAATAAATGGAAGAAAATTGCTAGTGGCCATCTTCTTGTGTTTCTTGCGGTATTATATGTGGCACACATTTTGTCAACTGTGTCAACACCCCCTTTAGTGTAATTATAAAAGGTTACTATTTCAGGCTTTCTTTCGTCTCTCGTTGTTTCGTCTATACTTATTTGGTGGTGCATTGAGGACATTAGAATTACATTTTTTCCTCTCTTTGGAATGTATGACACAAGAGTCATTTTATTTCTAAAGACAAACAAACTACTTTTCACTTCTCTGCCTTTAGTGTTTATAATTTGCGGTGGCAACTCCCTCTTGTTTTTTCTTACTGTTCCCACCAACGTTATTTTTTTCGTAAGCAGATCTTCGGCAAAGGGAACGCTACAAAACCAATTGTCAGCTGTTATGTTTCTCCCTGTCCCAAGGATTGGGCCAGCCAACCGTTTTACGACCTCTCTCGGCGCATTGTCTAGTTTGAAAGGACCATGTGGCTGCAATCCGGCGTATATCTCCAGGTTGAAGGTGTAAAAGACCCTTGCATCTACCAGGGCAAATATTTTTATCCCATACTTTGCGGGCTTGCTTGGCAAATATTGTTTGAAGGAGCACCGTCCCCAGAACCCAACAAGAGTCTCATCCACTGTCACATATTCTCCTATCATGTACGATTTTTGGAAGTTCTGTACAAATAAATCAAAAACTTCCCTTACTGGTGCCAATTTATCGAGTTTCTTTCTTTCGACTCTATCATTTATGTTGTCAAATCGAAGGCTTTGCAGAAGAAATCTAAATCTTTGATAACTCATTGAAGTATGAAAAATTTCAACGCCCAGTCCACTTTGATCCCACAGATCTTTTACATTTTGTCGACCTGATCTATAAACTCCCGCGAAAATAAGAAGACCGAAGAGGCACTCGATTTCTAATTCGTCAGTATGTCTTGCATCCCTTTCACGAGAGTAACTTTCAGCTATTTTATCAATCTGGATGTTAGTGTAATTTACAATGTGTTTTAATATGTCCGTATTTAACATTAGACCAAAACATTCAAGAGGGGTTTTCACACTATCTTTCACCCCCTTGAAGCCCGGTGCTTGCGATACAATGTTATAAACAGGATTTCTTACGTTACGGCGTGGTTCCTCTCTCCTCCACTTCGTAGTAGTATCTCTTCCATACCAAACATTTTCCTCGCTTTCATGCAAATCCTCAATTTCTGAATCGGAAATTTCTTGTTCCGTGTCTGTAGCATGCTCCGATTCATTGGCGCTACCTTCTGAAGATCCCACATCTTCATCAGAAATTTCTTCATCTGATGACTGGTCTAAAAGAAGTGCTATTTGCTGAAAATCCATTTCTGTATTCAAACCTGACATCTAAAAGTATGAATAAATTAATGTGAAACTATTAGTATATAAAATTTTCAGTATTTACTATAAATAATATTATTTATGCGGAGAGAAAGTGAAAAGAAAAAAAGTTTTTTTACTCACCTCAAAAAATATTTATCCTTTAAAAGTTGTTCAGGATGGGACAGAATTATAAAAAATCAGCAATTGTTGTATTAAAAACTAATTCTCCAAAACAGCAACAATATTTTCCACAAAAGGAGATATATCTCAGATGTCCGTCTCAGATCGCCGTACGCCGTCTAAGAAAAAGCGTCCTTACTCAAAAACGGTCGACACAATACTACAGATTTTTGCCTAAAAACCTTCCGCACATGTGTCATTCCAGCTACTGAAAAGGAGGGGCCAGCGAAAACCGAACGAAAGGGAAACCGTCATAAAATGTGATGGGTGGGGTAGAAATCTACCCCGCGCGAGTACCGGAGGGTTAAAGGCCGATTCACACTGGACGGTGAGGGCATGGTGAGGGCACGGTGAGGGCAGACGCAGGCATGCCCGCCTGAAATACATTACATTGGTATCATAGGTTATAATCACACCAAAGGGTACGGTGACAGTGAGGGCAGGGGACGGGCGGGCGCAGTCACCCACCCGAGAATATTTTGCCTGCCTGCCCGTCGCTTCCCCTCCCTTCCCCTCTGCTGCTAATTGGGTAAGGGAATATTTTTTCGACCACGTGGAGCATTCGATCAGTGAAGACGGTATAGATACGTGATGGCCGAGGTGACCGGTGTCACCATGGATGATGAAAGGCTGATTTTAGCAGTGTCTTCTTACGAATATCTTGTTTACCCAGATATGTCTTCTTCTCTTCCTTCTCTTTTTTTCTGCTTGTTCCAACAAGGCAGCGACAATAAACATTTCGGTGTCCGAACTGTCTGACATAGTGCTGATCACTACGACGCTCTCTTAGTGGTCCCTGAGTATGTTATGTGGACGCCCGCAGGAAATCTACTGGAAATACTAATGGCATTTTTAGCTGACAGCCCGCAGTGGGCCCTCGCATTGCCCGTGCCCTCACCACCTGGTGTGAATACTTGCTACAAAATTGCCCCTGCCTTCACCGTGCCCTCACCGCGCCCTCACTGTCCAGTGTGAATCGGCCTTAAAAGTACGCAGATCCGCGAGGCTACTATATTTTTAATCCCTGGTAAAATATGCTGCTCATAGTAATTTACTCAATCTAATAAGATTTCTTTAATAAAAATAGACTAAAATTTGAGTCAAAAATGATATTTACTATTTACAAAATAAAACATTATCATTCCCAGATGGCAATTGACTGTTATTTACAGACGTAGTGTTTGGTTGAATTGCATTGAGAGAGTGAGAGATCTTTCATGGTTCTGCATTTGTGATTAGTTTTGTCTTTCGTGGCCTCATGTTTTGCTCTTTAGTGGAAAAAATCACGGAAAACACTACGTGAAATTTTATATACATGAAACGCATTTTCCTTGCATTTTCTCTCATAGTCAGGTCTGAAAAATGTTGTGTTATTCTTATCTATAAAATTATTTACGTAAGTGCATTAATGTAATATACATACATGCATAATTAAAAAATCTGGATGTGGCCAACACATGACTCTCCATATTTGGGGTATAGATATTTAAATTATTATGAATAGCATTATAAGGCAAAATTATTATTTCATATCGTAAAAGAATACAGTCGTCCTTATTGCCGTAAATTATATTTTGAATATGTTTACAGAATTCGCTACATGGTGGTGGCACAGTATACTGGAAATTAAGAAAAAGCAAAATATCTCCGAAATGGATGGTTCTACGAAAATTTGTTTCAAACAAAACTTGGAAGAAATATTATTCTCTACAACTTTGGTCCTCACAAATATTACCAATAACGACGTTTTTAAGGAGATATTTGACGAAAATCGAAAAAACCTATTATTTATAAATAATTCCTAAACAATAACTGCTATGGAAAATTGTTTGAAATAAAAGATGTAGGAAATTATATTTTCTACATTTTTTGTATTGGTCAATTTAAACAATAATGACGTATTATTGGAGAAATATCGCAAAAACCGAATTGGTTTCGAATAAACCTCTACTTCCGGTTAACCGTTATTGTCCAAAAACTAATCAGTTCTTTGTGCTCATGCTAAAGTTTTGTATATGAAATTTGGTATTAATTTGATAAGTACTTTTTGAGTTAGAGCGCCCACAATCACATACATCCATACATCCCCCCCCTCCCACAAACATATCATTCCGAAAATAGTGTAAACGTCTTCTAGGGACCTCAAAACATGTATTTCCGTTGAAATCTCGATGTTGATTTTTTTTGTGATCACAATACTTTCCTTATACTATGTATGGAGAAAGTAAAAATAGATACACGTGTCTTATATATACAGTAAAACTCCGTTATAACGCGCCTCACTATACCGCAAATTTGGATATACCACGGGTCTAGTCATGTCTCCCAAAATGATGATTCCATTTATTTTCTTTGTAAACAACCTTGTGTCATATTTTACCTCGATTTATTTTCTTCGTAGACAACTTTGTTCAAATTTTGCTGATTTATTTTCTTCGTAATCAACTTTGTTCAAATTTTACCATGATTTATTTTCTTCGTAAACAAATTGGTTCAAATTTTACCGCGATTTATTTTCTTCGTAAATGCCATCAGCTGTCGCGCCAAAAGATAATATTGGACTATTTTAAAAACACCGATTAAAGTAAGGTACCCATTTAAATCAAAATACGATATCAGTTTTTATAGTATTTTGCAATTAAATTTGTTATAAAGCATATACTTTAACGTTTTTTAAAATTATTTCCCGAAATACCACGGGTTGCCGATAACGCGGGTGTACATTCTGTCTCCCAAAACCTGTGTTATAATGAGGTTTTACTGTACTTTTAAATATTTTTAGGATGCAATCCTACCACATTTTTGTGCCCCTTCATATGTGAAAATTTGCAAACTATAAGCTGTTATCACCGTTCAGGAGCTTTCTTTCTTTTTGATGATAGAGAAGTCCTGAGGGGAAAAACTCCACCCTCAACTCTTGATCTTTCCTTTTAAGGATCACTGTGGTATTTGCTCAGGTTTGACGTAGTTCAAACACTTAAGCTTTGCGTTTTATGCATCATTTATTATTGGTGATTTAGGAGCGACAAATCGTCTTAGTGGTATATCAATATGTTTTTGTGGTGAAACCTACAGTTTGCTCAGAGATTTTAACAATTATTTCTAAAATTTAACCCATCTATTATTCCTCTTTTCACTTATTTATTACGATCATCATATGTCTCATTTAAATGTTCTAGTTGATTGTATCTTAGCCTCGATGCTTTCCGTTTTAGTTACGTGAGTAGTTAAGCAACCATCGTCAATTTCTTGGATTCTACTTCGGAAATTAAAATAAAGTATTTTATTTTCTTTCACTTTACGTGTGTTCTTTAGTATTTTTTATATCTATTCTTTGAAATTTAATATTTTTTTCGTCTCTATCATATGGTTGCCTATAGCGCAAAATATCATGCCATGGCTCGTTCTTGCTGGGAAGAGAACCTAACCGTATGATTTACATTGCTTTAATTGTCATTTGCAATTTTGTCGTTTGCGAAGTTTTTCAATAACGTAACCCCGAGAAAGATGAGGTCTGCCGTATTTGGAAAATTAGCTCCTGCAAGTGAGGCAACCTCCTCATTTTTCTTGTTTCTACAACAGAACTCAAATGAGATTTTATTTTCTGATACTTTTTTCATGTTCTTTTATCTTGTTTAAGTCTCTTTTTCATTGACGATCATTTTCCTGTCTCTTTCTATTTTTCTACGGTCATCAATACAGAGGAGAAATGATCATGATCCGTTCTTGCTGGGATATGAACCAAACCCATTTCCTTAATTACTTCTCTTTTGCGATTTCATCTTTTGTGGTGTTTTCAGGAATGTAACTATCGCGGAAGACGAGGTCTGCCTTTACACTGTAACGAAATATTTTTTACAATGGGAAGTGAGGATAACTTGTCAAACTCCATCTTGAACTTGTCAAACCTGGACGAATGTACGTAATGAAATATTCTTCTAACTCTTATAGTTGATATTATCTATTATTACTACTACAAATAAGCCTACATACAGCATAGAATTTGTTTTTATTACTACTTTTGTAAGGTTCATCAAGGACAAGGACCTATCCCTACAGTTTCAATGTAAACATAAGGCCCAGTATCCGTGAATTTGGTATCCGCGATGTTTTTGCAGAACAAATCCCTCGTGGATACTGGGAGAGTGGTGTAGTAGTTAGTACTTGCGTTCTGCAAGCATTTAAACCTACTTTGAAAGTAACACTACAGGGTTTTATTACTTTTGGGAAATAGAAAGTTGAAATTTAGGTAAAAAGATTCTGAAGTCAAGTGAAGTGAGATTGAACAAAGAGGAACTAGGATGAAAGTATAGAAATCATAAGAGAAAAGAGGTAATGATGATCCGTAGTAAGCCACCTAAGAGAATGGGAAGGGATGCTTAATGAGGGTGCTTTACCCTGCTTACGATTTTAATGTGGAGTCAAGCCATTTTAGGTTTGAAGGAGCAGCAGTGGGCCATATTGGAGAACATTTAGTATTGGAACCACACAGCTGGTGAAGAAGGTTTTAATAGCTAAAAGATTTAAAGCTTTGCTAAATCTCTAGAGAACACTTATTAAAACATTACCCTGGCTGAAATCTTTTCAATATGTGAACTTGAAGAAGGAGACAAATTATGAACTTGACCGGGGATCAAACCCGGGTCTCCCATTTGCCAGGTAGGTGCTTTAACCAACTAAGCTATCAAGCCAGTCTAATTCTCCTTTCTCAAATTGGAGTATTTACCGTGAGGAATGGCTAACTAACTTGTAAGTAGTAAACCATGCAATGCTAGAACTCGTGCATAAAAGCTTTATTTCCTAATACTGTATTTACTCGTGTGATACCCACACTTTTTTCCCCATAAGTTCTCACCAAGAAGGGGTGTGCAGACATTATACATTAGTCCCTCACCATTCGCGAGGGTTAGGTTCCTGAAAACCCTCGTGAATGACAAATTCGTGAATGGTAAATAATGGGGTATATGGAAAAAATAGGGTTAGGTTCTTAGTCCCTATTCCACTATGTAACTTGCATTTTAACCCTTGAAAACATAATAGTATGGTACCTACATTCATAAAATAGTAATAGAGCAGATTCACTATCCGCAAGCCTAATACTTCAATTTTCTTCTCCAAAACTTTTTTTGCCCTTTTGCCAACTTTTCTTTCATTTTACTCATCACTCTCTTGGGGGCCATGATTAAGCAATATAAATAATAAAAATATGAAAATGGCACAATAAATTCATGAAATAGGCAAGGAACTGCATGCGTACACTACCACAGTGACTATGAGACTTCGAGAAAGAGCAGTAATCCTAATCATCTTTGTCTGCGCGGAATTTAGCGTGCAGTTATATGGGTTTCTGTTCCGGGTGAGCTTCCACTGCCCTTTTCGGCATTATTGACTTTGCAAACTGTGTCTTTGTCCGATTAATTTGTTTGGATACGTAGAAGGTGTAATGGCAAAAGAGAATGAGCGACACTAGTTTAGCGACTGGTAGCACTGTGTGGCATTTGGAAGAAATTATTGGAAAAGTTTTGAAAAAATGTCGTGGAGTGAGCGGTACTTAAACAATCATTGGTGGATAGGCGAATTTTGGCCTTGCGAATGAAAAAACAGGTACTCAAAATGAAAATCGTGGATACGCAAATTTCGCGAATGGAAAATTTATGAATGGCAAGGGATTACTGTACAGGCAACTCCCGAGTCTCGTTGGGGATGCGTTCCTGAAAACGTGTTTGAATCTCGAATATTCAAGTGTCGAACGCCGTTTTTCCATATACTTGCATGTTATAATCGGGGTATACATTCCCGCATCTCTGGAAAAAGTCTCCCCTCACATTCTATAAAGATAAAATAACATTACTAACATGTTAAAACAACAATATTAAATTATGACTAAATTATATAATAAATATTTTAAATGTATAACTTATTTTTTGCACTAAAAAGAAAAAAATAAATTTGTGTTTCGAACTTCAAAGATAGATGTATGCAATATGCTTTACAGGCAGCCTGGTCGGGATCGCACGAGTCGTTTGTTGCAACTATTTATCGCAGCGAAATTAATATAAAAGTTATTTACAAAATAATTTAAGACTAAAGAAACAATAAAATTAAAAATATTTTCATAGCTTAAATCTTTTTCAACTGCGCTTATTGGACTTGGTTTATTAATTGAGAAGTTGGAAGATTTTAGTTGGAAGAAGAGGAGCTATTGGGTGGGGAACTGTTTATTGTTGTTATCAAATTATCTGAATTTATTACGTTCTAGAATTTTTTCCTTGTTTCGCATAAGTGCTAACAGTTGAAGGACACATTCCCAACGATCGTGCGATTTCAGTTTTGCCAACACGCTTTAAAAGTTCTAATTTCAATTCATAACTATGAATCTTATGCTCTCTTTTATTTGATTCCCTTATATTATCACTATTACATTTCCTTTTAGATACCATATCAAGTGATAAATTTATAAATAAATCAATAAAATAAATTTAAATAAAAGATTAACAGAAAAAAGAGTGAAATCAGCACAAATTCAGACAATTAGAGCAGATATAACTACGTCTACACCAGAACTAAACCTCGCGTTTGGTCAGAACCAATAACTATGCGAGGTTTATTTCGCGTATATTATCGATCGGCGGGATCGAAATCTCGAATTAATCGAGACTCGGGAGTCGCCTGTATTAGATTTGCCATTCATCTTTTAAGGGCTAAATGCCTGCTTAATATTATGCACCTGGCTTGAGGTATTGAGTCACCGTTTTTTGGTAGGCACAATGTACTGTGCATTTTATTTCCACAATTTTTAACCAAGGTAGTTTTAAAAAATGTGTGGAATAATATAATAAACACGTTATTTATCGGGTATTTTTAAAAATTCCTTTCCAGCTGTCAGTAGGAAACATAAATCAAATAAATATTCTATATAAACAAGAATTTCAGTCCATTTTCATAGAAAAGGTGATGAAAGAGAAATAAACAGCTGAATTACATATATTTGTCATTAAATAGAAACAATTTCTATAAGATTACCTTTTAATTTGTGACATGCTCAAATCACATTTTACTGTGACTGCATTTTTTTGGTTCCTTTTACATTATGCAGTCCTAAAAGAATTGACTTTTAATAAAGTTTTAATAAAGGTGAGATGCAAAATGGGAATCATCCTCTTACACGTGACAGAAGTAATTTAGATGTACATTTAGTAATTTCTGATGGAGCTGAGAAGTTGAATGTTGACCTAGATGGAAGTCTGGAAAGTGTTACTGCAAAGGAGGATGTTTGTAGAAAAAGTTTACCTGTTGAAGGATCTAGTAGAAATTTGTGTGGTGGACCATCTACGAGTAGTAGCCCCTCATCTGTTGTAAGAGTTACATGCACTGTGTGCATGAGTGAGTTTCTTGTGTGGCCTGACACCAAAATGCAAACGAAAACGTCTGGTTGAAAGACAACCATTTGCAGTGACATCTAAGAAATATTAGCATATGTTTGAGAAGAAACGTCTTGCTAAGGCTGCAGAAGAAAGGGAAAAGGAAGCAAGGAAAAGAAAACGTGAGGAGGCAAAGGAAGAAAAAGAGAATAACTTCCCAAAACAAATGGCTAAAAGGAAACTTTTCAAAGAGGTGAATAAAGACATTGAACACAATTCAGTTTGATACATTTGTAACAGATATATCAGACCTTTCTCTGATCTTCGTTGTGATAATTGTGAAAAGCTGTATCACGAATCGTGTGCCAAAACATCACCAGCAGTGCATCCCAAATTCAGAAGATGGTGACAATTTTTGTTACAATGAAGTAACAGACAGTAACTCTGATGAATTGCCAGAAGATGAGGATGAGATAGATAAACACAATTATGCTTGAATTGCATAAGTAGTTAAATTTCAGTGCTTGGGTAAGTTGTATTTTGTTCTTTTGTTTGGTTATTGTTTTGAGTATGTGATTTTTGTCATCCTGTTGTAATTGCTAAAAAAATAAAAACTTGTGAAAACTAGAAATATGGCCAATAACTGTCAGAGAAACAGCCAATAACTATCTGAAGTGGCCAATAACTGCACATTTGTGTAGGTTTTGCTTTTAATTGTTGCTAAGTTTTATGTAACACTTATTCAGAATTGTCACTTTCATTATGAATAGAGAAATAAATGAGCTTTCCAAATGTGTTTATTTTTTGCTTTAAAAAAATGTATGAATTTTATTCCATTTCAAATGTGGGAAATGATTTACCCTATGTGATTTCTTTTTAAGATTTAACAAAACAATTTTTGGTATTTTTTGTTGTCAAGGACAATTTTGTAAGAATGTTTTTTAATTAAAATATATACTTGAAATAAACCTCAAATCACATGTTAACTTTCTCTCAAATAAGTACATACAACCAAAAAATATGATTATTGTGTAAATTTATCTAATCAAGCCTATTAAATTGCTTTTGTAACAAGGTCACCATTACTTCTCAGCTCCGTCAGGAATTACTAAATGTACGTCTAAATTACTTCTGTCAAGTATAAGAGAATGATTCCCATTTTGCATCTCACCTTTATTAGAAACTGAATCCTCTTCATGAACATTATTTTTCGGAAAATACTCCCAGATATGGAACAATGCAAGGAAATCCTCATTTTTGTCTGACAGAATTTCCTTCATTCTTCTTAATTTCTCAACTTTCTCTTTCCCAATAATGTTGAGGAATGTGGAATAATTCATTGTAACATTCATCTCATTTCCACCACTATTTCCATTATGTCTTTCAGCTGATGTGCCCAAGTATTTGTCATTGGGATTGAATGGGTAAAGTCCACACGCTTTGAAACCCTTTACTAGACTTTTGGGTTTAGCACTGGAGTGAATTACTTCTTTCAGCAGAGGTGCAAATGACACCTTATTTAAGACCCCTCCTTGATGCTTTGTGACTCTCTCACAGCTTTTGATTGGCCGAAATACAGCCATGTTTGCAGGCTTTAAGATGCATGTTGCATTTGGAGAGAGTGCTATTGCTTTGATCTGTAGCTTACTACACAAAACACTTAACTGGTAAGTGACATGTGACTTATGCCCATAAACAAACAAAACAACTGGAAATTTCACACCCTTTGTTAGAAGAGATGAGTGTAAAACATTGTGATATATTCAAAAAATATTTCGGCCGTCATCCATCGGTTGTCACTCCTTGCAGTTCCCCAATCGAAGGAGACATTGTGATATTTTTTCAGGGAAACTTACCCTACAGTTATTTGCCACATGCATTACAGCTATTAGCCACATGACCAATAACTATACAGAATATTTGGAAAAATAAGTTGAGAAAAACTACAGCAAAAACGTGACAAATGCTTTCAAGTAAAAAAAAAGCTTGAATGCAAAATAATGCCAAAAATACAGTTATTGGCTGGAGTGGCCAATAACTGAATTTGATGTCAATTCCTTTCAGTTATTGGTCACCTATTAATGGATTGCAAGCTGCAGAATAAATCATTAAATAATAGAGTAGATTTACCTATAAAATGATCGCTGGTGTAGCAGTTCCAAGGAAATAGTACCTACAGAGTTGCCAAGCAGATTTGAACCTTAAGAATTTGACAAGGAATGCCACTGCGATAACACACAATCACAATAAAGATGCCCTTACTATTGTAGTGATATCTGGCAGTAACTCAAAATATCATGCTTACACCTGGAAATGTATACACTGCCCCCTAGCATGAGAACATGGAATTCAATGCTACTGGTGTCTTAACAGAAGTTTCTAATCCTCAGTTGGCCAGTAACTGTATGGTTTACCCTATATTTAATATAACATTTTCCTTTTATCATTTCTGTATTAATCTTTACTAATTTATGAAAGACATGACATGGTATCATATACAGTAAAACCCCTATTTAATGAACCTGCATTTAGTAAAAAACCTGCATTTAGTGGATATATTTTTTGGTCCCATCCAAGTTCCCATATAAATAACGTATTATTTCCCTGCATTCAGTGAAACCCGATTTAGTGAAAATCCCACATTTAGTGAAACAATATCTGGGTCTCTCCAAAATTAATACCTCGATTTAAGGTAAAATTGGAAGAAAAAACCACCAATTTGACAAAATCGCCGGTCGCCATCTTTAACGCAAACCGGTGACAGTATCGAACAATGCCAAATTACAGAATTGGTAATAATGACTTAATGACTCCCAGCACATGATTAGTGTTTCATTGCTAGAGATAATGCCACATTTTAAAAAAACGAAATGGAGCAATAACAACTTTGATTAGAAATAAAATGCGAAAAATTACTTGGTATAAGTTCCACTTATACCAAGTAATTTTTCTCATTTTATTTATGATGAAGTTCCACCAAGTAAAGGCTTCTTCCGTTGACCTTTGGTTAGTGCCACAGTTTTAGACCTTCAACATGAAAATTTTGTGGTAATGTTCAAGCCAAAAGAAATGTTACAAAACAGTTTGTTATTACAATCGGAAGATCGAAAGGACACTTGATGTTTCAGAATATGATAGGCCATAGTCAGTTAACTTATCGTTACATTGTATTCCTCTGCAGAATTTTGTTTTATGAAATTACTTCTAATAGTTTTTGATCTTCCTAGACAGCTTGAAATAGCATGTTGATGTTTTTGTTATTTAATGTGTTGCTGTACATTTGGTTTTCTGCTGTGGCTAATATGTAGGAATTACACAGACTACATTGGGTTTCCTCAAGATTTCTCCCTTTCTTAATGAAACTCCATTCCTTCTCATGTTCTTATTTATAATTGCATTGTCTTTTTGGCATTTTATTCTAAAAAAAAGGATTAGAAAATTCAAAGGAGAAATAACAAAAGCACATGTAAAACTATTCTGAATATAATGAGAAAGTCATGCAAGATAAATTACACACACAATGTATCATTTAAAATAATGATAAGTGAACTAATATGGTGAAAAAATTTGAGGAATAGTACAAGTTTTTTACCTTTCAAGAAGAGCTGCTGAGCACTTACAATATCGACACTACTGTTAAAATGATGAAATACAAAGGGGAAGAAATTTTTGAGTTATATGTGCTCAAAAACAATCTTTGCCGAGTCATTCAAAGCACACCTTTGATTCAAAGAGATAGTGTCAACAGACAGATTGTTACAATTTACGATGTATGCACAGTAGGTGGTTGCCGTATTATTTACATACACAAGTATACAGAAAACCTCTATCTAGTGAACCTCCTTGTATCGTAAACCTCAGTACTTCATAATATCTTTTGGGTCCCGCCAAAACTGTATGTAACGGTATAGGCAAACCTCTTAATATCGTACCTCCGTATTTCGTAATGGGAAAATGCACCCCTGATAAAAAACAACCTCCCTATAGTAAAATAATGTATTCCTGTTTACGGATAAAATAATTAAGCTAGTTTGCAGTGAAAATTTGCATGTGAATAACCAATAGAAATCAGTTAGTGGGATATGCATACGTACGTACAAGGTTATCCCATTGAAGCAACCACCATAGTGGCCTCTCGAAAAATTCGCCAAAATATGATCATAATGCAACAAATATGTACAGTTTAAGTTGAAGTTAGGTTTCGTAGTTTATTACCTATGCCAGGCCCTACGAGTTCAACTCGCTCAGATTTACAGTCTCCTTCTAAAAGGAAACAACGGCAAGCACCAACAGTCAATTCTTCCGTGATTCTCAAGTTACACATTACTGCTACTTACGTACGTATCAATTTTAATCACCCTTGAAAAGAGTCACGGGAATATTATTACAATGTTACAAAAATATATCATTTAAACGTAAATTAATTCTCGATCCTCAGGTAACACACCACTGCTATGTACTAATTAATTTTCACGGCCTTTGAAAAGAGCCCTGAAAATATGACTACAATTCTTTCGTGATCCTCATGTTACTTTTACCATCTCTGAAAAACCCACGAATATATAACTGTAACATTGCAAATACAATATTTAAGTCAATTCTTTCGTAGACTTGAGGTTAACAATGCTCCACTGCTACATATGTATCACTTTTTACCGCATATGAAAATAACCGTGAATACATGACTATAATGTTACACAGACATAATATTTAAGATAGGTACTGCTCCTGCTTCAGAGATTTCTCACCTGGTGAATCCCCTCACACGTCCCTGTTTATCCCCTCATGCAGGCGTCCAGGTATATGCCGGTATACGTCAAGTTTCTATGAACGTGTAGTGCTTATGTTTGCCTAATACGAGGAGCTTGATAAAATTACTGGTTTTAACACATTGATTTGTTTCATTAAGTTATAGTGGATACATAATCTACAAATACGTGTTTTTTAACGTTAATTTTGTCCTTAATCACGTGAGTATATTATTTCTTATTGCACAACTTTCATTTAATTATTAATGCATTAATTTTCAGATTCTAGTTAAAGTTTGTTAGGTGTATAACAATATCCTTCATTATGCCTTGTATAATATTAAGTACAATATTTACAAATAATACACAAGTAATTAATGTTTATGAATAAATTAATTTTAGACCCATAATCATGGGCGTCGGCAGAAATTTTTGCAGGGGGGGGCAAAACACAAAAATGGGGCGGACGAATTTTTCCCAACCCGGGAAAATTTTACTTAACCGGCCCCCAACTGACCACAAATCCACATCAATGAATCACTATGAATTATATTATCACTGTACTGAATATCCTCTCGAAATTAACTTCAAGCAGTGGTTCTAAACCGGTGTGCCGTGGCGCATTAGTTTTCCGAGAGGAAGGGACTAGTGTGCCGCACACTCCGAGTATATTTAATTTTTAAAAGCGTTTTAAACAAACAAACTCGAATTAATTTTATGATGCAAGGAATTTATCATGAAACTACGAGAGGAATTGATTGACCTTAGCAACGATCATACCACTTAAAATTTTTATGCTACCTATAGATGTATTTTGGCTTAAAGCTAAAGGTGTGAATATGCTTCAATATCTGAATATGCCATCGACATAACGTTCCAAATTCAATAACATATTTATGCGAATTAAGTTGTTCGTCAACGGCTCATATTAAAAATATTAAAGGGACATGTATAAAGAACGTAGTTGAAGAACTTTTTCAAGTTCTTTCTATTACTGAGTCAAATATAAAGCGTATTTGTATCAAAAAGGCAAGCCTAAATTTTGTCTGACATAACATTTTTACACGTTGAATTATGTATTTAATGTACAATAAAATTAAACAATTATTTGAATATTGCTTTACCAGTCGTAACAATCTAATATAACTGCGACTTTTACTTGTTATGCTAGTTTCTATCTTTAAAATTATTCCGAGAAATGTCACAATACACCGAGAAATAATTGAAGTAAATCTCTCGAAATAAATCAAATTACTAAAAGAAGTTTAATATAAACAGTAACAGTTCATTAAATTCAAACTAACCTCTCCAATGGAAGACAATGTACTGACAATGTTGTGAGTGAAGATGTCCCACGTAGTGATGAGAAGATCTGAATCGTTAGGATATCCTTCTACCAAAATTAAAACAGTTTCTCTCACAAAAACTCCAAAAGCGAAACCAAAGAAATTAAAAACAAATAATTAAAATATTTCACGAGTTAAAATACTAACTAGTCCTATTAATTTTTACGCAAAATGCACACACTCTTACTGCAAAAGTACGACACGACTCACTCTCTCTGCGATGTTACTTCTTCCACAAACTAAGAAAATCTGAGGCTCTTGAAGTAATTTCTTTTTCGAGAAATTTTAAAAGAAAAATCTGATGTGGCCAACACATGACTTTCTCCATATTTGGGGTATAGATATTTAAATTATTATGAGTAGCATTATAAGGCAAAATTATTATTTCGTATCGTAAAAGAAGACACGTCGTTGCCGTAAATTACGTATATTTTGAATGTTTACAGAATTCACCGCTGCAAGGTGTTGGCGCTGTAGGCTGGTATTAAGATAAAGTGAAATATATCCGAAAGGGATGGTTCTACGAAAATTAGTTACAAACAAAACTTGGAAGAAATAATATTCTCTACAACTTTGGTCCTTACGAAGATTACCAATAACGATGTTTTTAAGGAGATATTTAACGGAAACCAAAAAACCGGTTATTTATAAATAACTCCTAATCAATAACTCCTATAGAAAATTGTTTCAAATGAAAACTGTAGGAAATTACATTCTCTATAACATTTGTATAGAATTGTATATAGAATAATGATGTTTTAACGAAGAAATATCGCAAAAACCGAATCGGGTTTCGAATAAACCGCGACTTCCGAATATCCGTTATTGTCCAAAAACTAATCAGTTCTTTGTGCTCATGTTCAAGTGTTATATATGAAGTTTGGTAACGATATGGCATGTACTTTTTGAGTTAGAGCGCCCACAATAAAATACACACACACAGACATCATTCCGAAAATAGTCTAAACGTGTTCTAGGGACCTCAAAACATGTATTTCCGTTGAAATCTCGAAGTCGATTTTTTTCATGAATACAATACTTTCCCATTACTACGTATGAGAAAGTAAAAAGGAGAGAGTCCAAAACAAAGAAATTTTCTCTTTTGTTTTCCATTTAGTTTTTTAGTTTATTTCCTTTCAATTTTAAGTTGCTTCACTTAGTTTTCGTTTTTGTTAGTTTACTCTTTATTTATTCTCACGTTTCTAATGTATGGATTATGTATTTAATTAACATGAAATTTTACTAACAACGTCATTCAGTGGTAAGTACAAGAAATAATCACACAAATAATGTAATTTAACCAAATTGACTTAGAGTAACTGCTCAAAGTTAGCACCGTTGGCAGCAATACAAGCTTGTGCTCGTCGGATAACGTCTCTTTGAACACTTTGCAACATCTGCATATTTACTGTCGCAACTCCAGCATGCAGATGTGCTGTAATTTCCGTAATATCCTGAGGCTGGTCTTTATTGTACACAATACCTTTTAAATAACCCCACAGAAAAAAATCCATAAGGTTCAGGTCTGGAGACCTAGCAGACCAATAAATGGGGCCATCGTGTGCAATCAAGCCGTCCGGCCGAGTGGCGTTCAGATGGCGTTCAAATGGCATTGTACATCTATCCCACAATGCGCTGGTGCCCCATTATGTTGATACCAAATCTGCTGGCGTACGTGTAGGGAGACATCTTCCGTCAGAGTTGGAAGAATGTCCTGTAAGAAAACATGATATGTCTGCGAACTTAATCTTTCCGGAAGTAAATAGGGGCCAGTGACTTGGTTCCCTAAAACTCTGGCCCATACATTGATTGACCATCGCTGTTGAAATGATCTTTCACGTACAGCGTGAGGATTTTCAACGGACCAAATGTGTTCATTATGAAGGTTTACCACACCCTCTCTTGAAAATGTGGCCTCGTCACTCCATAGCACATTCGAAACAAAATTTGGATCCTCTTCATGCTGTTGTAAAACCCAATTGCAGAACCTCACTTGATGGCTATGGTCCTTGGGTGTCAAACTTTGCACCCTTGTGTAATGAAAAGGATAGAAATTGTCATCTTTGAGAATTGTATGGACAGTTGAACGTGTCAGCCCCGTTCGTTCAGATATCTGATGAACCGATGTTGCTGCATTTTCATGTACCTCTTCTAATACGATATTTTCATTCTCCGGGGTTCTTATTCTTCGGTTACGCCCCGCATTAAAAGGTGGATGCGGTGCTAACTGCCCAGTTTCCCTAATGCATCGGTCAAGACGTAAAAAAACATTCTAGGCTGGATGACGACGTCCAGGAAAACATTCCGCATACTAACGTGCAGCGGCGTTTGCTATGCATAGACTCTCTCCAAAAATCAGATACATATAGGCATATTCATCGAAGGTGTACTCCATTCTTCTACAAGTATCAGAGAGCGAATAGCATAAGACTGAAAAGGTTACGGCGGTCAGATATGCGAACGATCTGGTGATAATGGAGGGGAATAATCAGGGAGGGGTAATCGTAAGGGGAAATGGAGCTGCATGACGTTGCCGCTTGCAAGTGTCGCCAACCTAATGAAGTACTGGCAGTCCCTGCTTATTTGTCAGGTTACCTTCCTGAAAACTGCGACGAAAAGCAGACCGACAAAACACGTGGACTGCCTGTAATACTAATTAATACTCGGTCGTTTATCTACAACAGGTCGTGCTAACACTTATTTTGGAACAATATGCTCTTATTCATATGAAACCCACAATTTCCCACATGCAGTGTTGCCACATCACGTTCAATTAAATCGCGTTTTCTGAGGAAACAAGGAGTCTGTCGACATTTGGACAAAGAACATTTTTGTTTTAAAATTTCGCGAAGATTCCCGTGATTACGTTCTTATACGGTCATTTTGGGACACTCTGTATACACAAAATTGACGCATAGCAAATCCTACAAAGTTCAAATTTCAAGTCTGTAAGTGGTCTCTCCAATAGTCCATTGCTAATCACTTTCAGAGCATTCACTTTCATTGGAAGATTCTTCAGTTTTATCACCATTATTCCATATTAGATCATCTTCGGAACCATCCAGATTGTTTGTTACACAACACTTCTTGAAGCCATTCTTAATGGATTCTAGTGAGATCTTTTCCCAGGAAGTTTTGATCCATAGCCCCAGCTGAGCCACCGATGGTTTCTTAATGTTGCCAATTGGAGTTAAAGGGCAGTCTCTTGACAATAACCATTCTCCATACATTTGACGAAGGAGGACCTTGAATGACTTGTTCACTACGACATCAAGGACTTGGAGTTGGGATGTCATGCCACCAGGAATGACCACCAAATCTGTGTTTAGTGTGGCTACTTCATTCTTCACTTTGTCTGTTAAATGCCCCCTAAAGGCATCGACAGTCAACATACTCCTTTGCTTCAATAGAGCACCTGACCATCTATTCCATACCTCATTTAACCAAGAGATCATTAGGTCATCAATCATCCATCCAGTTTCGTTGCATTTGAAAATTATCCCACTCGGCAATTTCTCTTTCGGGAGATTTTTTCTCTTCAAAATCACAAATGGAGGCAGTTTTCTTCCATCGGTGAGCACAGCTAACATTACTGTAATTCGTAATTTTTCACTGCCTGTAGTTTTTCTAATCACCTTCCTCCTTTCTTGTTTATGGTTGTACTCCCTGGCATATCGAAATATACTGGCGTTTCATCAACATTTCCAATCTGACCTAAGAGGTAGTTGTGTTCACATAGTAGTTGTATTATATACCGCTGGTACTGGATCAGCTTCTCTTCATAATCTGTGGGAAGCTTCTGTGCTAGTGTTGTCCTCCTCCGAAGACAAAGTCCATTTTGCCGCATAAATTGAACTGTCTACCCAACACTAGCTTTGAACTCTTGCCTTGGTATTTTTCGTTTTGACACTTCTTCTAAAGCCTTCATGCGGATTGTCTCTCGTGTAATGCCAAGTCCTTTTCCTCACATTTCTCGGACATACTCGAATATGACTTCTTCCAGCTCCTTATATCGTACCACTTTAGGACCACGAAATGCTTTTCTCATGGAATGAGCACATTTAAACTACTCCTTCGCTTTCCTCCATTGCCAAACATTTGCTTCTGTAATACTAAAGTGGCGTGCAGCTTCAGAATTGTTACTCTTTTCGGCAAAACGCACTATCATTAATTTAAAATTTTAGTCAACTGCAACGCAGCATTGATTTATATTCTTTAGTTACTGAATAGCCTCTTTTCTCCACATGATTGCCCATGATTTTAAGGGTCAAAGATAACACACAACGTCAAAACAAAAGACTGTCTGCCAGTGCTAAGCTTTTCTAAACTCAATGACAATAATGTATCAAGATCTTCTAAACTGTTCTAAACCCAATGGGATGGAATGTTTGTATGAATATTTTATGTATTTAAAACTCAAACAATTAGAGCAGAAATAATATCTGGACTGAAGCTAAACCTCGCGTGGTTGGGCGAGCTGAAAATTACTTCGCGTAAACAATGCGAATTCCAGTTCGTCCAACCGATCGGCTGGGTCGAATAACTGGGCTTCGACTGGTCCAATTCTTGAGTTGGTCAAATCTCAGGAGTTGCCTGTATATTATAATTACTTGATTAAAACTTAAAATGTTAAAAATTTAGAAAAACAGATATTTGTGTAATTTGTGCTGTTCGTGAATATAATAAGATCCTACATTTTTCGGTGCCTAAATTAGTAAAAAATACTCATCTTAGATGCTACTAAATAAAATAGAAAATGTTGTATCCAATGAATTTAAGAAAAAGATGACACAGACTGAAATTACCAGCTTTTTTTCCAGTAAACAATAGGTAGAGAACATTCATTTTTTGTTCATTAGGTTTATATTTATATTATAAATATATTAAATCTATGTTTTGTATATATAAATATACTAATATAGTAATTAAAATGACAATAGTACTTTTCAGTACTAGTTTGTGCATTTATGAATAATAATGTGAAGGTCTTAAGTAAACCTCTTTATAGGGAACCTCCATCAAAGTGCCTAAAAATCTGGTACTTTCCATTTCGACATATGGAGGTTTTACTGTATATTGCTTGTATTTAACCCTTCAGTGCCGTCCTCTGTGCATGGTACTGACTTCGTTTTCTTGCCCTATCGCCGGCCTCTGTGCATGGTACGGACCCAGGCCACGGTGTTAGGGATGGGCTGGATTTAAATACTCTTCTTCCTTACGGCCGGCGGGTATTTAACACAAATGACTGATTTGAAAGTACTTTGATATAATCCTCTTTTTTGTTTTTATTAATAATCCTATTTACGTGAAATTTTCGGAATATATTCGGTATAGTACGTTTAGTTTACCATATGTTTTATGTATCTCTGTTACAATACAACGTTTTTCCCACTCAAATGTTTAACACTTAATCACTGCTCTTAGTTCTAGATTTGTTCCCATGCACTTCAACTCCATTCAAATGAAGCGCTCGAGTTCTCTGCATACATCAGCTAGTCGCTCCGTTCTCCTAACGAAGCAGCTGTTGAGAGCCTCTCCCTACTTTCTCTTTATATGTTCCAAACACAGACGCTGTGGCTCTTGAGAAATGTTTACTAATAACATCGCATGAATGGTACAGATGAGAACGAAAGTGACTCACCTCTAGCTGGCCCGTTCTCCTTACTTTCACGATAGCTTACTGCCGAAATAAAGCTCGTCTTATCATCAGCTGATTTTTAAATGTTAGCATCTCAGCAACTGAATGAAAATAGAATTATTAAGTTAGAAATATTATTGACATTAACGTGAAAATACACAGAGCTTGTATCACTATCATTTGAGGAATCATTAGATTCCTCCAAAATTCTCTGCAAATCTTCATCACAGACACCGAGTGTACTCCTACTATCCATGTCTGCTCAATAAGGAGTAATGATTCCTCAAATTTAATTAGGAGTAATATCCTTTGAAATGAAGGAACAGATATTAAGTATATTTCCATAGAAAACAACTCCACGCTTTATAGTTAGTACCATGCAGAAGCAAGAAACCGAATGGAAACCAAAGGGTCAGAGCGATTCTACTTTCCAGTGATGTAAGCTCTCTTTCAACAAAAAAGAAGTGTTTTGATGTGACGTCTACTACTGATAATTACTATTGACTGACGTCACTAAGTGCATCTGAAAAATTTTCTTGGGTTCTGTTTACAATTTCTTTCGAAAGCAACTCCATATCTTCTCATGGTTACGTACATGAATCAGAGAGTGGGATAAACAAGCAATGGTCTCAAGGGGCTCAGAATATAAGCTTTAGCTGTCAGCATATCTTTCTTGATAACTAACTGAAAGATTAATGAACTCTTGGAATGGCATTAGCATTCGACTCAGCAGTTTTGAACAGACATATTATCATTGAACCTATTATTTCGAAAGACAATATTTTCTTATCGAAAATATTGAAATTTTTTACGAATAAGTTTCTTAGAAGAAATAGATGGAAGTCATACATAAAGAAAGAAGTTATATCTTAAAGTGATTTAGAGCTATAAATAAACTTAGGAGTTTACAGATATTGAGGGTGACAAAATAAAACAAATGATATTTACTCACGTCAACCAAGGGGGCAGGCGTCATCCCAGCAGATGAAATTTAATTTTTACTAAATAAAATATTTGGGAAAAATATTTTGCTCTATGGTCACTTAAGAAACAAACGTTTTAATATGAAAATGTGAAAGCCAATTGAAAAAAAAAAAACTAATTACAGTATAGCAAATTAAAACCAGCGCGGCATGGATCCGTACCATGCCCAGAGGCTGGCGATAAGATAAGAAAATGAAGTCTGTACAATGCACAGATGCCGGCGTTGACTGATTAAATACCAACCGGCTGTCCGATAGAGTGGTATTTAAATCTACTCTGTTGCTGAAGGGTTAATAAGTATTTCTCCCACCCTCCCCTTGCACCCCTTCCCTCACCTTCGTTATCTAAAGTTTCTAATTTAATGCATAATACACATCAGAAAAAGGTAGTCGCTTGCTTCAATTGGTGATGTTTATGATCTCAATCATTCAATAATTGCAACGATTTTAAAAGGCAAAGGAAAAATTGGTGATCATATTTGCAATCTATTCTATTCAGTCCGTGATTGTTGATGAAATGGATTGGTGTTTAAAAATTTGAATTCAGGATCAAATTAAGAAAACCAATCAAATTGTTTCATATGGAAGAGATCATGTATATAGTAGAATTTTTGCTATTAACTATAATTACCACTTTTTATAGCTGCTTAATAATTCATGTTTTGGAAAATATTATAAAATATGAGACATTTAGCCATAACAGCAAAATTTTTCAGGACACCAGGACAAAGTATGAAATACGGGACATGTCCCGTGAAAATGGGACATGTCAGGTCACCCTAGTCTTATAGTACATTACAATGTTTTCAAAAAATTGTTAACTATAAAATCGGGATGAGAAAACAGGTGAAAAAATCTGCCATGACCGGGAATCGAACCCGGGCCTTCCACTTGCCGGGCGGATATTCTACCACTGAACTACCGTGGCAGACTAATTCTCCTGTTTCCGAACGGGAATATATTCTTATGTTGGGACCAAGCTAGCGAAGCTAGTATCAATCAGCGCCAACAGATGTCCTCAAAGAGATACACCAAAGAAAACCCCTTACTCTCAGATGGTGAGAATGCCAAGTTATAAATCAAAGGAAAGGATGATCTGAAGATCCTTATGCGACAGGTCCCAACGTAAGAATATATTCCCGTTCTGAAACAGGAGAATTAGTCTGCCATGGTAGTTCAGTGGTAGAATATCTGCCTGGCAAGTGGAAGGCCCGGGTTCGATTTCCGGTCATGGCAGATTTTTTCACCTGTTTTCTCATGCTCATCATCACAGCTTATGCCTGTCGCATAAGGATCTTCAGATCATCCTTTCCTTTGATTTATAACTATAAAATCAACAAATTTGGAATGTAATCTAACCTCCTGACATCTCAAAAAGTTTTATTTTTATTGTTATTGCATCGTTGGCAAGGCATAGATTTCATAACTATTTGTTGAGACACATAATTGTACTTTTTTAACCATATCCATATATGTTTTATTACCATCTGTTTTGTTCCTGTAAAATGTGTACAGGTATACCTCACTCAATAAAGCCTCTGGGAACGAAGCTCCTTTATAACGAAGTCAGAAATTCCACAGTGAAAATACAAAAACTCGAAAATGTTGTGAAATAGTGTTCGTGTGTTATACAGTTCAGGTGGATGAGACAGAATTAATACTGGCACTACTTACATTTCGAATCTTTGCTAGCATAGTGTCATATGTTCACAAAATTACAGCTACTAAATTAGAATGTTACTATAGTCTCGACCTGGATCTTTTAAGAACAATGATAATGAGTTTGTCTGACTCTTTAGCCAGTTCTG
This sequence comes from Uropetala carovei, assembly GCA_036926305.1. Lineage (NCBI taxonomy): Eukaryota > Metazoa > Arthropoda > Insecta > Odonata > Petaluridae > Uropetala > Uropetala carovei. Next base: position 4,139,316 of record JAXCHB010000037.1, on the reverse strand, counting down.
AGATCTTAAGATATCTCTATTTTTCGTATTGAAATGAGGTGTACGTTAATTTAACATTTTTACTATTTTCTGATTGGAATAAAGTCAATGTCAAACTTTAAATCACCAGCCGTGAGAGAGGTAGGCAGGTCCATCTTCTCAGCAGGAATCGTGACTGATCCACCGTGTATCTCTTGCTGTCTCGACTACTAACAACATGAAAACGGAGGATTAGAGCGCAGTAATAATTACATTTTAGTAATTTATATTATTAACCAATTAAAGTTATAAATTCAGCATGTTATTAGTTCATATGTTTCGAAAGCAGTTGATAAACTTTTTAAAATTTCATTTCACTTATGCCGAAAATCTTGGTTAAGTTTATCGTATTCATTTTCGATATTAATGATCTTAAAAATCCTCCAACTCGTAGTTGAAAGGACCATAGACAAGTCTCTTCATGTTGCCCTTGCCATCTAGACTGCCACCAATTAAATACGGAGGAAATGAATTCTAGAAAAACCCTGTTGTGTTTTTAAATACTCATTGTCACTTTAAAAAATTTAAAGTAAAACATTCATTACATGTTTACCAACATTTTTGTTCATTTCTTTTATTATTTACTGAAGTTTTGGTACTAAAACTTCCTTTTCTGAAGCCATAGAACGAATCCCTACCTTTCTTATGTAATTTACACCTCTGGTAATGAAGTTTCCGATAACGAAGTGCTGCCGTGGAATGCATCTACTTCATTAACTGAGGTATATCTGTAATCTAAACGTGGATGTTCATTGTTTTGAATCTATAGTTTGTTAGTATAATTTTTTGTAACTGTAATAATATTTTAATAAAAGTCTTCTGTAATTTAAATTGTAAGATTTTCATGTCTCTACCTATTTTGTTAATGGTACAACAATTCTTCAAACAGGATGTCTTTTCCATGCGAACCTATGTGTTAGTAACCGATAAAATTTATTTGTTTAAATACTGTATTTACTCATGTAACCCATGCCCTTGTGTATCACACGCACCCCTATTTTTGTGCCAATTCAAAGGGAAAAAATAAATCCGTGTCGGATTTGAAAAAAGTCTACCCCTTCACCGATTCCTTTTCCCTGAACAAGATCCACCCAAGTTAAGTGTATAGATAAATATATGCAGGGACAGATTCACGAGGCAGCACCGGCCTATCGGGACTTAGCCCGGTTTCCCGGTGGCCAAATCAGCTCCTGCACCTATACTTTGTAGAATTTGGCGAACACCAGTTAATAAACTTAAAACTCATTTAAAAGGTACAATTTTAATTTTATAAAAACATCTTTCTCCAGTCCCTGATGCACGATTCTGATACATTGTATTTTTGCCCTGCTGCACGATTTCCTATTACCTCTGCCTCCCTTATAATCTGCAATTTTACACTAATGGTCAACGATCGCAATCGCATTGTAAGGGTAATGATTAATTCACTTAAAAAAGCAGACTTTAAATCTGTCTGAGCTTTATCCCCCAAGGATACGACACTTGCTGCTGCGGAAAAATCCTGCGTATTTCCATTGTAATTTTATGTGTGCATTTAAAAGTAGCTGGTAATAACAATGTTGAGGCAGAATATGTGATATTGTAACCGGTGTTCCCATTACGTAAAAAGACATTGTGTGTAATTTATATCACCGCTACAATATTGTGACTGTTACACTCTTGCAACGCGTTCAATCTGTGGTGGCGATGCTGACCCAATCTCTGTGCCTATCATTATAGACTTAAAATTTATATACAAAGAACAACAATGTCTCAATATGAAGAAATTTAGAAATAGAAAAATAGATGTGGCATGAATCCTGGCTTAAGATATATTCGTTTACCGACGACATTTTGGGAAAAAGGTGCTGAGGTACACAAATAAATCAATCCTCGTGTAAGACCCCCTTTTTTTCACCGGCGGTTTGGGAAAAAAGGTGCACGGGTTACATGAGTAAATATGGTAATCCAAAGGCCAGTTACAGGTCAATTCTTGTCATTAACAGGGGGAGTGGATGGAGGCGTGGGTGATTTGGGAACGTCATTGGGATCAATGTATACAAGAGCTAGATTCAGTGGACAACGTAATTATAATTTTGGAGAAACTGCCTCCTGGTGTTTTCCCCCAAGATCTCTTTACCATTCTTGCTGTCTTTTTCCACAAGGTAATATCACATTTTCCTGATGCTTCTGCAGCCATTGCACCTTGGGTCATCTCTAAAATAATGTGAGTTGATTACAGCTTAACCTATGATTTTCAAAAAAGTTAATATTTTTTGGGATTTAAAAATCAATAGCAGAACTCTGATTTTATTTGAACAGGTTTTTGAAGCACTCATCTTAGAAATATTTCTATACATTCTAATACATTTTTATATATTATAGGGTGCAGTGGTTTGGTATTTTTGTTTTTATCGTATATTTTTGTTTCATTTCAGTTCTTTGGAAAGATTAAAAGATTGGCCAAAAGATGCTCTTTATTTTGGTGAATGTATGCTTTCGTACCTTAATTGCTGCGATAAGTACAGTGACCATAACATTATTTTGACAAAGAAATTTGCAACTGGTGATTTAAAATTCAGTTGTGATTCACTTAATTCACTGTGCAATGTGATTGAATCATTAAAATATATACAGTATTTTGATTCTGAGTTCAGAGTGAAGATTAAATTGTCTGATTGTGATCATGTAAGTAGGAAGTAATTTTATAACAACAATTATTTTTATAACTTTGGTTAATAATGCCTTTATATTTCCAGGAAAAGAAGGAATCTTTGGCTAACATGTTATTATGGAAAGTATGTCCAGATGACTATGATAAACTTTTTTCTGGATTTCTTGTGAAATACCTGGTTCAGCACCAGTTAAGCTTAGATCATGTGATAAAGGAAAATGTTGAGGTAATTTAACTGACATAGATATATTAATTCCACTTTTATTCATTTCGTATTTCCATATATTTATTGTGGTCATCTGATGCATGATTTGGCAACCTTTCTTACCTATCTACATTTATAGTTAGCAGTACTTTAATAGGCTGTATTAGAGATTAAATTAGAGGTTAACAGATTAAGTGGTATCTTAAAAGTCGGTACAGGCAGTCCCCAAGTTACGTAATTAATGCGTTCCGGCATCCTCTACGTAATTCGAAATTTTATGTAAGTTGAAACTTATGATGGAAAGTATAGCAGAGATGGGGATACTATGGCCTGCGTGCTGGAACTAGCCCCCGAAGGCATTTTATTCGGCACACAAAGATATTTAGAAAAATCGATATCTGAAAATTAAAATATCGTATTTACTTGTGTAACCCGTGCTCCTTTTTTCCCAAATCGCCTGTGAAAAAAAGGGTGTATGCGTCTTGCACAAAGATTCAATTATTTGTGTATCCCTTGCACCTTTTTCCCAAAATGTCGTGTCGGTAAACAAATATACCTTAAGCCAGCACCCATGCCGCATCTATTATTCTATTTCTAAATGTCATCGTATTGGGGCATTGTTGTTTGTATATAAATTTTAAATGTATAATGATAGGCACAAAGATTGGGACAGCGTCGCCACCGTGAATTGAACGCGTCGGAAGAGCGTAACAGTCACAAAATTTCCCCTCTTCCACTTCAAGGAATTGAGTGATGAAATTTGGTTGCAAATGAAAGATTTCAGCATAGGGAAGGAAGGCAGAAGTCTCCATCTCGAGTGTTTGGACTTGTTTGCTCTTAACCTTCCAATATTTACTCACGAGATGCTATGCGAAAAGACTACCCCCATCTGCATAGGGAAGTTCCCGTTCATAGATGAAAAATACTACTCGATGCTTCACATTGGTGCATAATACTCTCTCAAAGAAGTGGAGTAATATGACAACAAAAACAGTTAAGTGGTTAACAAAAGAGGACTATGAAGGAGATTTCTGCAAGTATCAGCATAAAGAGATCATTCAATAAATTGCGTCACGTAGGAGGGAGAAGATGCTTAACTTGGGTGGAACTTGTTTTGGGGTGTGGGAATTGTTGAGTTTAAAAAAAAACTTATTCGGCTCAAATTAATTTTTTTCCCTCCGAACTGGCCCAAAAATAGGGGGCGCGTGTTACACAAGTAAATACTGCACGTATAATTTCATGCATCTGTACGGTTCAAGTAATCAATTAAAATAGACGCATGTAAACGCAGTGGCTAATGTGAGTATAGCATATAGTTAACAGAAAATGGAGTTTACAAAGAAAAATAAGACTGATGATGTGTGAATTGGAAGATAAATGAATTCTTGATGTAAATAGATAATATATTATGCAAGATGAAACGTCGGTTTTTACTAACATAAGTGCAGTTTGCTCTCGCAGCCTCCAATAGTGGTTTTCTTGGCAAACAAAACGTAGAATGTCATTTTTGCAAGATGTTTATTTCCGTGCTAAAACGTAGGTAATTCAAGCCATTTACATATTATTCAGTTATGGGAAAGTCACTTTAGTCGTTTGAGGAGAATTTCCGAAAGAGTTAAGAGATTTGTTCACCAAAACTAACACAGTGGGTGAAATTTCAGGCAGTTCATTGTGCAATATAAGAATTCTAATACATTTGCGTCACGCAAATCAACAATCTACCATCTCCTGAAAAATCTTAACTGTAAATAAATAAAATATTTTGATCACTGCGAATAAGCATGGTGGCTAATGTCAGCATCGAATTTAGTTCACAGTTATTAACACATTTCTGCAATCACAGTTTATGTAAAATAATTTAACGTTGAACTTCACATATCTTAATTCTTAATGCTGGCCTGTTCAGGTGAATGGGCTTAGGTTGTGGTTGGGTTGGTGTCTTGACCAGAAGGGGAAGATCACACTCACTCATCACACATGCACATACTCACACATCCGCATTCAATCTCACACGGTTGTCAACAGTAGCCTCGTCAAAGTCAGGTGCTGAAGAAGTTGAAGGTTGTAGTGGGCGTTCAACTTTCATAATGAAGTTGTAGATAGAAGTCTGCTCAGAGGCCGTCTTCTTTTCGTTGTGTATTTCCTTGTAATAGGACATAGCATCTTGGACTGTCCTGCTGACCTTCACGAACATTGCAACATTGGGGTCCATCTTCTCTAGTTTTGCTAATGCCGTGTTGATATCACTGAAGACTTCTGCTATTTTCTTGGCCGTGAAGTGTTTTTGTTCCTCTATTCCATTGCCTGCATCATCATCTTGGCTCTCTGTCACCTTCTGTGCCTCTATCAAATCCTCGTTTGTCATCTCTTTACTATGCGAGTTGATGAGCCCTTCTACATCTTCTACCTCCACTTCAAGCTGGAGGTGACGAGCAAGTTCAACTACTTTATTGTTGACTTTGTCAATAGCACTTGTCGGGAACCCCTTGAATGTTACTAACAGAGGACAGAGTTTCTTCCAAACACTATTCATGTTAGTGTTTTTCACTTCTTCCCAGGCTGCTGCGATGGTTTTTACTGCCTGATACATGTTGTAGTCCTTCCAAAAACTCCTTCAAGGTCATCGTATCCTCCCCTTCCATAGCGGCGATAGCTTGTGCAAACGTCTTTTGCATATAATATCCTTTAAAGGATGCTATAACCCCCTGATCCATTGGCTGTAATAGTGCAGTTGTGTTTGGGGGCAGAAACACAACCATAACGCTATCATGAAAATCATCCAACTGTGGAGGATGGCCAGGAGCATTATAAAGCATCAGCAGGATTTTGAAGGGAATTTTTCTTTTGCGGCAATACTCCTTCACCTCTGGTATGAAATGATTAAAATACCACTCCTCGAATATGGCAAGTGTAATCTATGCCTTCTTATTAGATTTCCATATGACAGGAAGACAGGACTTTGTCATATTTCTAAATGCCCATGGATTTTTGGAATGGTATACTATCAGGGGTTTTAATTTGCTATCTCCCGCTGCATTCCCTCCAAGTGGGAGTGTTAGGCGATCCTTAGCCGCCTTAAAGCCTGGGATTGCTTTCTCTTCTTTTGCAATGTATGTGTGGTGAGGCATTCTTTTCCAATACAGCACTTTTACTCTCGTTGCGATGCTTATCAGCCATGATTGCAACGGCAAAACTTACGTTAATTTGCTCAAAAGTGAAGCACGCATTAAAAGACCAAGCACCCACGTCAACGATCGGAAAGAGACTGAAGGGATTGGGAGAGAAACCACAGTACCACACAGACATATAACAACAATGTAATGTATTATTATATCCATATGAGTACAGATGTATGCAGCAATTATAACCAGTTGGTAGAATTAGGCACATAATAACATCGATTCATTAGATTAGTAAGTAGTTGCTGTGGACTTTTTTTCAGGCGAAATTCGAATCCAAAGTCGCTAGATATATGTAACTAAAAATTCGCTAGAATGGCAATATTGGCTGGGTAGCATAGCAGTGATTTCCCACAGGGATTTTCAAATGCAGCTCACTCCTTGCATTCTATCTCCGTGCGCATTCGTATAGATTTAGTTCGCACTCGCTTACGAAAACCGCTAGTATAGCGAAATTTTTTTCGAATTTAATGTCGAATACGTAAGTGCGGAATTACGTTAGTCAGATCTACGTAACTCAGGGACTATCTGTACTTAGGTAGTAAATGGTTTGCAGTACTGAGTTCAATGTTGTGCCGCTAGATGGCAGCCATGCACCGTTGGGCCTCTCAAGAACTTCTAGTTTTGGCCAATAGTTGGCACTGTGTGCATCAGTTGTTCTGCTGGGTGGTTTCTCTTGCATTTCGATTCCCGGAGGAATGTGACACTGGCATTCTCACTACTCTTTTGTTATGTGAAAAGGAAAATTGGGTTTCCTAAATAAAGTGATAAAATGTTTGGGTTGGGTTTAGAAGAAGGGTTTTAAAACATGCTTGATTGGTTGGACGAAGGGTTTCAAAATAACCATTGGGTTGTAGCTCACTCATGGGAAATTCCATTCCTCCGGGAATTGGTACATATGAGAAAACACCCATCAGAATAACTGGCACAAAATGCCAACTATTGGCCAAAATTTGAAGTACTTATGAGGCGTAACGACTCGTGGAAGTGTTGCCATCTAGTGGTGATACATTGAACTCTGTACTGTGAACTATATACTCCTTAAGTATCTAAAAATCAAAATTTATCAACTTCTTAAATTTAAAATCTCACCAGCCAAGATTTTATAATTGTAATAAAAGTTGGCCGATTGAATAGCTCTCAGTTTTGATTGGTCTTTGCAGAAAAGTGATTTTTTGTTGCTTTAGGATTTTTCATCTATAGAAACAAGTAACATTTTAGCAAACAATTCTATTTTTCATTTTTTCATCCTTTGCATGGGCATCTAGTACGTACTTGCAAAAAAAATTTTGGAAACATTATTTTAAATAATTATTATAATTAATATTTTCTCTGTATTTATGCATATTAAAATGCAACCAAAAGTAATACTACAGCTTATATAATCAGCTGTAGTATTACTATCTAGGAATTGAAAACCAATGAGTGAAATTTAATTACAGGCAGTCCTCGACATCCGTACATTCGACATCTGTACAATTCGCTCTTTCGTACATTATAAATTCTTGCCCCTAAACCGCCTTTCGTACTCTGAATTCTGACTTTCGTACATCAGCTGACGAACAAACATTTCGAGCTATCGCATAATGGCGCTGTCTGTCAACCAAGCCAGCACTTTTAATAAATTAAAGTATGCTACGTAATAATATACGTATTATATGTAATGTAAGATTTGTGTGTAATGTTTTTACTTGCTCCATACATAGTAATGGGAAAGTATTGTGTTCACGAAAAAAATTGACTGAGATTTCAACGGAAATACACGTTTTGAGGTCCCTAGACTACGTTTAGACTATTTTCTGTGTGCGTGTGTGCGCGCACGTGTTTGTGTGTGTGTGTGTGTGTATGTGATTGTGGGCGCTCTAACTCAAAAAGTACTTGCCATATCGTTACCAAACTTCATATATAACACTTTGGCATGAGCACAAAGAACTGATTAGTTTTTGGACGATAACGGTTAACTGGAAGTCGAGGTTTATTCGAAACCTGATTCCGTTTTTGCGATATTTCTCCGTTAAAACATCATTATTGTATATATAATTCTATACAAAGGTTATAGTGAATGTAATTTCCTACAACTTTCATTTGAAACAATTTTCCATAGCAGTTATTGTTTAGGAATTATTTATAAATAATCAGTTTTTTCGGTTTCCGTCAAATATCTCTTTAAAAACGTCGTTATTGGTAATCTCCGTGAGGACCAAAGTTGTAGAGAATAATATTTCTCCCAAGTTTTGTTTGGAACAAATTTTCGTAGAACCATCCATTTCGGAGATATTTTGCTTTTTATTAATTTCCAGTATACAGCGCCACCACCATGTAGCAGTGAATTCTGTAAACATATTCAAAATATATGTAATTTCTGGCGATAAGGACGACTGTATTCTTTTACGATACGAAATGATATTTTGCCTTATAATCCTATTCATAATAATTTAAATATCTATACCCCAAATATGGAGAAAGTCATGTGTTGGCCACATCAGATTTTTTAATATTGTACTGAAATTTGACAAGATTAATACCACTTTAAAGTCAGTTAATAATCAATGAATTATTATTATTATTCAGTCTCGGCAACGTTACCATCTTTGTTTGTACGTATAGCAGTGTTTCTTAGTTTGTGCATTTTACACCTGTTATTTTATAAACATAAGTGAGAAACGGAAAACTGAAAGTGCTAGCACAAGTGAAAAGAAATGTAGGACTCATAAACTGAACATGATTGAGATAAAGATGGACATAATTAGGCATGCCGAAAGCGGCGAATCTTTAGCTTCAATCAGACGCTCATTGGACTTAAGCCAGTCGAGTGTGTGTTCAATTGTGAAGAACAAATAAAATAATACAGTACGTACTGTGGAGTTCTGAATAAACACCACATTTTTGTAAAGAGCAAGGAACCGATCTACACACGCTTCGATGACGTTGGCAATATCCCGTTAGCAGACCGCAAAACAATTTGAGACATAATGATTGTGCAGTTGCTTGGCTTTCTCGCGAATGACAAGTGAACTCAGCGAGATTTTCTTGCGATTTTGGGTGTCGATTCACAGGTTTAAAGCTTTCTCTGTCTTCTCTATATAAGGATTCCTAGATACAAAAGACACTTTTGTACTCGTTGAAGTACCACCTGCAACACTAGCTGTAATCGCTTCTTCACTTTCCTCATCGATTTTATTGTGGACTCCATCACACCAAGTAATTTACCAACTGATGAAGCAGATTCATTATGCGCAAACCTATCTACAACTTCAATTTTCTTCTCCAAACTCATCACTTTTTTCACCCTTTTTACCAACTTTTCTTTCATTTCAATCGTCACTTTCTTTGGAGCCATGATTAGGCAATATTACAAAAAACTATGAAAATAGCAAAATGCTTTAATAAAAAAAAACTCACACTTTCATATATTATACATCGACAACCCTAAACCGCCTTCCGTATGCCAAATTCGGACTTTCGTGCATCAGCGAAATGACGAACGAATATTTCGAGTGCTGCTGGTTGCCAGCTACCAGGCGACCAGTTGCTGCTGCATCACCATCTTTGTCTGTACAGCAGTGTTTACTTGTGCAATTATTTAAATATTTTATTGCATTTTGCCTTATCTCTCTATATTATAAAATCGACGATTGTGTCTAAAAGGCCCCTGCTCAAAAAACTAAACATTTATACCATAATTATAGATTTTATAATATTTTTTGGCTCTCTGGGAATGGAACCCCCCCTATAACATGTTAATCTATGTTCGACATCCGTACATTTGACTTCCGTACACGTTTTCAGGAACGCATTATGTACGGATGTCGAGGACTGCCTGTACCATATGTCTCAGCATGTAAGTCAACGTTTAAAGTGATAAGAAGTCTTCAAATGGCCGACTTATGTGTCAAGTATAAAAAATGAAAACCTTAAATTCTGGACAATTCGTCTTATCATAAAAGTAACATTCATCAAAATATTCATCATTGGCGAAATGTTGAAATATCGATAACCAATCTTCAATTTTCTGATTTCCACCACATATGTTGGCAACCTAAAGTTTGCATGTTTATATTTAAAAGTACTCCATGGGATGATTTGAATTTATAGCCAGAATTTAGACAGGTTCCATCCTTCTTTAAGATTACATTGTTAAAGACATTTGCAATTTTTCTTATCTGTAATTGTGAGAATGTAAGGAAAGCATGGTGTTTACAATTACTGATAAACTTGAAGTAATACATAAACTTGAAGATGGTAGTTCTTCAAAACAACTCAATGATTTATTTACACGTACCCCGCCCTACTGTACTGTGTGTGTACACGTTTCACTTTTTTAACTCTTCAAGCTGATAATTTTTTATCACTGGTCACCTCTCAGATAGCCATTTTAATATATTTCACCATCCTTGCCATTTGTGTTTATTTCATTGAGAAAAGGTTAAGTAAATACATCAGATATTTGGGATTAGGTAAAGAGAAATCAAGATCTGGACAAGTGTATTGGTAGCTGCTACTATGGGGTGGCATGGTTCCTACATGTATATGTTGAACTGCCTTGATAGGTTAAATGCAGTGTTTTTAAAAGAATTATATAAACTTCACTTGTATGTTAACAATTTTATTGAACTCGTATCTCAGAAATGGTAAGAACTAGAATAGTACTTCGCTCACCAAGGTTTTCTCATTTTTTCAATTGTTACCATGCCAACAGTCCTCCAGCTCCCAATGCACAAAAAAGTGAAATTGGTCTTTCAGTTGCAGGAAATTTTTTTGTGTATTGATGACCTCGATGATGGAGGGATAAATTTTGGTCTTTTATTCTTAGTTCATAGTCAGCTCTTAATTACCAGAAATACCTCTATTCAAGAATGAAAAATTAGACTTGAGTGTTAGCTTAGATTTTTAAACCACCTACAAAAAAGTAGGAGACCAAGGCTTGATTCCTGGTCAAAGTTCAGATCTTTCCCCTTCTCTAAGCTTAAATTTATGCAGTGGTGTAACAAGCTTTCACTGGGCCAGTGTCCTAATTTGGAAAGTGGGCTCCTAGCACTTCAGAAAATTATAATTATATACCATTGACTCAAGAGTAAAAACTAAGAAATATAATCACGGTATTTATTGCAAGCTTTTGGCACTTAATAACACTTGTTTCGATTGATAAGCTTGTGTTCATGGGTAATGAATGCATTGATGACTTGACCATGAAATAATACGTCATTTTGACCATTTACTTTTCCTAATCCATAATCTGGGATAAGAACTGAAGAACAAGAACAGAAAAAATGATCCGTGAATGGAGAAAATGGGGGAAAAACTGAAGGAGACAGGAAAATTCTTCATAAGCATGGTCCTAAATGGTTTCTCAAATGAGACTTGATTGTCAGTTAATGAAAGTGAAACAACAATCACAGAAAATGTTTTTTCTACCACTCTTTGTGATTAATTGTAAGCATATGATACAAATACTATTGCCAAGCACAAGTGCCATCTATTGAACGAACACAGATTCGTAGATTTGAAAAGCATATGTATTGTTATTACATACATATTCCATTGAATTTGATTTGAAGCCAGAATCTATTGAGATAGAGGAGGAGGAAGATGTAGAGTGCGACAATGTTAGGCCAGTAATATTGAATAGTGAGATTGAAAAGGCTCTCAGAGATATGAAGTTAAAGAAAGGAGTAGGAGTTGACTACCTTCCGGTAGAAATGTTAAAAGAGCAAGGAAAAGAGGGAAAAGAGAGTTTTTATAAATTGTGCGATAAGATATATGAAGAGAGGGATTGGCCAAAGGATTTCACTAGATCTGTTTTGATACCCTTGAAGAAAAAGAACAAAATAAATGAATGACAGGATTATAGAACAATTAGTTTAATTTCCCATTCAGCTAAAGTTATTCTTAGAATTTTGAACAGGAGGCTAGAAGCAAAAGCCAATAGCTATATAGGTGTAGACCAGTTCAGGTTTCGAAAGGGTCATGGCACCAGGGATGCAATAGGGGTTATGAGGACATTGGTAGAAAGAAACATTGAATACAACCAGGTTGTATTCACATGCTTTGTAGATTTCGAAAAAGCCTTTGATAGAGTTTTATGGCCTAAGCTGATGAAGGTGTTGAGGAATAAAGGGGTTGATTGGAGAGATAGAAGTTTAATCAGAAATCTGTACATGAACCAGACCGCAGGTAAGGGTAGCAGAAGGAGAATTGGATCGGGCAATGCTAAGGAGAGGGGTGAGGCAGGGCTACCCACTCTCACCAGCATTGTTTAACATTTATGCTGAGGAAATGATAGGAGGCATGGGAAGATGTAGAAACATAAAAGTGGGAGGGAGCCTGGTTAAATCGGTTAGACAACCACGCATTGCTGAGTAATTTTGAAAGGGGCCTTCTAGTTAGTTATTTAAATGAAAATTCAAAGGCATTCAGGATTAAAATTAATACAAGGAAAAGAAAAGTTAAGAGATTTTCCAAGAGTGAAGATACACAGGTCAATGTTACTGTAGATGGGGAAAGGCTGGAGCAGGTAGAATGTTTTACTTATTTAGGTAGTATTCTGGCAAATAATGGAAGAAGTACAAAAGAGATCAGGACAATGATAGCAAGAGCAAAAGAGGCCTTTTCGAGACAACGAGAGCTGTTGACCGGCAGCTTGAGTAAAGAGATTAAAAAGAGGTTAGTGAATACACTGATATGAAGTGTAGCATTATATGGGTGCGAGATATGGACAATGAGAAAAGAAGATGTGAAGTGATTAGAGGCATTTCAGATGTGGGTATGCTGTAGATTGGGTAAAGTCAGTTGGACAGAGATGAAGATGAATGAGGAAGTTTTGAATATAGCAGGGGAAGAGAGGAAATTAATTAGAGTAATAATGGGTAGACAGAAGAAGTGGGTGTGTCAAAATTTGAAATTAAACGGTTTACTGAAAGACGTCATAGAAGCAGAGGCATAGCCAAGGGGGAAGGGAGGGGGGGGGGGGGGGGGGGCTTTATGGGGTTCAAACCTTCCCATGAAAAAAATCGAAAAATTGTTATTATTATTTTTTGCCTGTTTTTATTACAACTATGACATCCAATGAAAAAATTGAACTTATTAGTAAAAATAATTGATGAAATAGTAACAATGAATGCCGTGTAAATATGAGACAAAAACAGCGAACAGATCATCTACCCTTCAAAGTGAATCAAGTGGCGCTGTTGAAGCACATACAACCGTAGGTATGAAATTATTACGGAATGCTGATTCTTGCTTTATTTTCGCTATTTATGGATTATTTTTGTCTACTGTACACATTTTAAAGGTAAAAATGGGAGCTGGGCCGGCGCCAGAGTTGAGGCGACCACCTCAGGTGGCGTTTAACTTAGGACGGCATTTTCAGATGCATATTGAGACAAAAATCAACCGCCATTGTGGATTTGCGAAACAGAAAAGGGTGCCCATACATTGTCATTCACCACTTCAACATCAACTAAGCGTACATGATTTTGCACTCAGAGTACTAAAAAAAATAATTTGAATGTTTTAAATATCTCTCCCTGACGTGACTTGGGATGTTTAGGTTATATTTTCATTTCCCTTCTCTGTATCTTTCGTTGGCATCTGTTTCATGTACCGCTTAATTAAATTCTTAGCATCTAGCATGCCTTTCTTTGTTTGCTGCATGTTAGTTCCCAGTCAGAATTACGGGATCACCGGACTTGGTCGTGATAGAAGGTAACTTTCCAAAAAGTACAAGTCTGGAGGTATCGTCTAATGTAGGGCAGCCTGTCCGAGTGTAGTTTTACGGTTACACTCAATTTCTGCAGAGGGGTCCTAAGTGCATCCTTACCACTGTTTCAGACAGTAACACTGACGTCTTCTTCCTGGATCATCTTTACATTTAGGTACGTAATCGCTCATCAGTATTTTGTAGGAAACAGAGGAATTCTAAAATACAAATAATCATCATAGAAATGTGGAATTTTAATCATAATATAAATTAAATAATAGGAATTAATTTTCAAATCGAATAAACTACCTAAGGTCCACCATTGCTCAAGATCGGTGCGTTCGCGGTATTCATATATCTTGCAGTATCGTGAGCACTGTTGAATCTATTGATATGCAATCTTATTCAAAGAAACGTGAACATTTCTAAACATTGCATCCGCTGGGTGTACTTCTCTAAAACAAACTGGGGAAAAGTTTACTACAGGTCAATTTTTTGATGTTTCGACTGGAAATTTTCAAGAAAATGTTGCATTTATGATTTTTTTTGAGAGATCATTAATAATATAAAGTTACATTTACAAAATCATTATTCATAAACATTACAGAAGTTATACACAAAAAAATGTTGCATTTTGTTTATTAGAACCGGAGATATGGCGACAGGAGAGGGTTTTCTATGCAACTTGAACTCGAGAATCTTTCCCTTGCATCTCGGACTCACTCTCGGTCAAGAGATAAACATCGTAAATTTCTTTGAGGGATTTCATTGTAACTGAAATAAGATACGCGTGGACGATGGCTCCTTCCTTTTGTGCCGAGATAAGATTCGTCTCAGAATTATATAGGGTTTTTACGCAGACGAGTTCCACATTTCGCTACTTGCATGAAAATAAAAACGCAAAAATTCATGTACATTATATGCACTAAATTGTAGAATGGAGCTGAAAAAGTAAAGGCCAAAGGTTCCTCTTTTGAAATATATCAAGATTTTTCGGAATTAAGAAAATTCATTGGGTCTAAAAAATATAAATCCTGTTACTGTGCAAAAGGACGGCATAAAGTACCCTCGCCTCAGACAGCAATTTTTGACGTTACGGCCCTGAATGGGTGTTATAAAATTGAATGCATCTAGTAACATTATATAGAATTTTATATTTCATATTTTAATAACAATATTTGTAGCGATGAGTTTTTAAACTAAAAATTTAAATGTCTCGGATAAATGACAATGTGCCTTATTGTTGGTATTTTCCAGAATCCTTAAGATGAAAATTTACATAAATTAATTTTTATAGCTAAAGTTTATATTTATTACTGACGTTACATCAACCAAGCATACAAGATGTTTTATATTTTAATAATACATTATACATTCAAATGTAATTCGCTTGATCATTTTTAGAAATAAGACATAAATGCTACTATAGAAGTACTTGTGTTATAAAAAGAAACATTTTGATAAATTGGCCATAGGCACCAATATTCCTAGCTACATCTTTGTTACTAATGTTGTATAAAATGCATTTATGTTAGGAAATGAATATACAGTTGTCCCTGGCCATTCGTGTGGGTTAGGTTTCTGAAAACCCTTGTGAATGGCAAATTCGCGAATAGTAAGTAATTGGGTATATGGAAAAAATAGGGTTTGGTTCTTAGAGTTCTATTCCAGCATGTAACTTGCATTTTTGCCCTTCAAAATATAATAATACAAGATGTGCTGTGGCATTCTAAATAAATGCTACATTTTATTAAAGAGCAACGAACCGATCTACACTCGCTTCGATGACGTTGGCGATATCCCGTTTATTAATTATAAATCCCACGAATTTCATTGTATTTTAAGAAAATTTTTAATTTCGGTGAGGCAACACAAATTATTTAATTTTAACAAAAAACTATATAGGGATTTACGGAACATGTGTAAATCATTAAATAAAGTAAAAATGCCTTTGCTCGGCGGGGTAACCCCCCGTCCGGTACATAGCTCTGAACCTGAACCCCCCCCCCCCTGGTCAAATCCTGGCTACGCCACTGCATAGAGGGAAGAATGTTAGGAAAGAGGCAATGAGGTAGGAAGAGGATAGTTATATTAGATTCCTTGAAAGAGATGGGATATGAAAATTTTAAGAGAAAGGCTTTGGATAGCCAGGATTTGGTAATGTGTGTGTAGCAACAAAATTTATCTCCACAGAGAATTCCAACTGACATGCTGTATTTAGTACAAAATATTAACAAGAAATGACATCCATGTGAGATGAAAAGTTGTCTTGTAATTACATTCAGTAGTAACACAATATACGAGGTGCTACTCAAAAGTTCCCGAAAGTTGAATGTTGCACGGGAACTGATTGTAGTACGGACTAGTGGCGCTTGGTAGCGCTGCATGTATCCTTTGTGAACCGGTGTGTGACGTGGCTTCATGCTGAGTGCACGCATTCTTTTGTTCTACGCATTTTTATAACGTCATGTTTGTGTCGTTTTGCGATTTTTTTTTCGTTGAAATGGTGGACGTGAAGGAGCAGCGTGTGTGCATCAAGTTTTCCTTCAAACTTGGCAAGAGTGCGGCAGAAACTCACAATGCCAGAAAATGTTGAAAAAGTGCATGAGGGTATCCTCGAGGAGCGTAGGCGAATGATCCATGACATTTGCAACATTGTGGGACAGTCATACGGGACATGCCAGCTCATTTAGTCGGACGAACTCAACATGAGGCGGATTGCTGTAAAATTCGTGCCAAGGCTGCTGTCTGATGACCAGAAGTAACATCGGCTGGAAGTCTGCATGGAACTTCAGGAGCAGGTCAGAAATGACCCAGACTTCTTTTCTAAGGTCGTAACTGGTGACGAAAGTTGGGTTAATGGGTAAGACCCTGAAACAAAACAGCAATCGTCCCAGAGGATGAGTCAATCTTCACCCCGACCGAAGAAAGCGCGGCAAGTCAAAAGCAATGTTAAGTCAATGCTGATCTACTTTTTCGACATTGACAGGATTATCCACAAGGAATTCGTCCCTCCACGTCAGACCGTCAATGCGAAGTTCTAGTGCGACGTCCTGAGGCGGCTTAGGGAGGACATGAGGCGAAAGCGGTCAGAGAAATGGCGCAGGAACAACTGGGTGCTCCATCACGACAATGCGCCTGCGCACACCGCTCTGGCTGTGCAGCAGTTTTTGGCCTCCAAAAACATGGCGGCCGTCACCCACCCCCCTTACTTGCCTGATTTAGCCCCCTGTGACTTCTTCCTCTTCCGCAAGTTGAAAATCAAGTTGAAGGGGCGAAGATTTGACACCGTAGAGGAGATCCAGGCCGAATCGCAGGAGATGCTGAAGACGCTGACACAAAAGGACTTCCAGGACAGCTTCTGATGGTGGCAAAAACGTTGGGATCGTTGTGTACGCTCCCAAGGGGACTACTTTGAAGGGGACGGTGGCGATTAGGACTTTGGATAAGTCTACTTTTTTTTCAGATACATTTTGGGAACTTTTGGGTAGTACCTCGTATAGTTACAACTGGTCTACCGAAATAGATCGGCACATCAGTCCATTTAACAAACAACAAGTTAATATAAACAGTAAATCTCCTTGGTGCCTCCACTAAAGTAGCAGCAAAATTTATCACCACACAGAATTCCAACTACATGCTATATTTAGTACAAAATATTAACAACAATTGACAACTATGTGCAGCGATTTTCCCTGCAACTCCGCACTTTACGAAGCACTTAACGAAAAGCCGCGACGAATAACGCCAGTCGTATATTGCCATTTTCGTATATTGCTGTCTTTCGTAATTGCCGAAGAGAATGGCAAAAGGCTCTCCTGACTAAAGGCTCAACCCCATAGCTACTCGCCTTATATAGCGTGAATATCATCCCTATTTGCCAATCTTCCCCTTTTCCTATGGTTATCTAATCTACTCAAGGAATTAACCAATACGAAATCAAGGAGATGCCCGTTCAAACTAACCGCCGAATCTCCCCTCACCTGTTGACGTCACATGACCGTCGCCGAGTGGATTCCCAGAGAGGCAGAGAGAGAGCTGAACGGCAATCGGTACACGAGAGCTTGAGGGCGGTTGCGGTTCGACGGGGACAAGATGAAAGAAGAAGCCATACATTACGAGAGAGAGTTTCCTCATGAAAAGTGTGTGCTGAACTATTCCTGTGAACACCAGTTGTAATTATAAACAATACTACTGAAGTGATTTAAGTTATGAGACAAGTTTTCTTCTCAAGTCTGTTTGCCTTTCGTTTTGTCATTTGTACTTAATTATATATACTATACTATTGATGTGATTCAAGTTATGAGACAAGTTTGTGTCTCAAGTCTAGTTGCTTTTCTGTTTCTTATAATTTGATATTAAATATAGCAATTAGTTAGAAATTGGTGTGGCGTTCTAATTGGGTCGCCACATATGTGAGATGAAAACTTGTCTTGTAATAACGATCAGTAGTAACACACAATATATAGTTACAACAGGTCTTCAGAAATAGATCGGCTCATCAGTCCACGAGGAAACACTTCCATGGATGGTCTTCTGCTCTGGCATCTTCTGCTCCATGTCAAACCCTTGGACGAACTCTCAGGTAATCCCCTCTTGACGCTCGCTGGTGAAATTCTAGCCCACGTGATGTCGGCAGGAGGGGGCCTTTTTGCAGAGGAGAAGGGAATGAGGGGAGGCGGTTTTTTCATATGGGCATCTCCTGGATTTTGTATTGGTTAATTCTTTTGGGAGATTACATAACATTAGGAAAGAGGAAAGTTAAGAAATAGGGGGGATATTCTGAGTATATAAGGTGGGTTGTGCTATATGGCCGAGCCCAGCGAGAAAGAGCCTCAGCAGGGAGAGTTTCAGCCATTGTTTTTGGTGATGATACGAATAGCAGCGATATACGATGACGGCATTATTCGAATGGGCTTATTCATACTCAGCTTTTCGTTAAGTGCTGCATATAAGTGAGGAGGGGCGGAAAAATCACTACATGTGCCTAAAATCTACCGGAAGGTAGAATTACTTTGTATTGTGCATATTCCATTTATTAAGAATTAAAATCTTAACTTGTATTTTAGTTTAATTAAGTATTAATGGTTTGCTTTTCTTTTTAGAAATTAAATCGTCCCATAAAGTGGAGCCAACAGAATACTTTGAGCATACTTTGAGCCAAACTTAAAATGCTTCTGCTTAAAATGCCATTCTAAATTCCATTTTTGTGGCACAGCAACACAAGCACCACAAATCAATAACACTGGCTTTGCATCATCTTGCTTTGTAAACAAAAACTGTTATTCCCAAGCTAAGTTAAATTCAATAACATCTTCATATTTCCTTTTCAACTTAGAATTTGAACTGGGTTTATCCCATAAAAATGGGATTTTTATGGTAAAAATTCCGCTATTTAAATTTTCATAAAAATGTATGAATTTGCATGTTAAATTTTACGGATTGCTTTTTCATCATGTCTTTGCTGGCCACACAAAAACCCTTTGTGGGCCATACTTTGTGCACCACTGCCATAACTGTTTTGTGAAAAACTTGTTGGCCACCTTACATTGTCTTGAGAATTCAAAAATTACTATAAAATTACCAAAATACAAATCATGTTTCTTAAATATATGGTCCCTAACACACACTTCACTTCTTGATCTTGTCACTGCAACGATAACGAATATAATAATGAATATAAACTGAAATATATTTCAACATACCGTATCTGCCCGAATACAAGCCGATGTTTTTTGTCAAAATCTATCATGAAAAAATTACCCCTCGGCTTAAATGCGAGTCCGAGGAAAATTTGGATTATGGTTAAATCTCGTAGTCGCCCATAGATGGCAGAACGTCTCTCATTGCCGTCACGTTCAAATGAGAGCACAGGCAGTCCTCGTCTTTCGCGGCTTTATCTTTCGCGTGTTTCGATCTTTCGAGGTTCCTCATTTGCGACCAGTTTTGTCTTTCGCGGTCTTATATTTCGCTCTTTCGTGGAAAAAATCACGGATAAGGCTGCGCGAAATTTTCTATATATGGAATGAATCACGTTTTCCTCACATTTTCTCTCATAGTCAGGCCTGAAAAATATTGTTACCTTATTCTGATATGTATAAGTATTCACATAATTTTAAAGAATAGGTACGTGTATCTATTTTTTAAAGTATAAATATATAGACATGTGTACATGTCTTATATATACTTTTAAATATTTTTCAGATGCAATCCTCCCACACTTTTGTGTCCCTTCGCACGTGAAAAGTTACAGAATATAAGCTGGCATCACTGTTCAGGAGTGTTTTGTCTTTATTATGACAGGGAAGTCCCGAGGGGAAAGACTCAACTCTTGGCCCTTCCGATTCAGGATCATTGGGTTATTTGCTCAGGTTTGACATAGTTCAAACGCTTAAGCTTTGCATTTTGAGCATCATTTATTATTGGTGGAGTTTTTCAGGAATGTTACCTCCAAGAAAGACGTGGTCTGCCATATTTGGGGAATTAACCCCTGCATGTTAGGCAACCTCTGTTCATTTTTTTCTCGATTATACTACGGAACTTAAATAAGACTTTATTTTCTGATATTTTTTTCGTCTTCTTTTAACTTGTTTAAGTCTCACTTTCATTGAAGTTAATTTTTCCATCTTTTTCTCTATTTTTCTGCGGTCACCATTACAGTTTTTGCTGGGATGGGAACCAAACCCTGTATTTCCCATTGCCTTAATTACTTCTCCTTTGTGATTTTGTCTTTCGTGGTGTTTTCAAGAACGTAACCTTCGCGAAAGACGAGGTCTGCCTGTACTATATTTTAGATCTACAATGAATATTAATGAATAAATTATAAAGGCTAGAATATTGAATTTAGCACTACCCGTGCTTTGTTACCGTTTAAGGCTGGGTTTTTCACATTATTTGAGTGGTCACATTATTTGCGTAAATTGACTATGCAGACGATTATGCAAAATGCGTTGATGGCTTTGTATGCTCAACTGTTTGAATTTTGGTAAAACTTGACATGGAACGTGTATAATTATAAAAATGCAATTTCTTAAGGCAATGTAAATGCTAATTTCATTGGAAATATACTTGGATGAAAAATTATCTTGGCGAGATTGCTATTACTATATTTGACCTTTTGTGAAAATGAAGATGAATGATATTATTGTCACTGAATGTTGAACATTATTCGACAATGCAAAATTATTAATTGGAGTAATATTTCAAAATGTCAACAAGTAAACCATTTCCCACTCATTTCTTCGATCTCGAATAATGTATTCTAAGCCGTGCATGAATGCCTGGCGGTATACCGTCAACTCGTCGCAGTCAATTTGTCGCGCGTCTATTCATCGCAAGACAACTCGTCGCATGTCAATTCGTCGCACGTCAATTCGTCGCACGTCAATTCGTCGCACGTCAATTCGTCGCACGACGATTCGTAGCATGACATCAATGCGCAACGAGTTTGTCCTGCGACGAATTGACGCATGACGAATTGACTGCGACGAGTTGTCATAGAACCAATGCCCGGAACACTTCAGCATAAAATCTACGAAATTGAAGTTTTTGCCAAAAAATTGTGGAAATTTTTGGGAGGTCGGCTTAAATCCAGGGTCGGCTTCTATTCGGGCAGATACGGTATATACATAAGGTTTAATGATAAACACGTTTTCCTTACATCTTCCCCAAAAGCGGATTATTAGGTGTCCTTAAAATAATTGAAAAGTTCCATCTTCTTGGATTATTTGATTTTCAATTTCGTTGTAAGTACATAAAATAATAGAGAAAACGTTATCTATATGTTTTTAAATTTCTTGGCAACTAAACACGTGCAAGGGTCCTTTTCGGTTTAGTAATCTACAACAAGAACTGCTTAGCCATTAATTTTATTGCCTATTGCTATTAAATTGTTGGAATGGATGATCTGAAGATGAAAACTGCCGTACGATTGGAGCTGCACGTAATATTTAATGCCTCGTTTTTGTTTATTCCTCTTGCATCCCCAGTGAACGTGCATCCACTATTGTCCAATTCATATGCGACAGAGTTATTATCTGCTATCGATTCGTTTTCCATTTCTTTCTCTGTTAGATTTTGTGGTACCTACTTGAGTAATAACGGGTGAAGGACAAAAAATTGAAATTTTGGCGGCAAGATGGCACCGTTTATTCATCCGCCGCAGAATTCACAGAAGTTAACCATGAAATTGTTAGAACCACCCATAAATACACCGCAGCCTAACCCAACACTTACCCTACCCTGCTTAACACCAACCGTCACCAGTTAATATGCAAGTACTAAATGATAGATTGGATTTGGTTGGGTTGGGGTGTATAAAGGGGTGATCCTATAAATTCTATGGACTATTCTGTGACTTCTGTGGCGGTGCATACATTGCCATCTTGAAGCCAAAATTTGAATTATTTGCCGTTCACCTGATAATACACAAGTACTGATTTTGCTTCATGGGAATTCCACTCATGAAGGGCTTACAACAAAAATAATCAAGAATAATGTAATTGAAATAATAAAATAGTCAAGCAGTACATACACAGCATTTTACGCCTTGAACACAGTATACAAACAATAATATTCTTACAATAAATTACTCAGATAGATATACTTTCCTCCACTTATTATGTCACAAAAACAAACTGTATATCCCAGATGAAACACAATCATCTCCAGTTTCAGTGAAAGAACTGAAAGATAATGATGGAGACTATCAAATCCAGCTGGGTGTGAAAAAAACACAAGAATTCTCGCAATGACTTGTTTATTCTTCACAATAATCTTGTACCAAAACTATGACTCATTCCATGCAGAGAACTCTTGAGTGAATTAAGAAGTAGTAATTGACTTGAAAGCTGAGCCTAGTGGCTTGTAGGATTGAACATATGAGAGAATGAAACTCATGGGAACTTACCGTATTTGACCGAATATAACCCCCCTGTTTTTGGCCAAAAATGAAGTGCAAAAGTTGAGGGGGGAGGCTATTTTTGGGCACTAAAAATTTGGTGGGTACAAACAAGTGTGCAAAGCTTCAATAACGATGAATTTCATTCGAGTCAGTAAGTGTTTCTATCCGTTGTAAGACTAAACTACTCGGGTTGCAAATATTTATTTGCAAGGCTGATTGACGTCACCATATAGGAAGGATTTTTCTATTACCTGATCGCTCTCATTATTGTCAAATTGCATGTTTTACCGTATCTGCTCGTGTAAGCCGCGCCCCCCCGTGTATCCTGCGCACCCCGGTTTTTGAGCCAGCTCTAGGGAAAATATTTATTTGAGCCGAAAAAGGGTTTTTTAAATCACCAATTCCTATTTCTCAAAAATGCTACGCTCGAGTTAAGCATCTTCACACTCCTACGTGACGAATTTATTGGGTGATCTCTTTATATCAGTACTAGCAGAAATCTCCTCGGTAGTCCTCTTTTGTTAAACAACTGTTTTTGTCGTCATATTGGTCATGTTCGGCAGAAATCGCTCCGGTAGCGATCATTCTGCTGTACGTAATTTTCCAGCCATATGGTCACTGATCCCTACCGTAGCGGTAGTCATTTTTTTGGCGAACTAAAATTATGATCAGTGATAACGGTGGATATGACTTTCATAGACGTAACATAGAATAAAGGAACCACCCGCTATCTGAACATGGTAGGCGTCGTCTGCCGTGAGAACAAACCCCCCACCAACCCAAACTGGTCGCGCATGCGCCATTTGTAGCAGAAAGCCGTCGAGTTTGGGGAGTACCCGTTAATAAACTTAAAACATTTAAAATTTTTATACAATGAATGAAAATGACTAAATACACCGAAATTTAGAAATAGAATAATAGATGCGGCATGGGTGCTAGCTTAACGTATATTTGTTTACCGACACGACATTTTGGGAAAAAAGGTGCGCAGCTTACACGAGCAAATACGGTAATACCAATAAAATTAACCTTACCCGAGAATGGTCTAATTGCCTGGCTAAGCTCGAATTGTTAATTACACAAATGAAAGATAGATTAGCATTGCGCATCGAAATATGAGCAAAGTGCGAATTTATATTGCTGCATAAATTGGTATGTTATTTCGACTTGCTAATATTGCTGCATTAATTAGTATGTTATTTCGTCTTTTTAAAGTTTATTTTTACTCCCTAAAAATGTATTTTTGTTCATTTCCTTGTCAAATATCTCTTTCGTTAGTATACCCTCTGAATTCTGAGGTACAAATCTGAAAACCTTAAAATTCCAATTAGCATGGCGTTTTATCACTTGCTAATTGGTACTTTTTTATTAAATGAGTGCAAGTTTGATATTTCTTCAAATTATACAGCATGTTTCATGACATTAAAGTCCTAAAAATGATCATGTCCTTTCAGGGTATTAAAATATTTTCTAGATTTGTGTGAGAAAAATGGGTAGTGGGGCTATATTCGGAGGGGGGCTATATTCGGTCAAATACGGTAATTTCCCTTTCATCCCTTCAAGCCTTCTTTTTAATAGAAACCTAAGTTCTCTTTTCTTTGATAAAGGTTAATTTATAAAATGCTTTAATTTTTTTTAATGAATGTTAGTGTGTAATTTAATGTGTTGGAAGAGTTGGAAGTTAATCTTTAAATCTTTATTTGGTACTTAAGAAGTAAGTAATTCGAAGTAGCTAGTTCAACATTTAGCCACTAGATGGCACTTCTTATGTGTGCTGTTCTGCCTCCCAAGAGCTTCCTATTTTGGCCATTACATGGCACTGGGTGCATTTGTCACTCTGTGATATTTCTTTCATTCTCATTCCTGGCAGAATGGGTTTCTCCCGAGTACATGCAACAATAAGTTCTTCGCTACTCTTTTGTTATATGTGAAGGAAAATTGGTGGCTAAAGTGCAATATATCCTTCCTGACTGTTGTGCTGCAAATGGAGCCTGTTTAGCTTGCAAACAGGGACTGAGGGATACGTTCCGTTTCAGGCACCCGTTATAACTTCATGCAAAACGTAATTGTTCTAACAAAGTTTACAAGCCTATTTAGCTTGCAAACTGGGACTGAGGGATAGGTTCCATTTAAGGCACCACTATTAACTCTCATGCTAAACGTAATTGTGACGGCACTTTTGTCACTCGTCAGGGTTTAAAAATTGTGTTTGGTTTGTGGCGATCTCTGAACTCAGGGAAATTCCATTCTGCCATGAATAAGAACGGAAAAAACATTGCAGCATCTAAGCCACACAATGCCACATAACGGCCAAAATAGGTAGTTCTGGGAGGTGGAATGGTGCACATAAGGTTCATCTAGGGGCTAAACATTGAACTAGCTACTGGGAACCATTTACTCCTTATATACCCTTTATTTTTATTTATTATTACCATTTTGACTTCATTTTTCATTAAAATTTAATACCCAGTATTACTAAGGTCATTTATTTTTATCCATGCTTCAATAGCATGTTAATCAGAAGTAAATAATAATCTTTATTTCCTTTGCCTCAAATGTTATATTTAGATTTAGTGTGTTTTCATTAAAAAGATCTTTGTTTTTAAATTTTTTAAAATGATGATCAAAATTAAGTATTCAGTTTTTAATTATGAAATTAAAAAATACACATTAAGCAAAGGCTAGAATTGAATTTTTGTTAGTTGTTAACTGTCTGGTATGAGCAAAATTACTTTAGTGTCTTAATTTTATGTACTTTCAGGGTATGCTAAGCTACATATCTCCCTATTGGTCCAGTGGAAATGAAACTCATTTGGAAAAGGCAGTTGCATTAACAGAATACATTAAAGATACCCAGGTTTGTAAGTCTAATGCAAGAATGCCGGAAAAATGGTAGAATCTGAATTATCTGAAGTTTAATATTTTAGTAAACTTTCAAAAAGGATTAATTATTTGTATTTCCATATAAGGGAACTAAAATTATTCATAGATGTAACATGGTTTTCATAAACATTTTTGATTCTACCGTTTTGATGGGCCTTTCCAGTCTTATGTTATTTAATTGCAACATTTATTTTGCTCTGAAATTTTTATTCTGCGCCATGCTCACTTTCATCAGTTTCTTAAGTATTAGTTTGTTGTGAAACTGCTAAGACATTTTAATGTAACTATCAGTATAATGACAGAAAGTTCATTCTGCTATTGCATAATGAATATATGCATTGTTTCTATTTTTACTTTCTCCATATGTAGTATAAGATAAAGCATTGCATTTGTGAAAAAAATCAAATTGAGATTTTGACAGAAATACGTTTTGAGGTCCTTTGAGTATATTTTGATTATTTTCTCGATGATGTGTGTGTGTGTTTGTATGTATGTGATAGAATTTTCTGTATGCTCTAACTCAAAAACTAATAATCAGATCAACACAAAACTTTATACAGTAAAACCCCGTTATTTCGATCCCGGAAAATTCAAAGTATGGTGTAATTTGAAGCTAACATCAGTCCCCGGCCAACACCATAGAATTTGATGTACTTTTTGGTACGGATTATTCGAAATATGTCTACAATGAAATTCTAAGTCATGATCTGGTCCGGCGACTCATGAAGTTCATTTAATTTGAAACCTCTCTTTGTGTGACATGTTCCAGGTTGTGAGGGAAGTTTGTATTTTCCTTTTTCACTAGAGATTGTGATATTTACAGATTCACCATTAAAAAAATCATGCAAAAATTTTGTCCTGTTTTTTCTTACAAACTACGGGAAATGTCCCTTTTTCACTTTGCTGGAATATGGTCACCCTATTTAATGGTCAATGTGGAATAAAAGTCGTAGATGATGCAAATAAATGAATTGCCTTATCCTTGCATCATTAGACCTCTGGTGAAGTTTTGTTTATGCTCTCGGCATGTTCCCTCAAAGCCTGGGCTGGGATGAGGGTTAGGCGAGCGTATCGTTCTAGGGGGTGCCAAAATTGTGATTATATTAATGTATTTTATATAAAAATATATTTACAACAATAAAATAAATTGGAATCATGTGATAAAGTGAGATAGGCGGCGATTGTTAGACAGTAATTATAATTACAGTAAAACTTGTTTATAACGATCACGCCTAAAACGAAATCTCGGCTATAAACGAAGAAATGTCTCGGTCCCTTGGACTTCTCCATAAGGGTATTGGTTAAATTTCTCGGATGTAACGAACACACATTTTACGAATTCTCGGCTGTAATGAACAAGTGTTTGGTCCCGTGGCAAAAAATGCCCCACATATAACGAATTTTGGCGAGCGAAGCGATAAGTAATGAATAGTTTCTGCCCGTTTACCACGCACTTGTTAGTAGAGGTCCCCTTCCTCCTTCTACCCCTTCCATATGAATTTCCACGTTCCCTTTGTTTTGAAATTGATGTTAAAAATGTGAAATGACCATAATAATAATATTAATTGGCCATTTAAAAAATCGTATGTAATAGCAATCAAACATTTTACATGCCACAAAGTTGATAAGCATCTCTTTGCATATGTAAGTACGGCATTGAAGTCTACTCACTGCAAATACAGTAAAAGTTGTGTTATCCGGCTATCTTGGGGATTGTGGACAGGGTTGCCGTTTTAGCACTTTTCGCGCTAGATTTAGTGCTTTTTGGGTTTGCCTAGCTCCTTCTTGTCGTCAAAAGTGCGGTGGCGCTATTTTAGCACTTTTCATGATTTCTAGCGTCAAATTTGACGCCTTTCTTGATTTTTCTCGACCAACATCCTACCAAATATCTTGTACGCTTTAGAATCCTACATTTCCTATTCAAAGTTTACGCAAGTTGAAATATGGTCCTATAATGTATAAGAGGTTTCCCTTACGCTAAACAGCCAGATGGCGCCTGGCAGACGTGACTCTTGGATTAAAGTTTTCAGCTATCCTATTAGCGAGAAAGAAGGACATTGTATTCAGAAAGTCACAGTTTGTAAACATATTTGTAGTTTATGGCAGTAACCTCACACTTAATTAGTTTCTTCTTCGTGCCTTCATACCGGCCGACTTGGACCCAATTTTTCATCAGTTCAAGTGGTCGTTTTATTGCTTGGCTTCTCATTCTAAAGATTTCTTCAGAGAGAAGAAGTCGAAACATGGATACGAAAGAAAGAAGTACGTGTAGTTTTGTTTGTATTGTGGAAATAAAAAAACAGCATTTTGCAAAAGAAATGGAAGACAGTAAATTGCGAATGGAATCACCCCGTGAATAATTCACTGAAAAGTGCTGATTTACTGCCGGAGATCTTTCCTGAGGCAACAAGAGCTAAGGCGTTAAACCTGTAAGTCCGAAAGCTACGTTATTTTTAATTAAGGCTGAAAAGTTAGCAATTTTAATTTTGTAACATTTTAAGCATTTTTTCATTTCCATACGAAATATTTTAAGACTATAAATAGCACTCTCACTATAACTTACCCACCGAATATCTTGACTTGAATTCTTTATACATGTGTTATCGTGATTGAATTATAGGATATCTTGAGCAGTGTCTTAGGCTCCTATTGCAATATAATGATTTTATAGTTCTTTTTTCTTAAAAAATGTTTTGCAATGAATTTATATTTTTGTAGAGTTGTTTAATTTAAATGGTTATGTATAATGGATAAAACAATTGTAATGATGATGGTATCGTCCCCTCTACAGAAAAAATCCAGATCTGTCACCAGCATCCCCTTCTGCGTAAAAGCCTGTGGTCACCAAGAATTACGGGAGCAACCGACAGAAAACATTGTAGTTGCAGGAACTTAAATCGTTTCCACATGGAATCTTTTGTTTTGAATATGTTTAATAGTGTTTACGATAATGACTCCCTTTTGTTTTTGACAATTCAAATACCGTGAACTTTTTAAAAATCTATTATACTTTATAACATTAAAAAATAGTGTGTAACTTTATCCCTCTGTGAAAATAAGTAAAAAATACATTCAAAATTTTCGTGTGGAATGGCTCAGAGACACTAAATACAAGAACTGGCTCCGTAGATTAGAAGATGATAATTTAAAATGTTTTTGTAAGTATTGTAAATGCACGATGTCGGCTAAGTTGAGTGACATTGAGAGGCATCGTAACACAATGAGAAACAAAAAAGCCGAAGAGCCCTATAGTTCTCAACATTAAAATATATTGCCATTTAAGAAAATTGGCGAAGGAGAAGGTGCAAATGCAAAAGCAGAAGGTAGCTGTACATTCTCCGTTAAGGATAGTTGATCACTTGAGTGAAATTTGCAAAGTTCATTTTGCAGACAGCAAGGAATGTAAGGATTTCAAACTGCGAAGAACAAAATGTATTCCAATAATATATAATTCTATAGCTGTACATTGTCCGTTAAGGATAGTTGATTGCTTGAGTGAAATTTGCAAAGTTCATTTTGCAGCCAGCAAGGAATGTAAGGATTTCAAACTGCGAAGAACAAAATGTATTCCAATAATATGTAATTCTATAGCACCACATTTTGTGGAAGATTTAAAAGCTGATTTAGGAAATAGAAAGTTCACTTTAATTATTGATGAAAGTAATGATATAAGTGTTACAAAAATGTTGGGTATTGTAATACAATACTATTCATATTTTAAGAATCGGATCGTGGTAACTTTTCTTGACATGATTGAGCTCAGAGAATGTAACGCAGAAGGAATATGTGAAGCTTTAAAAACATCGGTCAGAAATAATGGATTAAATTTGCACAGGCTTATTGCACTTGGTACTGATAGTGCATCAGTAATGGTTGGTATAAATAATGGTGTGTATACAAAATTAAAGGCTGAGATTCCCCATCTGCTTCTTATCAAGTGTGACTGTCACTCAATCCGACTAGCAGTGTCCCATGCTGTCAATGAGTATTTGCCACGTAACCTACACTTTCTTATTAAAGAAACGTATAATTGGTTCTCACATTCCCCTGTTCGACAGGCTAAATATAAGGATCTATATAGTTCAATGAATGATGGAGTTCCTCCTTTGAAGTTAATTCAGTATAGTCAGACAAGATGGTTGTCGGTTGGATTTACAATTGTGAGAATTCTGCAGCAATGGTGTGAGCTTTAGAAGCATTTTGAAACTGCTAGAAGAAACGAATGCTGTTATGCAGCAAAAATTTTGCATTCAATGTTTAATGATAAGAGAAATTTGTTTTCTTTTATTTTTGAAACCAATTCTCGCAGAAGTGCAAATGGTGAATAAGAAATTTGAAGCTGAAATGAATGATCATTCAGAGTTGCTGAATGACTTGTTACTTTTGATTGATTGTATAAGTTGAAAAGTTGTCATTCCAGGAATAAGATTGACTAATGTTACCATAATTGAAAATAATTTAGATCCGAATCCGTACTTGGGCTATGAATTCAAAAAGGAAATATCTGATTGCAAACTTACAGAAGAAAACAGAAAAAATATTCGTGTTAGCTGCGTGAAATTTCTGGTGGAACTCATTAAACAACTTCGTCAGCGTTTGCCTGAAAATATTAATGTCTTACAGTCAGTGTTGTATTTAAGTGCACATCATTGCCTAAATCCTGTAAACCAGGATATTCTGGATCTAGCAAAAATATTCTACAGTGATGCAGGAATTCTTACATGCATTAATTTTCAGTGGAGAAAATTACATTACGTTAAATGGATTGAAACCTCTGAAACAACACGACTTTGGGCAGAAATTACTGCACTAATGTCACCTTTTTTGCAATCTATTTTTAAACTTAATAATCTTGATGAATATATGTAATAAATTTAGAAAAATATTAATGGCGATTTTTGTGTTTAGCGCATTATTTAGCACCTTTTTTTTCAGTTTAGCGCCTTTTATTTTCAGTTTAGCTCCTTTTTAGCTCTTTTTGAAGGTCGACCTAGTGCGAATTCAAATTTTCAAACGGCAACACTGATTGTGGATAGCCGATTAGGAGAAAAAGCCGGTTAGGGGAGCGTTTTTTGATTTTGACATCACAAATTTAGCAATAACCAAACAAAATTGGCCTTAGACTAACTATCGTACTCCCCAAACATAACTATGCATGGGGTTTGCATTTTCCATTTTAATTCTTCCACACATAGATCTAGATACTATTTACCCATTCTTATTTCATACGTTGCTACGCTTACATGCAAAACATGTTTGGGACGTCTGGGAAGTTTGGGGAGTACAACAATGAACCTGTTTCCAAAATTGAATTTATTGTATTATATCTTTCTTATTTATCTTTATTTACTCTATTAGAAAAGGGTGAATTTATTTAATTCTTGTGAACATTTCTGTGAAAACCAGTCATATAATATTTTATACACTTCCTCCATTTTTGCTTATGAAGCATATGACATTTATTAATTGATTTACTCGTCTCAGAAGATGACACAAATTTCATTAATTTAGTCTTATGAGCCTTGATATCGTAGAGCGTGGAAGATCCAATGTTGAATTCTTTTGCTATGGCTGCTTTACTTTCTCCTTTTCCATTCGTTTGATCATCTCGAGCTTTTGTGTTGGCATTAAAAGAACTTTTTCTCTCCTGTCCCTTGGTTTTAGGTATTTATTTTGATGCCATATTCAATGGATGGGTAATTTTTTTAATAATAAAAAGTGATAAGACTGGAAATTGTAGAAGTACACCAAAACATCTAGACAATGCAAATGGCTTACGTAAACAAAAACGCCTTCTTTACTCGGGGTCCCAGAAGTATACGGAGTAAATACGCAATATATGCATCTTATATTTTAAGAAACTTTAAACTAGAAGTTGTAGTATTACACAAATACAATTCATAAAAAAAGGAAAAGAAATACAAAATGAATTGTATTTGTGTAATTGCCGGTATCTAAGCGTGGCCGGTTCTAAATAGTACAGCTTTTACTGTATGTGTCTACGTGTTATATGGGATATATAGGCCAAAAACCATGTTTCTCGTATATAACGAAATCAAGCTTATATCGAGTTTTACTGTGTTATTACTTTCTGATACGAAGTATCGAGAAAGTATTGTTATCGCGAAAAAATTCGACCTCGAGATTTTTACGGAAATATACGTTTTAGGTGTCGCTGAATCCGAAAAAGTGGTTTTTGCAATGCCGTCTGTCTGTCTGTTACTGGCTCTGGAGCCTAAATGGTAAAGCGAAAATGAATGAAATCTCGTACTTAAGTATTTTATTATACTGAGCAGAGTATACTTAGAAATGATTGACATTGATCAATAATTAAGAGTAGTTTATTCTAGGCATTTTTAACAACAATCCAATTTTCTCAAAAACAGCTCTAACGATTTTGATCAAATTTTGTACAGTTACTTGAGTCTATGTCTTTAATAATACTGTATAATTCATATTTCTCAAAAAATGAATATAAGGGTAGTTTATTCTAGGCAAGTTGAACAATAATTTGATTTTCTCAAAAACGGCTCTAACGATTTTGATCAAATTTCGTACAGTTACTTGAGTATACATCTGCAATATTACTACGTATTTCATTTTCTCAAAGAATGAGTATAAGGCTCGTTTATTCTTGGGCAACTTGAACAAAAATTGGATTTTCTAAAAACTGGCTGATACGATTTTCATTTTCTAAAGATAACTGAACGACGCATTAGTATATGATAAAGTTTGTACAATGTATGTTGTACCGATTTTTAAAAATTATTTGTAGTGAAACCTCTTTATAATGAAATTGAAGGGACCAAATTTTTGGCATTTTGTTGCAAGGAGATTCTTTGTATGGAGGTTATTTTGGATTCATCGTATATGCATATTAACCAGTGGCATATTCTAACCGTCAATGGTGGGTGTGCAGTTAGGGTGGAAAAAAAAGTTTTATGCAACCCATAGGACATCAAGGAAAAATCCAACTGTCATCTCTAGGGAAATAGCGGAACTACTAGTACAGTATAATGACAGTCTGCCCTCTTGCAGATATTGAGCGAATTATATCTACTCCTTCTAGGTGTCCTGGCATTTATCCTGTAAATATTGAATACATCGCTCGATTTTTAATGTGGTTTTCTTATAAAAAATTGGTTACATGTAAAATGAAATGTTTAAAATCGCATGTGAAAGAACAAAGCATATTGGTAAAATGGAATTACTGTGTACTTACAGTTGCCAGAATATCAACAAACTACAATCCGTTTCCAACATAAGACTAAACATTCCTGAAAATCGCATCGTAAGTCAAATGTCAATTTCCCATAGGCTTACATATTATAAATTGAGATGCGCTTTAATAGTTAAAGAACCAATGAGTTATACAGTGAAACCTCGACTTTACACTATTAAAGGGACCACCTAAAATATACATAAAATCGAGGGAAGTGTAAAATTGGGGAAATGAAAATTATGTAACATAAAGTAAAATGTGTGTTGCTTTACACAGTAAAAGCCCATTCTAACAGCACATTGCGGTGTAATAAATCTATCTCACTATATATTAATTTTATGTTGACGTCTGTAAGCATTTGTGTATAATTTATATCGGCATATTTCTCGAGAACCGTTCGTCGTAAAGATATGCGGTAAACGGCGTTTTGTTTCTACTGGCTATGAGGTCCCTGGAAATATATTTTTGTTTGCTATAGTGTCCCGGTTCCAATCTAGGAGACAATTATATTTTCCCATAAATTTACACGGGATTTTCGATTTTTCAGAGTGCAAGGTTTTTTTCCTTCATTCACCAAAATACGTAAATATGGACTGATTTTCTTCGTTTTGGCATTATTCATTGGCTAAAACTCTATATTATTTTATTCTTGCGATGTTTATATGTTATACGGTCAACGTTTTCATAAATACGCATTCTTTTTCAAAATTTTACAGATTTTTTGTACTCATTCCGGGCGTTGCCAAGGAGACTCTCATTGTTGCCTCCGATTCATTTAACGCCAATTAAACCTTCAAATAGATAAAAGAAAAGCGTTGTTGTTGTCTTCTCTTCATTGATAATCTAAATAAATGCTTGCATTGACGTCGCCTTTATAGTAGGTTCTGTAAGAAGTTAGCACTTGCAGGAAAGCAACTGTTTGTGAGTTCATCTGTAAGGGTGCAATGATAGTCATTGGAACTAAGGTAAGGTAGGTTTTAAAAATTTTCCCCTTTGAATATATCGCAATATTAAACTAACATTGAGTAATTCTGTGACATTGTTATCACGGTATTGCTCTAATACATATATTGCTGTAAAATTGCAGAAAATTAAAAAATGCCAAGGGGTAAACCAGTGAAAAGGAGAGAGCTATTAGCCGAGCTACAGCTGCCAGGAAAGGAAGAGGAGCCAGAGATTAAAGGAAGAGTATTGTAGGAAAGAGAGAGAAGGAGATGCGGAAGCTCATAGGATTTCCCGTGAAGATGAGGAGCGGAGAGTACAAGAAAGACAAAGAAATATGGAAACACCTCAAATGAATAGGGAACAAAGAAGATTTAACCTATGGCCGAACTATTTAGATTATTTGCATTTCATTTATTTCATTAAGTATTCAATAAAAATTATTTCACTAAACCTTCAGTTTATTTAAATTGCGTTGAGGATCGGAGATCCGGGGCTGCCCTAGTAATTTTATTAATTTTTGTACTGGTCATTCTGGGAACCAAAATGGTCCATCGAAAGTAACATTTTTACTACAACCATCATTACAATTAACAGATTATTTTGCTTTTTGTAAATATCAACAGTTCGTATATTCATGAATGTGCAACCTCACTGTCAGCTGATTTAAGTTCACCCAAGACATCCAGTTTTCGTATCCCATGATGATGTTTAAAACGAGATAGTTACCCATCAGAAAAAATACATCGCTGATGAAAGTATTTTGCCTTTTCAATTAATAGTGGATCTGTAATTTGGAAACCTTCAGAACGTTTCATTTTAAACCACTCGTATAATATTGCATCCAATTGTTCTAGCTTTGGCTTCCTTTAATTTGTACGTTTTTGGATATTTTTATTTGTCTCAGATCCAGCAAAAATTTTTGATGTTGCCGTTTTCTTGCTTTAATACCATATATCGTAGATAAGCTTATTTTACTCATTCATTAGTATAAGTCTATTTACCCCATTATCCAGACATTGGCAAATGTCAATTTTCTGTCGTAGAGTAAGCACTATTCGCTTCTCTTGTTTTCTACTACTGCTGCCACTACTCATGTTCTTTAGGGTTTCTTTAAATTTTTATAAAATGAGTTTAATAACAAATAAAATTATTACGCAGTATGTCACGACTGTTGACACCTTGAAACAGAAGAGGAACTACTTGCAATACGTGGTTAAGCTTACGGAGATCGGTCATGACTGAAGCGACGTCTATTAGACAATTTGAAAATATAAGTTCACCGAAGATGCCACTAGAGCGAGTTTGCCGCTAGAATGGGTGCCGTTTAAACGAGGTTTTACTGTATCATAATTTTGGTAAGTCATCTAAAATATACATGTTTGAACACAATAACCATGAAATTGCAAATAAACTGACCCACATAACATTTTATTTCTTAAACCAGTCAAAAAGTTCGATATGAATTCCAACATGCCCATTAACCCTTCAGCGCCGGGCTCTGTGCATGGTACTGACTTTGTTTTCTTTCCTTATCACCGGCCTCTGTGCATGGTATGGACCCAGGCCACGGTGTTAGGGACGGGCTGGATTTAAATATTCTTCTTCCTTACGGCCGGTGGGTATTTAACACAAGTGACTGATTTGAAAGTACTTTGATATAATCCTCTTTCTTGTTTTTATTAATAATCCTATTTTCGTGAAATTTTCGGAATATATTCGTTATAGTACGTTTAGTTTACCATATGTTTTATGTATCTCTGTTACAAATAGATTATGCATTATCACACGAAGAAATAATAAACGTTTTTCCCACACAAATGTTTAACACTTAATCACTGCTTTTAGTTCTAGATTTGTTCCCATGCACTTCAACTCCATTCAAATGAAGCGCTCGAGTTCTCTGCATACATCAGCTAGTCGCTCCGTTCTCCTAACGAAGCAGCTGTTGAGAGCCTCTCCCTACTTTCTCTTTATATGTTCCAAACACAGACGCTGTGGCTCTTGAGAAATGTTTACTAATAACATCGCATGAATGGTACAGATGAGAACGAAAGTGACTCACCTCTAGCTGGCCCATTCTCCTTACTTTCACGATAGCTTACTGCCGAAATAAAGCTCGTCTTATCATCAGCTGATTTTTAAATGTTAGCATCTCAGCAACTGAATGAAAATAGAATTATTAAGTTAGAAATATTATTGACATTAACGTGAAAATACACAGAGCTTGTATCACTATCATTTGAGGAATCATTAGATTCCTCCAAAATTCTCTGCAAATCTTCATCACAGACACCGAGTGTACTCCTACTATCCATGTCTGCTCAATAAGGAGTAATGATTCCTCAAATTTAATTAGGAGTAATATCCTTTGAAATGAAGGAACAGATATTAAGTATATTTCCATAGAAAACAACTCCACGCTTTATAGTTAGTACCGTGCAGAGGCAACAAACCGAATGGAAACCAAAGGGTCAGAGCGATTCTATTACTTTCCAGTGATGTAAGCTCTCTTTCAACAAAAAAGAAAAGTGTTTAGATGTGACGTCTACCACTAATAAGTCCTCACCAAGTGCATCCGTATGGTTTTTCTTGGGTTCTACTTATAATCTCTGTCGAAACCAACTCCATATCGTCTCATACTCACACGCATGAGTCAGAGAGTAGGATAAACAAGCAACAATCTCAAGGAGCTCAGAATATAAGCTTTAGCTGTCAGCATATCTTTCTTGATAACTAACTGAAAGATTAATGAACTCTTGGAATGGCATTAGCATTCGACTTGGCAGTTTTGAATGGATGTAATATCATTGAGCCTATTATTTTGAAAGACAATATTTTTTTATCGAAATTTTTTACGAATAAGTTTCCTAGAAGAAATAGCCGGATGTCTTACATAAAGAAAGATATTATATCTTAAAGTGATTTAAAGATATAAATAAACTTAGGATTTTACAGATATTGAGTGTGACGAAATAAAATAAATGATTTTTACTTACATCAATCAGGGGAGCAGACATCATCACAGCAGAAGAAATTTAATTTTTACTAAATAAAATATTAAGAAAAAATATTTTGCTCGACAGTCACTTAAGGAACAAACGTTTCTCTTTAAAAATGTGAAAGCCAATTGAAAAAAAAAATAAAAACTAATTAAAATATATCAAATTAAAACCAGCATGGCATGGATCCATACCATGCACAGAGGCTGGCGATAAGGTAATAAATTGAGGTCCGTACAATGCACAGATGCCGGCGTAGAGTGATAAATAATTTAAATACCAACCGGCCGGCCGATAGTGTGGTATTTAAATCTGCCCTGTCCCTGAAGGGTTAACTTGAGGTAAGATATTAATTTTGTCACTTAATGTAAATACTTTCTGTTATGCTTTATTATCCATACTTCAGGTCAAAAATTAATTAATGGATTGCCATGTTTATAAACGCCACATTACAATACATAATTACCAATACATAAATGGATTACTGTGTTTACCGTATTTGCTCGTGTACCCCGTGCACCATTTTCCCCGAAACACTGGTGAAAAAAAAGGGGTGCGCATCTTACAAGAGGATTTTTGAGCAGGTTATATAAATTGCAAGTATCGATAGTAAATTCTCTGCAATATGCTTGCATCTGCATTGATATTTGCAAAACACGTCGAATCTATGAATTATAAGTGTATTAATGTGACCAAGCAAATGTTTAGGTTACGCTCGTGCTGCAGGCATAGACTCGCAAAAGTAGGCGGAAAGAATACGCCGACTAACTGATAACTATAGCTCAATAACTACTGAGGGTTTGCCGTCTGGAGAATAGGGGTGCACGGGGGATCATAGTCATGAAGTACATTTAAAAATTATATATAATTATCTCTATTTATTGAATTCTTAGACTCATCATGACCTCGCAAAGGAAGTTCTTGTTTAGATAAATGATATGTTGCATCAAAGAGCCTTTTCAAAAGATCTCTATTTTTATTCATTTGTTCATTATGCAGGCTTATTTCAGTTTTTTGTTGGTTGCCAAGTAAAGTGTCGATTCTTTGTTTTCCAAAGTGTTTAAGATTAAGAAAAGACAACATGTTCTTGAGATCTTTTATATTTTTGCTGTGCTGCTGCTAAATGGTTAAGATCAGAAAACCCATGCTTATTCCACACACCATTCTCGTTTGAGAACAATAAACATGGCCAACAAAAAGGTCTAGATAGTGTTTCTCAGTCAGTTAACCATACCACCGTTTCATAATGTGAAATGGAAAAATGTCTCATATATTCAGATTTTGCATCTTTATGCTTACAAAGTAGATTTGGAAGAGCTGGACAAGGCTTACCTTCTTCCACAATGTTCATACGATCAGCAGGGGTTCGAGTTTAAAATTATACACTCAGTAAATCTTCAACACTATTCCCCATTGTATAAGAAGGGCAAATATTTTTAAAATTGTCAAACAGTAACAGAATATTCTAAAGAAACTTGAACAAAAAACTAATATAATAGAAACCACAATAGAATAAACAAACCCTTAGTAATACAATGCCGTATTCACTTCAAGGTTCCTGCTGACTGAACACCCAATTCACTCCTAAGAGCTGGTCTGAAGTTTCTGCGGGATTATCGGCCATGTCATCGTGCGAATGCATGACCCTAGTCAGCTCCTCTATTTAGTTAAATGCTATATATCTCAGTGGTTCTCGACCGGGGTGAACATGACACCCTAGGGCAGGGGTGGGTAAACCGTTGCCCACGGGCCATATGTGGCCCTCGAGAGCATTTAATGTGGCCCGTGAAGCTTTGGTAAAAAAGCAATCTGTAAAATTTTACACAATTTTATATTACTTTTGGTAAAATTATGACAATAAAACCTTTAGTTTTGAAAATTTTGTCCTACAATCCTTGTTTGTGCTTGTTTTTCACTTGTGTATGATTCCTAAAAATCTAAGCAATTTCCGATTTAAACTCTAATCTGGCCCGCCTAAGCATTGGCATCTTTCAATGTGGCCTGCTGAAGAATTTTCAAACACTGATGCAGCCCGCCATGCAGAAAAGTTTGCCCATCCCTGCCCTAGGGTGATGTGTCGGGAATTGAGGGGTGACGAGAATACAGGCGACCCCCGGTTTACGACGCCCTTGGTTACCGACGATTCGATGTTACCACCAAACGGTAAACGGCGTTTTGTTTCTATGAAGTCCCTGGAAAAATATTTTCGTTTGCTGAAGTGTCCCGGGTTCCAATCCAGGAGACAATTGTATTTTCCCATAAGTTTACACAGGATTTTTGATTTTTCAGAGTATATAACACTTCGGTATGAGCACAAAGAGCTGATTAGTTTTAGTACATTACCAGTTAACCGGAAGTCGAGGTTTATTCGAAACCCGATTAAAAGAATATATAAGACACACGTATCTAATTTTTACTCTCACCATACGTAGTATAAGGAAAGTATTGTGATCACAAAAAAAATCAACTTCAAGATTTCAACGGAAATACATGTTTTGAGGTCCCTAGAACACGTTTACACTATTTTCGGAATGATATGTGTGGGGGGGGGGGGGGGGGGGGGATGTATGGATGTATGTGATTGTGGGCGCTCTAACTCAAAAAGTACTTATCATATTAATACCATATTTCATATATAACACTTTTGCCGGAGAACAAAGAACTGATTAGTTTTTAGACAATCCAGGTTAACCGGAAGTCGAGGTATATTCGAAGCCCGATTCGGTTTTTGTGATATTTCCCCGATAATACGTCATTATAGTGTACATCTACCATTACAAAAAATGTAGATAATGTAGTTTCCTACAACTTTTATTTGAAACAATTTTCCATAGCAATTATTGTTTAGGAATTATTTATAAAAAATTGTTTTTTTTGGTTTCCGTCAAATATCTCCTTAAAAACGTTGTCAGTGCCAAAATCGTAGAGAATAATATTTCTTCCAAGTTTTGTTTGAAACAAATTTTCGTAGAACCATCCCTTTTGGAAATATTCAACTTATTCGTAAATTCCAGTATACAGTGCCAACAGCTAGCGGTGAATTCTGTAAACATATTCAACATCCTATATATTATGCATGTAAGTGAAGCTGCCTGCATATGAAGCCTCATGTAATTATATCGGCGTATTTCTCGAGAACCGTTCCTCGTAAAGATATGCAGTAAACGGCATTTTGTTTCTACTGGCTATGAGGTCCCTGGAAAAATATTTTCGTCTGCTAAAGTATCCCTGGTTCGAATCCAGGAGACAATTATATTTTCCCATAAGTTTACACGGATTTTCGATTTTTTAGAGTGCAAGGTTTTTTTCCTTCATACAATAAATTACGTAAATAAGGACCGATTTCCTTCTTTTTTGCTTTATTCGATGGCTAAAGCTTTATACTATCTTATTATTGCATTGTTTACATGGTACACAGTCGAAGTATTCAGAAATACGCATTCTTTTTCGAAGTTTTGCAGATTTTTCATACTCATTCAGGGCATTGCCAAGGAGACTCTCATTGTTGCCTCTGATTCATTTAATGCCAATTAAACCTTCAAATAGATGAAAGAAAACGTTGTTGCTGTCTTCTCTTCATTGATAATCTAAATAAATGCTTGCATTGACGTCGCCTTTATAGTAGGTGCTGTAAGAAGTTAAAAGCAGTCGTTGATTGACACTTGAAGGAAAGAAACTGTTTGTGAGTTTGTCTATAAGGGTGCAACGATAATCATTGGAACTAAGGTAATGTAGAATTAAAAATTTTTCCCCTTTCAATATACCGCGATATTAAACTAGCATTGAGTAACTCTGTGACATTGTGGTCACGTAATTACTCTAATATATTGCTGTAAAATCGCAGAAAATTAAAAAATGCCAAGGGGTAGACCAGTGAATAGGAGAGGTGTTAGCCCAGCTAGAGCTGCCAGAGAAAGGAAGAGGAGCCAGAGATCAAAGGAAGAGTATTTTAGGAAAGAAAGGGATAAGGAAGCTCATAGGATTGCCCGTGTAGATGAGGAGCGGAAAGTACATGAAAGTCAAAGAAATAGGGAAACACTTAAAATGAATAGGGAACAAAGAAGATCTAACCTAGGGCCGAACTATTTAGATTATTTGCAAGCGTAGCTGCAGCGGGCTGCTAGTATAATTTACGGTAATAAGTACGACTATTCTTCTATGATACGAAATTATAATTTTGCCTTATTTGCTATTCATAATAATGTAATTATCTATTATTTGCTATTCATAATAATGTAATTATCTATACCCCAAATATGGAGAAAGTCATGTGTTGGCCACATCAGATTTTTTGTTTATAGGTAAAGTATAGAAACTTTTAATTGGCAAGCCAGTGGCATAGCTAGGGTCTTCAGTGCCCAGGGGCAAGGAATCTTGGCACCCCTAAGGGGTATATTCCCAGTCTGGCCCATATGACCTTTTTTCTTGCCGCCAAGTTCCAGGGGGAGGGGTTTACGGGGTCTTCTGTTCTCGGTTTAGCATGTTGGCATCTTTAAGCAATTCCCTGCTTTGCTAACCCATGCAACAAACATATTTGAATGGGAAATTGGTGTAAGGCTAAATGGCAAGAGATGTCTCAACTCAATTGCTAATCCCCCTGGCACATCAGCACAACATCATTTACAAGTGAGATCCAATCTAAGGAAATATATAGGCAAAAAAGTCTGATATGGCCAACACAAGACTTTCTCCATATTTGGGGTATAGATATTTAAATTATTATGAATAGCATTATGAGGCAAAATTATTATTTCGTATCGTAAAAGAATACAGTCCTTATTGCTGTAAATTAGGTATATTTTGAATATGATTACAGAATTCACTGCTACATGGTGGTGGCGCTATATACTCTAAATTAAGAAAAAGCAAAATATCTCCGAAATGGATTGTTCTACAAAAATTTGTTTCAAACAAAACCTGGAAGAAATATTATTCTCTACAACTTTGTTCCTCACGAAGATTACCAATAATGACGTTTTTAAGGAGATACTTGACAAAAACAGAAAAAACCGATTATTAATTCTATAATAACCCAGGTATGTTGGTTAGTTGGTCACGCTTTCACGATGGCCGATATAGAGCGTTTTAACAAACTTCCCGAATAGGTAGAAGTTTGAAATTTGGCAAGGATGCCTGATTAACATATTTTAAGGTAATGATGAAAATAAATCTCCAAAAAGATGCTGGGTTCGACTCCAAAGAAGACATTTGCATTTTCCGTAAGGTAACGTAAAATTCCATTTTTTGGCATGCAGGCTTTTATTGTTTTAGAAATTAAAATTAGAAGGTTTTAACCTACGCTCTTCGGATCTGAACCATTTTGAAGAAAAAATTACAAAGTTTCTTATTCTGTTCATCTTTTTCCACATACAGTTCGAAATCACTCATGTTATACGTTTAATTCACATATTTTGTGGATATATTGCCATTTTAACAGGATGTTGCCTTGGCTACCAATTATATTGTTATACCTCAAAATCCTATTGTTATATCAAGCTTTATGGGTGTAAGCGTGCTTTGAATGCTTTTAATATTAGATAGGGAGGGAGGGATAGAAAGGGAGGGAGAGGGAGGGAGTGAGAGAGTGAGTTAGGGGAAGGGA
Organism: Uropetala carovei; assembly: GCA_036926305.1. Classification (NCBI taxonomy): domain Eukaryota; kingdom Metazoa; phylum Arthropoda; class Insecta; order Odonata; family Petaluridae; genus Uropetala; species Uropetala carovei. The sequence goes on along the minus strand of JAXCHB010000037.1, from coordinate 4,097,009 downwards.
GTGAGGTGGAGGGAGTGAGGGGGAGGGAGAGAGGAGAGGGAGGGAGGGAGAGATATGGAGAGACATGGAGGGAGGGAGACAGACAGACAAATGACTTTATTGTGGGCAAAATTGAGACTAATAGTCTCTTCTTACATCTAAGAGAGAGAGAGGGAGTGAGGGAGAAGGGAAGGGGAGGGAGGAGAAGGAGAGAGAGGGGGGTGGGGGAGAGAGGCAACTATTTTAAGGTTAACTAAAGATCCCATCATATTGATGGGCAATTACGTTAGTTTATAAATAATTCCTAAACAACAACTGCTACGGAAAATCATTTCAAATGAAAGTTTTAGGAAATTACATTCTCTATAACCTTTGTATAGAATTGTATATACAATAATGATGTTTTAATGGAGAAATATTGCAAAAAACATCGGGTTTTGAATAAACCTTGACTTCCTGTTATCCGGTATTGTCCAAAAACTAATCATTTCTTTATGCTCATGCTAAAGTGTTATACATGAAGTTTGGTAACGATATGGCAAGTACTTTTTGAGTTAGGGCGCCCACAATCACATACACACACACAGACATCATTCCGAAAATAGTCTAAAAGTGTTCTAGGGACCTCAGAATGTGTATTTCCATTGAAATCTTGAAGTCGATTTTTTTCGTGATCACAATACTTTCCCATTACTATGTATGGAGAAAGTAACAAGAGTGTAACCCGAAGCCCGAAGAATGAGTGATAATCCCAAAGACTTTGAGTGAGATATGAAGAGGTGGCAACCTGAGTTGCTACCTCAAATTCGTCAATGACCCAGAGATTTCCTAATTTAACTCGGAGATTCTCACGCACAAGGTTTTAGCTGCTGATGCGATAAGATTTTTTCCGTGTGTATTTCACAAATTAGACGTGTTTCTTCTAAGATTCTAAAGGCTCCTGTATTTCCAAACTAAAAAGAAATGTGCTGACTGAAGAGAAAATGTAATATCGATGCTCTCAAGACTGTTTACTTCATAGAGAGCATTCTGACATTTTTTCGTACGTGACGATATACTAGCATGGGTTTGGGATTAGACTTTGGACAAAACCCAAGCGATAGTTATGGTCTGTAATAAGCACCATCAGTTTTTAGGTCTTCTAAAGTGTATTTTCAAAACATTGTAGCTAATCTTGCTGCCTTGAATTGTGGAGTGTCTAGGGCAGTGATGTCGAACCTATGGAATGTGTGCCATAAGTGGTACGCAGGACAATTTTGGTTGGCATGCCAAAGAAAGGTGAATATCAATCAATGAATTTATCGTACTTATTTAGTGCTGAAAAAACATTTGTGTTATTTAGTTAACTATTGTAAACATTTTTATGGTTACAAATTTCAATCTCTTATGCCTTGTTCACGAATTTAATTTAGTTGGCATGCACAGAAAAATCAAGGATTTTTTTGTGTCATGCGAAGCAGAAAAGATTCGATAATTTCAGTAATATTGGCACACAGGCAATAGAAGGTTTGCCATCACTGGTCTAGGGCAGTGTTTCTCAAAGTGAGGGGCGTGACCCACAAGGGGGGCACGAAGGTATCTTTGGAGGGGGGCATGGAAAAATTCTCGGCATACTTTTGCGTACAATGAATTCTTTTTACGATGAATAAATTGTATATATTAGAAAGTGATTGCAAAATTAAATTGAAGTCATTATTGAATCAGTATATTTTATTGAAACTCAGTAAAAATAGCATGGGGAAAGGATGCTGCTGCAAATGTAATACCACAATGTGCCTGCATACTGTTGGCCATGTTTCTCCGGCTGGCTGCGTCATGTGAGACAGGGTTTTCAGCTCTGGCCTTCATGAAATTCAAATATCGTTCGAGGTTGAATATTAAGAAAGAATTAAGTGTAGCCATTTCTGAAATGCAACCACAATTTGAAGAACTCTGCTCAACAATACAGGCCCATCCATCCACAATGAACATATTGAAAAAGTAAACTTGTCACATATAATTTTTACTATGCCTATTTGTTTGTGTTTCTAACCTCACCAATATTTTCTTGTATTATTTTTGTAATTTTACCTTTTGTGTTTTTACTAACTATTGTACCATATTCATGATCCTCAGCTAACACACCATTGCTACGTAATTATTAATTTTCATGGCCTTTGAAAAGAGCCCTGAAAATATGACTACAGTGTTGCAAATGCATTTAATTGTCAATTCTTTCGTGATCCTCATGTTACTTTTACCGCCTCTGAAAAAGCCACGAATATATAACTGTAACATTGCAAAGACAATATTTAAATCAATTCTTTCGTGGACTTGAGGTTAACATTGCTCCACTGCTACGTACGTATCACTTTTTACCGCATATGAAAATAACCGTGAATACATGACTATAATGTTACACAGACATAATATTTAAGATAGGTACTGCTCTTGCTGCAGAGATTTCTCACCTAGTGAATCCCCTCACGCATCCCTGTTTATCCCCTCATGCAGGCGTCCATGTATACGCCGGTATGCGTCAAGTTTCTATGAACGTGTAGTGCTTATGTTTGCCTAATACGAGGAGCTTGTTAAAATTACTGGTTTTAACACATTGATTTGTTTCATTAAGTTATAGTGGATACATAATCTACAAATACGTGTTTTTTAACGTTAATTTTGTCCTTAATCACAAGGGTATATTATTTCTTATTGCACAACTTTCATTTAATTATTAATGCATTAATTTTCAGATTCTAGTTAAAGTTTGTTAGGTGTATAACAATATCCTTCATTATGCCGTGTATAATATTAAGTACAATATTTACAAATAATACACAAGTAATTAATGTTTATGAATAAATTAATTTTAGACCCATAATGGACATGGTAAATCGTAGAAAAAGACGGCTGCTGAAAATAGAAATGAAGTTAGCAATTTTCCAAGCCATTGATGAGGGGAAAAGAAAATTAGATGTGGCAGAAACCTTTGGCATGCCACCGTCGACTCAAACATGTATTTTAAATAAACGTAAAGAAACATCAAGGTTTCATCAATAAAAGATCTCGGGCAGTGAGAAATGAAGAATTTGGTAAATGTGTGTTTGATTGGTTGTTGGAAGCTAGAGCCAGAAGCATACCCATATCTTGGCCTATTCTGCAACAGTAGGCTAGGGAAATGGCACTGAAAATGGGAATAGATGGCTTTCAGTGGTCAAATGGATGGCTACAGAAGTTTCAAGTGCGCTGGAACCTAAGAACTTTACAAATTTGTGGGGAAGAAGCTTCTGTAAGTACAATTGTGGTAGAAGAGTGGAAAAAGACTGCAAAGAATTTTAATGCAGATGAGGCTGGATTTTTTTTATAACTTACTCCCAGATAGATCTATTGCAGTTAAAGGAGAATCCTGCCATGGAGGGAAAAAATCGAGGAGAGATTTACAGTGCTTTTCTGTACCAATTCAGATGGCTCTGAGAAATTAGAGCCACTTGTGCTTGGGAAATATAAAAAAGAATATAAAGAATATAAAAAAACTTCCCTGTTTATACAGAAATTCTAAAAAGTCATGGATAACTGCAGTTTTATTTAGTGAGTGGCTAAGCATGCTTGATTCAAAGATGGGCATAAAGAATAGAAAAACAGTTCTTTTTCTGGATCAGTGCACTGCTCACAACGTTGAGGGGATTGTGTTGCGAAATGTTAAAATAGTGTATTTTCCTCCAAATACCACAAGTAAACTGCAACCATTAGATCAGGGCATAATTTCTAGCGTTAAGAGAAATTACAGACAGCAGTTGGTGCTCTATATTTTAAGAAACGTGGATGAAACAAATGATCTTACAAAATTTAAATGGAATATATTGCAGGCCATGCATAGGCTCTGCCTATCATGGAATTATGTTCAATCAGCCTCTATTAATAAATGCTTCATAAAGGCAGGATTTATGAGGACAACATATGAGGAAGATGAAGTATCAGATGCTGAACTTTTGTAATGGGGTGAAATCACTAAAATAATTCATCTTCAAACATCATTTAATGATTTTATTAATGTTGACACTTCCCTATTAACTTGTGCACCAACTGAGGGAGAAATGGTAGAAGAAGTGGAGATAGAAGTTGAAAGGGAGACTATAGCAGAGACTAATAAGGAAGAAGAAGAAAATGATGAAGAGGAATTAATTCCAACTCCAAAAAAGAGTGAAGTGCAAGAGGCTTTGAGTGTGCTAGAAAGATTTTTAATGAATATGGAGGATTGCAGTGGTGATAATCTCTTGCTACTAAATAAAATAGAAAATGTTGTAACCAATGAATTTAAGAAAAAGATTTCACAGACTGAATTATCAGCTTTTTTTCCTGTAAACAATAGGTAAAGTACATATTCATTTTTTGTTCAGTTAGGTTTGTATATATATTATAAATATATTAAATCTATGTTGTGTATATATAAATATACTACAGTAAACCCCCGCTTATTTATTTACAAATAATCGGTTTCTTCGGTTTCCATCAAATATCTCCTTAAAAACATTGTAATTGGTCATCTTCGTGAGAACCAAAGTTGCAGAGAATAATATTTCTTCCAAGTTTTGTTTGAAACAAATTTTCATAGGACCATCCATTTCGGAGATATTTTTCTTTTTCTTAATACCAATATACAGCACCACCACCATGTAGCGGTGACTTCTGTAAACATATTCATAATATACCTACTGTATATTCCGGCATATAAGTCGACCTTTGAAGCTTAAAATAATTTTCCTAAAACTTAGAGTCGACTTATACGCCGAACATAAAAATGCGAACCTTAAACTGCTCATGAATAACATAGATATTTACGAAGACTGTTGATCTCTCAGTGTAAGTGATCACCATTTTGAATCAGCTGCTCCATTGTTTACATTTTCCAACAGTTATGTAATAAGATTTAAAATAATTAATTTTAGTAGTTGTTAAAAATTCAAATCATAGTTTTTTTTTCTTTTTATTAGGTACTCAAATCTCAAAAATATGAACGATATATTTGCAATTACAGAAATGAAGGATAAATAGAAATACTGTCAATAGATGGCAGTATGGTTTTATGGCTAATTCAGACTTGCTTTTATTGCCTTCTATTTGGCTTTTAATGATCTTTTTTTAAATGAAACCAATGAATTAATAAGTAAAAAAATCGACTGCATATTTGGGAATAGGTGGTACATTTTACAATCCAAAAAATTCCTCGTATTCTTCGTCCATCCCAAAGAGTTTATGAAATTCATCTCGAGCAATTTCAGTGCTGTCAACCTCGTAAGGATCCCACTCTGTATCAGATGTTAAAAATTCGAGTTCATTATCATCTTCCCACAATAAATTATCTTCCTCATCGTCCGTGGAATTTGATATTCCGCATTTTTTGAATGACTTGGTGATGGTTTCTGCTTTAATATCATTCCACGATTTTATAATCCATTCACACAAAACATTAAGCGGGGCTGCACATACATTTCCACCTTTCGTGAAAGTTTTTTCTCCGTCAACCATCCACTTATTCCATTCGGCACGAACGTGATCCTTAAATGGCTTGTTGAGGCACACGTCCAAAGGTTAAACTAGAGACGTTGCACCCCCAGGTATAAAAACAATATCCGTATTATTTATTTTGAAGCACTTCTTGATGTCTTTTGTTATGTGGCATCGGAACATGTCAGAAACAAGTAAGCTACGCTCTTTACATAGGCCACCGGGTCGCCTATTCCAAACATTATCTACCCACAATTTCATTCCACCTTCATCCATCCACCCTTTTTCATGGAAATGAACAAAAACACCCGTGGGAAACTTAATTTTTGGCTTAGTTTTCCGTTTGAAAATCACTATGGGTTTCAACTTCGTTCCGTCGGCCAAGCAGTCTAACACCACCGTGAATCTTGTATTTTCATTCCCGGTAGTTTGTATTATAATAGTTTTTGCACGTTTTAAGTCAATAGTTCGGTTGCTGGGCATAGCAAAATTAATAGGCGTTTCATCCATGTTACCGATGTGAGATAATGGGTACTCGTGTGTTTGCCGCATTCTAATTACAAATTGCTGGAAACTGGTAATTTTGTCATCGAGATCTTTAGGAAGTTTCTGTGCAATCTTGGTTTTCTGCCACAACACCAGTGATTTTCTTTTCAAAAACCAGGTACACCAACTAGCTGTTGCCTTGAATCCTTTGTTTAGTTCTGGATTTGATTTAGCCCACTTAAGCACATATATGCATACTGCATTTCGTGTGACGATGTGGCCATTCTTTCGATTTTGGAGCACTCATTCCGAAACATGTTCCTCAATATCAGGCCAATGACTGCTGCTGGCTCTCATTGCACATTTTGTCTTTGGCATCTTGATCATTGTAGATTCGTTCTTTCTCCAATCTCACACCAGCTTTTCACTAACACCAAATTTCCTTGCTGCAGCACAGTTATTTGATGATTTGGCGAATTTCACTACGTTTAACTTGAAACCAGCTTCGTATTTCATTCCTTTTTGCAAACGAAGCCATGATGAAGGAATTTTAATTTCTAGGAATTTACCGCAATCACTGTGACCATCTGTCCCCCATTCAGTTGGCAAATTATTAAGTCCTCATCCCACACACGGTGGTGATATTCGTAAAATGCCCTGCAAAGTCTTGATTTCAATAAAAATCATTTTCTGTTTAAAAAGGGGAAAATTGCAAGTATGAAAACTATCCTTGAGTAATATTTTATTGAATTTCACCATCATAGAGATTGAAAGCGATCACCTGTGCTGTGCAGACGATGCCCGAGATTCTACCGCTCGACATTCAACTGTTCGATATTCTACAGCATTTGGTCGAATTTCTTTCGATTGAATCGTTAGCAGCCGACATCAATCGAATTAGTAGAAACTTTTTTAGTGGGTCAAAGCTTTCCGAGAATAACAGTTTCTTATTGGTCAAAATTAAAACACTTGTCATATAGAATGCTCAAAAAGAAAAGCACGGACTCTGAACAGTATTTATGTACTATTATTATGTTTATTTCTGTTTTGTTAAAACCTGAATTGTACAAGACTTTGATTTTGTCTGAAAACGATTTCATGAGAAGTATTTTTAAGTGAAAAAGTGGGGGTCGACTTATACGGAGAACATATACCTAATCCCATATTTTCAATCGAAAAAGTAGCGGTCGACTTATACGCGGGTCTACTTATACGCGAGGTCGACTTATACGCGGGGTCGACTTATACACCGGAATATACGGTAATTTACAGCAATAAGGACGACTGTATTCTTTTACAGTACGAAATAATAATTTTGCCTTATAATGCTATTCATAATACCGTATCTGCTCGAATACAAGCCTATGTTTTTTGTCAAAATTTATCATGAAAAAATCACACCTCGGCTTAAATGAGAGTCCGAGGAAAATTTGGGTTATGGTTAAATCTGGAAGCCTCTCATTGCCTTCGCGTTCAAATGATAGTACTATATTTTTCGTAAAGTAAATATTTGACCTACGATTAATATATATAAAAATATCCTGGCGAGATCGCTTGCGTAATTTGACGATTACGCAAAATGCGTTGAGGGCTTTGAACGCTCAACTGTTTGAATTTCGGTAAAACTTTACATGGAACGTGTATAATTATAAAAATGCAGTTTATTAAGGCAATGTATATGCTAATTACATTGGAAATAGACTTGGATGAAAAAATATCTTGGTGAGATCGCTTGGGTAAATGACGATTACGCAAAATGCGTTGACTGCTTTGAACGCTCAACTGTTTGAATTTCGGTAAAACTTTACATGGAACGTGTATAATTATAAAATTGCAGTTTCTTAAGGCAATATATATGCCAATTTCATTGGAAATAGACTTGGATGAAAAAATATCTTGCCGAGATCGTTGTTACTATATTTGACCTTTTGTGTAAATGAAGATGAATAAAGTTATTGCCGCTGAATGTGGAACATTATTCAGCGATGCAAAATTATTAATTGGAGTAATATTTCAAAATGTCAACAACTAAACCATTTCCCGCACATTTCTTCGATCTCGAATAATGTATTCTAAGATGTGCATGAATGCCTGGCACACTTCAGCATAAAATCTACGAAATTTATGTTTTTGCCAATAATTATTGAAATTTTTGGAGGGTCGGCTTCTATTTGGGCTGATACGGTAATTTAAATATTGTTACGTGTTCGTGGGTAGCGAAAGGATCGACAGAAATGACGACAATGGTAGCCTTTATAAATTTTATTTCTTTCTCCCTCAATGTTCTCGGCCGCACTCCTTCCTTCCTTCCTCACTTGACTTGATGCGCCGCTAGACCGCCGTCCGAAGTGCCCCAACTCTGCTCGACACTCCCTTTTTATACCACTGGTGTCAGCCCTCGACCCTTCTGGAGCCTTCTTTGCGCTGGTATTTCTCGAGGCTTCGAGAGAGGCGTCGACGCCTCTCTCGCCGACGGTCTTGTTGAATGGGCCTGTCTGCTGCCCCGCCGCTCGCCACACTGACCCCCCACAAAAATGGTAGTTCATCCTGAACTCTGCTATGGTTCTGCCCCGTGATATGGTGCAAGCCAGTTGATGTGCAAAACTTTCATTTTGGCTTTTGGGCTCCGCTGAATCCTGTAGACGACATCATTAATTCTCTTGATGACCCTATATGGACCTTCCCACTTTGATTGAAGTTTGGGCGACTTCCCTTTCTTCCATTGGGGATTGAACAGCCACACTAGATTTCCTTCCCCAAACCCAGAGGAGTTCGACCAAGCATCATACCTGCTTTTCATTCTTTCCGTGGCTAATCGGAGATGCTTTCTCGCGTGGTTATGAACACATGCCATTCTCTCCTGCAGTTCCGCAATATAATCGCTGCTATCGCTTTCATCACACCCAGGTCGACCAAAGTCTATGTCACAAGGGAGCCTTATCTCCCTACCGAACACCATTCGCGACGGAGTTTCGCCCGTAGTTTCATGAACCGATGCTCTGTAGGCCATCAAAAATAGGGTATATGCTCGTCCCAGCGATCCTGATGCTCGTCCACTACTTTGGACAAGTGTTCCAACAGTGTCCGATTAAAACGCTCCACCATCCCATCTGACTGCGGGTGGAGCGGGATTGTTCGGGTCTTCCGCATTCCCAGTATACGACACATTTCCTGAAAAATTCCCGATTCAAAATTCCACCCTTGGTCCGTGTGAAGCTCGTTAGGAACGTCAAATCTACTAACCCAGTTTGTTGCTAATGCCTCCGCCACGGTGGACGCTTCCTGGTTTGGTAGCGGATAAGCCTCGGGCCATTTAGTGAAGTAATCCATGACTACCATCACATATTTGTTCCCAGATTTCGTCCGTTGGAAAGGTCCGGCGATATCCAATGCAACTCGTTCGAAAGGGACTCTGATGTTATAGATTTTTAGTTTATCCCTTGCTCTTCTCCCTGGTCCTTTTGTGGCAGAACAGCTGTCGCATTTTCTGCACCATCTCTCCACATCTTCTTTGCAGTGAAGCCAATAAAATCGGTCCCTAATCTTCGCTAAAGTCTTGTTAACTCCGAGATGACCACCAGACACTCCGCCGTGGATTTCCTGAAATACTTCCGCAACCTTAGACTTCGGGAGCACCAACTGCATACTTTCCATCTGCTGATTCCCAGCGCCGCTTGAGTATTCTGTTTTCAACTACCAGGGAGTACCATTGTGCCCAGTAACTTTTTACCTCTTTGCTAATGTTGGAAATATCCGCCCAAAGTGGATGCTTACCATCCGTTTTCCATTTCAGTATTAGCCCTACCTCCATATCCTGTTCCAGTTCCTTTCGTATTGCATTAGTGTCCCATATTTCTGGTGCTCTGAGCTGCAGCCGTTCGACTCTTATGCACTTGTCCTTGTCCTCTATTTGGCGACATTGACGACATTCCGCTATGCATGGACGGCGAGAAAGTGCATCAGCATTTCCGTGAGCTCTTCCCTTCTTTATTATTATTGAGAAACTGTAATTCTGAAGACATTCAATCCACCTCGCAACTTGTCCTTCAGTATTCTTCAGCCTCAGCAGCCATTTGAGCGCTGTGTGATCTGTCCTTATGGTGAACGATCTTCCATACAGGTAATGGCGGAAGTGATGCACCGCCTTCACTACCGCCAGGAGTTCCAAATGTGTGGTGCAATAATTGCGCTCCGGCTTACTTAGCATCTTACTGAAGAAAGCTATGGCTCTTTCTTGTCCCTCCTGCATTTGTGACAACGCAGCGCCTATTCCTGTCTGACTGGCATCAGTATCCAAGATGAAATCCCCTGGTCTCGTGGGTATGCCAAGACTGGTGCCGTTGTTAGACTGATCTTGAGTTTGTCGAATGACTTCTGGCATTCCTGGTTCCATATAAAGGATTGTTTCTCCTCTGTCAAGCAGTGCAGGGGTTTCGCGACTTCGGAGAATCCCTTGATGAACCTCCGATAGTAAGAACAAAAGCCTAAGAAACTCCTTATTTCTGTTTTGTTCTTCGGGATCCCCCAGTCTTGCACTACCCTAACCTTCTCTGGATCCACCCCTACTCCTTGACCAGATACCACATGGCCCAAGTAGGCGACCTTTTTTTTGAAAAGTTGACATTTCTTAGGACTAAGACGTAGGTTTGCGCCATGTAGCCGAAGTAGAACGTTCCTGAGGTTTTGAAGTCCTTCCTCGAAATTTCTTCCAAGGATGATAATGTCCTCTAGATATACGAGACATTGAGACCAGTTCAACCCTTTAAGCACTCCCCATTAGTCGTTCAAAAGTGGCAGGGGCGTTGCACAGGCCAAAGGGCATCACTCTAAACTGCCAAAGTTTATTGACGGTGGTGAACGCCGTTTTCTCTTTATCCTCCTGGGAGAGCTCCACCTGCCAATATCCCGTCTGGAGATCCAGCGTTGAAAACCACATTGATCCTGACAGGGCGTCTAATGTGTCCTCGATGCGAGGTAGAGGAAAAGTCATTCTTCGTGACAGCGTTGAGGATGCGGTAATCCACACAAAAACAGGATGTTCCATCTTTCTTTTTAACAAGGACTACAGGGGATGCCCATGGCCCAGAGGAAGGTTCGATTACTCCTTGGCTGACCATGTCTTGAATGAGTGAGTCTACTTCACCTTGCTAAGCCAAAGGAACTTGTCGAGGGCTTTGTTTGATCGGTTGCTCCTGTCCTACATCAATCTTATGTCGAATAAGATTCGTACGTCCCAAATCTCCACATCCCGAAATTCTCTGAGGAGATTCTTAAGATCCTGGTGTTCCGCCGGTGTGAGTTCCTGAGATGCGTCTCTATTGAGGGCGTCTAACTCTAACGGAAACACCTCCTCGGAGCCTTGGCTTGTCCCCATATCGTTTCCCGAGTAGACTGTCGCCACAGGGTGTCCTTCAGCCAATTGAGACCCTGCTTGTATGTTCAACGTGACATCTGATAAGTGAGCTACACGTACCGCCATGTACTCACTCCCAAAGTTCGGTAAAGTCTTCCCTACTACCAATCCGGAAGGGACATAGCTCGACGTAGCCCGCTCTGCTATCACTAGCATCCTTCGGCCTTTCCCCTTTGCAGTCACCGGAACCACCGCTTCTGATCGAGGCGGAACCTTTACCGTTGTGGTGGTCCTGAGAGTCATGTGCGAATCAGGCAATCTGTCGTGGTTTTCGAGCAAAGCCACTTCATGGTCCGCTAAACGCAGAGAGTTCCGGGTGATATCCACAACACACCCATTCCGGCGTAGGAAATCCATCCCTAAAATGCATTCATCGGCTATTTCAGCAACGTATGCCAGCTGTGAAATTTTCCGACCGCCAAGACCAATTTCCAGCTCACACTCGTGCAATACATGTGCCGTCTCTCCGGTGACGGTCTTCAGTATTAGCTTCCTGCAGGGTTCCGTCGTCTTGATCCATTGCCTACGGACTACATTCACTTCGACCATGGTCACACTAGCTCCAGTATCTACTACCACATGACAGTCTCTGCCGTTGATGGTCCCTTCGGCTAGTAAACCTGAATGGGAGCCGATCCCGCCAATGTTCACGAACTGGGACTCTTCTAGTGTAGCCAGTCCCTGCCCCTCGAGACCAGCTAGTTCTCGTTTCCCTGTTCCTTCGGAGGACTTGGGATGGCATCACCGCTTCTTCTCCATGTCCTACAGTCTCTCTGAAGATGACCGCTTCTTCCGCAGTTCCAGCAACGCAGGCGTGCTCCCTGTGGATTCTCCCTTCTGGTTTCTCGGATGACTTCCCTAATCTGCCTAACCACCTCGGTTGCTTCATTTCCGGGAATGCCATCGTGTTCAGCAACGGAAACTTCTCTAACGTTGGTTAAACATCTGGAGGCCCGTTTAGCTGCGTCGTTGGTAAGGGCAAATACCAGTGATTCACTACTCTTTCTCTTCCCGCTCATGCGCACGGCTTGCTGCAACTCTATGTCCCTCAGGGCATTCACGAAGGTATCTGTTTGTAATTCTTCCAGGAAATCAGGGACAGCATTTGGATAGGCAAGGCGGGCCAGCCGTTTAATATCCGACTCTAATTCCTGCAATGTTTCTCCCAGTTTCTGCATTCTTGTTCGTAACTGCAGTTGACATACTTGTTGTAGGTGATCGTCACCGTATCTCAGCTGCATTGCCGAACAAAGACTGCTAAACTCCCTGCGCTGGTCAACTGGAATGGTTTGAAGGATTTCCGATGCTGTCCCCTGCAGCGATAGAACAAGATCAGTGGCTTTCTCTTCCTCAGTCCAACGATTGACTTGAGCTGCGGCATCAAATTGGGTCCTATAAATCGCCCACGGTATTGTTCCGTCGAAGGCAGGTACCTTGAACTTGCCCCTCGATGACCCATCTTCGAGGTTATTAGTGCCTGCGTACGAATGACGCAACCCAGTCCTTACGTGGTCTAGTTGCTCTTGAAGCCGGTCAATCCGTAGCGCGTTCCTTTCCACGTTTCCCAATCTTTCATCCACTTTCTGAAGTTGGCCCGCAAGGTCATTTTCCACCCTCCGTAATTCTTCATCCTCTCTTCTAAACTTTCCATCTATTTCCGCTTCTATGCGTTTTACGGCCCATACGATGTCGGTTCTTAGTTCCTCAGTGGCAGCTTTATGGTCGTGGAACTCAGTCTTTTGTTCGTGCATCATCGTAGTCAGTTGCTGCAACAGAGTTATTACCTTAGATGACTCTTGGTCATCCCTGTTTTCGGTTTCTACTAGGGCCGCCGAACCGCCTCCTGCCGCTTCATCGATGAACAAATAGGTCTCAGGATCCTTGCCTTCATCTTTCAATGCTTTTCCAGGCGATCCATCAAGTCGCTTTTGTTGCCACCCAGATGTAGGGATCGATTGGCCAACTCACTTCTCAGCTCCTGAACACTTAATTCTGCTAACGACCTACCGGTGCCGTCCATACCGCCGATCCCACTTCTGGCACCAAAATGTTACGTGTTCGTGGGTAGCGAAAGGATCAATGGAAATGATGACAACGGTAGCCTTTATAAATTTTGTTTATTTCTTTCTCTCTCAATGTTCTCGGCCTCACTCCTCCATCCTTCCTCTCTCGACTCGATGCGCCGCTAGGCTGCCGTCCGAAGAAGTGCCCCAACTCTGCTCGACGCTCCCTTTTTATATCGCTGGTGAGCCCTCGACCCTTCTGGAGTCTTCTTCGCGCCGGTATTTCTCGAGGCTTCGAGAGAGGTGTCGACGCCTCTCGCCGACGGTCTCGTTGAATGGGCCTGTCTGCTGCCCTGCCGCTCGCCACAATATCTACACCCCAAATATGGAGAAAGTCATATTGGCCACATCAGATTTTTTCCTTTTAAGCTCAATGCCTTCAGTCAGGCTGATACATGTAGATATGCATTTGTACGGCTGCACATTATATTTGTATATTTATTTTACAACTTGCATGTGTGTGCTTGTATATAAAATAACTTTTACACGTGTATTGTAATAACATTGTGTTTGGGGGGCACCAGTTTTTGGCAGATTCCAATAGGGGGCTCGGGGGTGAAAAGTTTGAGAACCACTGGTCTAGGGTGATCAAATATGGTTGACTATTTTAAGAGAGAGACCCGTCAAAAAAGCAGTTTATTAAAAATTTTACAGGACTTTTTTAACTTTGAAATTAAGACAAAAGATATTCTTTGAAAGTATATAAGAAAAAATTATTTTTTTACAAAGAAACCTATACAAGATGAATACCTAGCAAATAAAAAGAACTAAAGAATCATTCTTGAATAATAAAACTAAATTGCACTTAATACTTAGAACATATTCGCAAAGAATAGTTTTCGTCATAGTAAGACAATATTTCTTGTAAGAGTTTTTGCGCTATAGAATTAGAAGTGTTTTTACTTGAAAATGTCTGTTGGCAAAGACATGATTGACATTGTGACTCATGCCTATTGATTTCCACTATGCCATGCCGACTTACTTTGCTCAGATTTCTGGCAAATCTCAAGTTACAACTCTAAATAAATAAATGCATAAACTTACCGTTTTGGGTAACTTGTAATCGGAAATATGTTACATTTTCTTTTATTACTTAAAATATATGGGATTACGTATCCTACAGAAATCAATGAAGGAAATGAAATGATGCATTAGATGTTCTAATTTAGTTGATATCTTAAATTATCTTATGGTAATTGATTATCATTTTATAAATGTGCTTTTTTCTAGATAAAAGGTAATTGCATTTTGCTAATCATGAATGCTTCCCCTGTACCTTGGAACATAAGATTATCAACACTTGTTAATTATGGAGTAATGCTGGACCACCCAATTGCAGAAACTATCAAACTGCAACTGAATTTAATAAATGTTAAGTCAGTGTTGAAGAAATATAACTTAGATAAGTGTCATTTGATTTATGATGTAAGTTATTTTAAGTATTAATACATTTGGCTGGACTGTGAATATTGTTATATAACTGATTTCAATGTAAAAATTTCAGTTCCAGATGATCATAGGTCATATTATTCAACTAGATGGATCTGAAATGATACAGGATTGTCTTAGTGTTGCCTTGTTTGAGACAAAAAAAGAAGAGGTGTATACTAGATGTGCAAAACATTATATCCAAAAAAGGTATTGTTTTCCTTTATTTTTCTGCTTGCTCATATGACTCACTCAAGGGATGTATATATTTCTGATGAACTTAGATTACGTTAAATACTATCTGCCCATACAGTTCTGAAATTGGAACTCTGTTGGTGTATTATGGTAAGAAGGCCCTCCAACTAACCCAAACCAATGGTTTTTTTGAAACCCTTCTTCTAACCCAACCAAACCTACTGTCCTTGTAAAAATTCTAGATACCAAGTTTGTGGCACTATATCCCGAAAGCAGCCCCACCGATTTTAATGGGATGAAAAGTAGTGGGTAGAGCCTTCATTTCTACATTAATTGATTTTCATTTAAAATTTTTAATTTATATTTTAATATTTTATATCGAGCTATATTTGAAAAAAGCACGGTTTTTAGCTACGTGAAATATCTGGAATAAATCCTGTTTTCCTCATGTTTTCTCTCATAGTAAGGCCTGAAAAATATTGTTGCATTATTCTAATATATAAAAATATTTAACTAACTACATTAATGTAATATATATGCATAATTAAAAAATTAGTTACACGTGTATAATATATACTTTTAAATATTTTTAGGATGCAATCCTACCACACTTTCATGCCCCTTCATATGTGAAAATTTGCAAACTATAAGCTATTATCACCGTTCAGGAGCTTTCTTTCTTTTTGATGACAGGGAAGTCTCGAGGGGAAAAACTCAACCCTCAACTCTTGATCTTTCCTATTAAGGATCACTGGGGTATTTGCTCAGGTTCGACGTAGTTCAAACGCTTAAGCTTTGTGTTTTATGCATCATTTATTATTGGTGGAGTTTTGCGGAGTTTTTCAGTAACATAACCCCTGAGAAAGACAAGGTCTGCAGTATTTGGGATTTTAGCTCCTGCAAGTTAGGCAACTGAAATTTAATTTTCTCAAGTCTAATACAGACCTTTATTTTCTGATACTTTTTTCATGTTCTTTTCTCTTTTTTAAGTCTCTTTCATTGGCATTCATTTTTCAGTCTCTTTCTCTATTTTTCTGTGGTCACCAATACAGAGGACAAATGATTCGTTCTTGCTGGTATGGTAACCAAACCCTGTTTTTCTCATTGCCTTAAATACTTCTTTTGCGATTACACTTTTTGTAGTGTTTTCAGGAACGTAACTCCAGTGAAAGACGAGGTCTGCATGTACTTATATAATAATTACTAGTAGATGGTGCTTGCATTTTGCAAGTATTTTTTAAATTAAGAATTTTTATAATTTAGTATTTTTCCCATCGATTTTGTCAAAAACATATAACCGTGCCAAATTACAAGCTCATCTGAAAGTGCCTTATAGTTTTTATATTCGTATGGGGCAACAACGAGACAAAACAGTTCCTAAATTTTGGAAATTTTACAATTTTGGAGATTTTCATTGTTTGTGACCAAACATACATAGTTTTGCCAAATTTCAAGTCTATAGCTCACCTGGAAACGCCTTACATTTTTTAACTTTGTATGGGGAAATAATGGAGCAAAGCAGCCCCTTAAAAATTGAAAGTTTCATAATATAAGATTTTTGCATAGATTGTGACCAAAAACCTATAGTCTTGCCAAATTTCAAGTCTCTAGCTCAAACTAGCTCCGAAAAATTGGAATTCATATCAATTTGGATTATGTCAACCGATTATAACCGAAAACCTCTAATCGTGCTGAATTGCAAGACTCTCATATGGAACCTCATAAGTTTTGTCCTTGTATGGGGCAATAATGGGGCAAAGTAGTCCCAAAAAATGGGGATTATTATAATATCAGATTTATTTCATTGGTCGTAGTTTAATATTAATGGCATCTCTGATTCCCATTAAAAGCTTATCCATATAAAAGCATTGGGCTCGTTGCCATGGCAGCCAATTGTTGCGACCCAGAAAAATTACCACTTTTTTCTGATAAAAACTATAAATTTATGCTAATTCTACTTGGATTTCAATTCTGTCTTCAAAAATAAGAAAGTACAACTTCTATGCTTTCTTATAGTTTGTCCCGAGTTCGAATCTTGACGAGAAGTAATTTTAAAAAGCAAATATAAATACTTCTAGACCGATTTATATGCTTTTCTTATGGGGCAATAGTGGGGCCAAATTATGCCCTTTAAAATCGAATTTTAATGATTTTGGATTTTTTCTTTCGCTTGTGACTAATAACCTAGGAATTATAAAAAATAATCAGTTTTTTCGGTTTCCGTCAAATATCTCCTTAAAAATGTTGTAATTGGTCATCTTCGTGAGGACCAAAGTTGTAGAAAATAATATTTCTTCGAAGTTTTGTTTGAAACAAATTTTCGTAGAACCACCTATTTTGGAGATATTTTGCTTTTTCTTAATTTCCAGTATACAGCGCCACCACCATGTAGCGGTGAATTCTGTAATCATATTCAAAATATACCTAATTTACGGCAATAAGAACGACTGTATTCTTTTATGATACGAAATAATTTTTCCTTATAATGCTATTCATAATAATTTAAATATCTATACCCCAAATATGGAGAAAGTCATGTGTTGGCCACATCAGATTTTTTCTGTTAATCTTTTATTTAAATTTATCCATTTTATTGATTTATTTATAAATTTATCACTTGACATGATATCTAAAAGGGAATGTAATGGAGGTAATGCAAGTGAATCAAATAAAAGAGTGTCGTTCAACTATTAACACTTATGTGGAACAGAAGGAGAAAATTCTACAATGTGACAGATTTAAGAGAAGGCCAGGTTTGCATAACCTTAAATTAACTGGCGAGGCTGCAAGTTATTTTGTGCTTTTTAATAACTTTTATATTAATTTCGCTGCGAGATATAGTTGTATGTATAGATAGATGTATGCAGGGATGTGCTGCAGACGGCCCAGTCCAGCTTGTGCGAGTCATTTGTAACAAACGACTTGCGCGAGCGGAAATGTGGGAACGTATCCCCTGATTATAAAATGCAAGTCTATGGAAAAACGGCATTCGACATTCGACAATTCGAGATTTGACCATGTTTTCAGGAAGGCATCCCTGTTGAATATTGGGAGTCGCCTGTATTTCACTAACTTTTTAGGTGCATTTTGCTTACAGTGTGAGCACCTATTATCGTCAGTCGGTCCATCCGTCTGTATGTATGTTCGTTCTCGGCTTCTACCAAATGGATTTTCATGAAATTTGATATTAAGGACTTACAATCAAAGGCAATAAGAAAATCGCAAAAATGAATCATGTAAGCCAATCAGGGGTACCACTTTACTGGTGACAAAATTTGAACTTTCCATCATATCTCATAAAGTATTAGTCATATCAAAATATTTTTTGAATAAAACTTATGGAACTAGTAAAGAGGAGTATTTCTTTTCGTATACGTTTTTATCATAGGAGTAGCTGTTATTGAGAAAATCAAACATAAATGTCTTAATTCGAGTTGAACTTCAAAAATTTCTTGCATGGTTACTTCTTCATTGTTGCTAACGTAAACAATCTCACATACAAACGTTTAATTTACTTATGTTTGCATGCACTATTTTTAAATGGGAAGAAAATGTATTATTTATGATGAAGAAAAGAATTTGAAAACACTACTTCCCTTACGTAAAGGTATATAATTTCTTTTTGTTAAAGTTGCCCAAGAATAAACTAGCCTGATATTCATTCATTGAGAAAAATGAAATACGTAGTATTATTGTAGATGTATACTCAAGTAACTTTACGAAATTTGATCAAAATCGTTATAGCCGTTTTTGAGAAAATCGAATTATTATTAAAATTGCCTAGAATAAACTAGCCTTAAATTCATTTTTTCAGAAATATGAACTATACAGCATTATTGAAGGTGTAAAGTCAAATAACTGCATGAAATTTGATCAAAATCGTTAGAGCCGTTTTTGAGAAAATCAAATTGTTGTTGAAAATGTGTAGAATAAACTACTGTTAATTATTGATCAATGTCAACCATTTCTATGTATACTCTGCTCAGTATGATAAAATGCCTATGTCCGAGATTTCATTCATTTATGCTCTACCGTCAGGCTCCAGCGCCAGTGACAGACGGCATTGCGAAAACCACTTTTTCGGATTCAGCGACACCGTAAAAATCTCTAGGTCGAATTTTTTCGCGAAAACAAGACTTTCTCGATACTTTGTATGAGAAAGTAAAAATCTAATAAGTCAGCCAAAAAAGGTGCAATATACATTTTAAAATATCACATCAGTGATTAAATGAGTTGCCGGATTTCTATTTTTACTTTTCATGGCAAATTTTCATCTCAAATTTCATCTTGTTTTCGCATGAAAAATTTAAAAACTGATCATATTGTCTATTATAGCAAGAAAAACCTTTAGAAAGTAATAAAATTGATCATGAGCAACCTGACAGTACAGATGCGATTGTAACCGGTAATGTTCTGTAGCAAATTTCAATCTTTTTTGTTGTCGCTACGTATGTATCATTATGAAAGCAGGAGCGGATCCAGAAACTTTTCCAGAAACTCCACCCATCGAATCTGCCCATGCCAACGGCCCTATATTTTGAAAATCCCAACCCCTATCAGAACCTTTCCTTCCCTTGATATACAGACCTAATCTGCGGCTTACAATTGAGGAATTCTGCACGGAATGAATTTCAGAAGGCTGTGTTATGTGACTTAAGAGGACAAGGTTATGACAATGGATTCAGTATGTGGGGCAAACATAATGGAGTGCAAAACAGAATTTTGACGAATCCACGAGCGTTCATTCCCTGTCGCTCACATTCACTGAATTTGGTTGTTAACAATGCGGCAAACTGTTGCATAGAAGTGGTTACCTTTTTTGATACAATCCAGCACCTTTATGTTTTCTTTTCGTAGTCCACACAACGTTGGGATATCTTGATAAAAAATGTGAGAAATTTGACTCTGAAACCTTTAAGTGCTACGAGGTGGTCTTCTAGAATAGACTCTGTAAAACCAATCAAAACACAAATGCAAGAAATTATTAATGCTCTTTATGAAGTTTCTGAAGAAGGTACAACAATCACAAACGCTACTGCAGGAAGAAACCGGTCAGAAGCATTGACTTTACTTTCAAAACTGAATTATAAGTTCACATGCTGTTTGTATGTTTGGTATAATATACTAAATGAAATTAACATCACGTCAATATCTCTTCAACAAATGAGCTCAAATTTAACCAAAGCTGCTGCACAATTGATAAATACACTAACATATTCACAGAAGTATAGGTTAGATGATAATTTCGCTAGTGTGCTGATTGAAGCAAAGAAAATAGCTCAAAGCTTAGATATAGAGCCTAAATTTGAAAAAAGACGGATTCCTCACCGAAAAACAACTTCTGAATATGAACAATGCGTGATGAACAGATAGATGATGAAGTGCAAAGATTCAAAGTGGATTTTTTCTATAATATTTTGGATATTGCAACTACCTCCTTAAAAGAAAGATTTGAATTAATGGAGAAACATATTAGTAGATTCAATTTTTTGTTCTATTTTAAAAATATATGTAAAATGAGTGATGAAATTTTGATTAAAAATTGCATGAACTTAGAAATGTTGCTGACTGATGGAGATCACAGAGATATTTCAGGACTAGACTTGGTCGAGGAGCTGAAATATTTAAAAAATCATTTGGATTCTGAATCACCGCTGGAAGTTTTAGAAAGCATGTGTGCAGATTATTTTACTGTATCATGCCCAAATGTATTTATAGCAGGGGTGGATTTAGGCTGTCAGAGTCCCGAGGTGCAAAGATTAATTCGAAGCCCCCTCCAGAAAATTATTTATTGTGAAAAATATGACAAACTACGTTGTTAACAAACATTTAATATAGAGTAAATAAAATATATACCATTTTAAAAATAACATTCATTCCATTAAAGTAAAAAATACATTGATCCATGAAAATAAATAATCAATTGCCATAAAAAATACATTTGTTACCATAGAAAGGTATATAGCCACATTGTGACTAAAAAAAACAAAATTTAGGAATATAAGTGGTAGTGGCATCAATTGCAATAAGAAATACATAAGTTACCATAGAAAGTTGTTTTTACGTTACATTTTGAAAGTTAAATTACATTACATATTATATATATATATATGTGTGTGTGTGTGCGCGTGTGCGTGCGTGCATGCATGTATGTATATATATAAAACGTTGAATGACATTACATATAGAAAGTTGTTTTTTAAAATACATAACCAAAAAGATTAAAAAATAACAGTATTTAGGGAGCAACACAGGTGGCTGATTTCTATGTAGGTGTTATAATTTTGCACCTGAAACTACAGACTGAAGTTTAACTACAAAAATTATGTGTGTTAAATATATATAAAGGTGATAGTGATTCTGATTCTTTTAAAAATGAAATATGAATTACTAAAATGTGCTAAATTTGTATCAATGAAAATGGTTAGCAAAAACATTTCCCAATAAAGAATTACCTTTAATATTTTTTACAAATCCTATAAATAATGGCACTGAAAATTGAGAATTTCCTATTTCATACAAATAAAATATTATTTAATACCTAGAATATTTTAAACAGCCTACATTATCTATTTAACGGTGCAATAATCATTTCTGGAGTTTTCTAGCATGAAATAAGAAAATATCAAGCAAATCAAATCCTTCTACTGGGAGCTTAAAGAAGTTTTCTTTGTGATTTATTCTTAGCAAATAAATTGATCAAAGTAACGTAATTTATATCTTTGGCAACATCGTGCTCAATAAATAAAAGAGACAAATTACTTATTTTATTTTGAGACAAACCATTTCTCAAATATTTTTTGACTCTCTTCAGTACAGACAGTGAGTGCTACCCACTTGCATTGCTAATTGGCATCGTTAAAAATATTTTAAGGATTGATTCCACATTAGGAAACGTAGATCGTAGAACACTGATTATTAAATTATACATATCCATTACATTTGTTACATTTTGTTCTTTGGCAAATTTTAGAAATTGCAGCGCCTCATCTTTGAACTGATTAATGTCAATATCATCTTTGTATACATGCATTATCTTATCAATACATAAATTTATTTCATTTTCAGATGTCATGGTTAAAGGATACATTAAACATATTTAATACATCATGATAAACTACTGCTCTTTTTGATATTTCAGAGTTAAGAGTATCACAAATCACATATAATGTATTAACAATAAATGCTTGCTGGTCATTTAGAATAGCTTCATTTTCATAAAGTAGCGTTTTCCATTTTTTTATTCGACTATCATACGTTGTATTGTCA
This sequence comes from Uropetala carovei, assembly GCA_036926305.1. NCBI lineage: Eukaryota > Metazoa > Arthropoda > Insecta > Odonata > Petaluridae > Uropetala > Uropetala carovei. The sequence goes on along the minus strand of JAXCHB010000037.1, from coordinate 4,074,692 downwards.
GTCAAAACTTTTGCTTCTTTTACAATAATGTCAAAATTGTTTCTCGTATTAAGAACGAACTCTGACAATGATTTAAGAAGATTAGCGCCATTTAATAAATTTGTTTGCGTGTCTTGAAGTGATTTACTGGTAGCATTGATTCTCTGTAATAATTTGTTCCACAATATTGTAAATAAAGCTGTTTCATAATTTTTGAAATATTTTGATAGGTGTTTTGCTTCTAATCTGCAGGATGGTTTCTCTTTATCATTTAAAGATATATTTATCAAAAGTTCCTGAATATTTTTGTAACCTGATTTTAATGCAAATATGGCATCTGCCCTAGCTGACCATCTGGTATCACTTATTCTTTTTAAATTTAAAGAACAGCAACTTATTAGAAGGTTCCAACGTCGTGTTGATGCAGAAAAATAAAGATACAAATTTTGTATAAAATTTAAAAAATGCAATGCCTTCAAACATGACTTGTTGCATGATTCCCTACTAAATTTATAGAATGACTGGCGCATGGTAAATAGAACGCAGTTGCGCAAAGTTCTTTCAATCTAGCTTGTAAACCGGAATATTTTCCTGACATATTGGCAGCATTATCATAACTTTGTCCTCTGCATTTCTTTATATCAAGTGATAATTCCTCTAAAGTATCTAAAATTGTCTTTTCCAAATACGCTGAATCGTGCTGTTCTATAGAAAGAAAGCAAAAGAATCTTTCCTTTATGTCCCCATTATTTCCAACATATCTTATTATAAAAGTGAGTTGATCTGTGTGGCTTACATCGGGCGTGGAGTCAATAATTATTGAAAAATATGTTGCTTCCTTAACTTCAAGTATTAATTGTTCTTTTACTTTTGTTCCCATAAGAGTTATAAACTCATCACATATCTGATGTGAGAGATAATTTGTTTGTCCCTGACCACAGTTAGCATACATTTCTAAATGGGATTTCAAAAATGGATCAAATTCACTAAGATATTCCAAACAGTTTAAAAAGTTACCTTTTCGATCATTAGATGCACTTTCGTCACTTCCTGTAAATGCTAAACCAAGACTAGCTAATAATTTAACGGTAGCAATGGTTCGCTTTAAAACTTTTCACCAGTAAACAGAATAGGAAAAATTAAAAAAACTCCAATTCACCGTAAAGGCGGTACTTACGTGTCAAGACTCGCAAGACCATTTAGAGGACGCGCGTTTCGACAGCTACGCTGTCATCTTCAGCAATGTCAATGTGTGTAGTGTTAGGCGGAGTATTTATACTGCTGTTGACCGTTGGAGGAGTAGGGGAGGGGAAAGAGAAAGGTGTATTGGTCATTAACTGAAATAGAGGGGAGTGGGGGATAGGGCCATTGACATTGCTGAAGATGACAGCGTAGCTGTCGAAACGCGCGTCCTCTAAATGGTCTTGCGAGTCTTGACACGTAAGTACCGCCTTTACGGTGAATTGGAGTTTTTTTAATTTTTCCTATTCTGTTCATTGCTTTCACCGTGTTTAGAGTTCTTCCTTTATTTTTCACCAGTAGTTTTGTTCGTTCTGTATTTGCTTTAATAAGTCGGTATCAATGCGTCCTGTTGTCGAAGTTATTCTTTTGTAAGCACACATTGCTCCAATATGATCTTTAGAATGCTCATGTACCGTTAATGCTTTGTAGACATTTTTCCAGTCATTATATCCAGTAATCATGTTATTAGACGACTTACAAAATAATTTACAAATAAAGCAATAAATTGATTTACTTGTATCAGAAAAAATTAACCATTCACGCACTTCTTTTTCTACGTTTCTTTTAATACAGTAAAAATTTGACTCTTGAAACTTTCTGTAATATATTTTATCACACTCCTTATATGATACCTTTAAGTTTTCAGTGTTTCCTACATTGCAAAGTTTGTTTATTAAATAATATTCTATCATTTTGTCATTTACATTTGTATTACTCAGCCACACAGCAACATCATCGGGGTAGTTTAAATTATCAACAGGTATGTCTGTATTTGTTTTCAAAGTTTCAATCACTTCCTCTTCTTGAATGCCTTTAATTTCTTGATCTTTCAGTTCTTTGGTTGTTGTTAATTGCGTCGTTTCCTCTCTAAGGTTTAATACGGATATCTCGTCATTTGCTGGTCTATCATTTTCAGTTGATATAGGAGGCAATAAAAAAGCAGTAATAGTGTTTCTTTGCTTTTCTATATTTTTTCTCTCAATTTCTGTTTCTTCCTTTTTTCTTCCCCGGATTCAAACCTTTTCTTCATTTTCTAAATAGATATGTTGAAAAGTGTTATGATGTAAATGCTTTTTAAAATTAATTTAGTAAATCTAGTTGAAAATAACTTTAATTAATATTTATCGTACAAAAACTAGCTAAATTTTACACTGAAAAGTAGATTCCATTCAAAAAATTGAAAAGCAATGGACAAAAGATCTTATTTTATTTAGGAAAGTTATATTTTGTTTTTTATTTCAAAAAAACGAATAGAAATTATATATATTCTAAATTAAAGTTATATTTTTGTATTCAGTATTAAATTATTTCGTTAAGTAAGATAAAGAAGAAGAAAAGAAAAAGAAAGAGAAAAGATTAAAAATAATTTCATACGGACAAAATAACTTTAATATATCAAACTAGGTTTCCATATATTTTAATGTTAATGCATCTTAAAATTTTTGGTAGTACATGACTACATTTCAGTAACAAAAATGGCTAGAGACACTTACCTACACTCGACCATGCGACACGATCTCTTCTTATTCAGAAAATGCCACTTCTGATGTTTTTATAAGAATTAACAAGGGCAGGAATGTTTTCAGAAATAAACACCTATGGCAACAAAGATGATTATGCATATGCATTCAGAAAAACAAGACAGAGTGGACACACAAGTATATAAACTTCTCACTTCTACAGCAGCCACTTCCAGAGTACAAAAGCGGAGCGATCTTTCTCTAGTAACTAGAAAGAAAAGACTGGCTTCAGATGCCTATGCCTCTAAGCTAAGTTTGGTCTCACACATGGTGTAAAGACCACCCAGCTCAGAGAGGCATATTCCAAAAAATGGAGAGAGGTAAAGGGGCAAGAGCAATGCCCTCAGTGTACCCTTTTTTCTGGGTTTTCCATGTCCCTTTAACTCCCCTTTTAATAGTTTCCAGATGTAAGGAACAACATATGGGAAGGGGACAAAGTATGAGTTTCGTGGAACGGGTCACAAGGAGACCAGTGCAGCTTCAAGATTTTAGTTTCCCAAAAAATGATGAAGGGAGATATTTTACTGTTAAAAATTACAATAGGTTGTTGCCACATGGCGAGAAAATGCATAGAGATTGGTTATTGTAATCGGAAATACGAAATTCAGTTTATTGTTTTTGCTGTAAACTGTTTAGAAATTTTGACTAGTTTATCTGGGGAAACTGGGTTTTCAAATTGGAAAAATATATCCAGAGTTCTGAAACAACACAAAACCAGTAGAACACATTTGTTGAAGTACGTTGATTGGATAGAAATTCTCAAAAGAATTAAAAATCACAAAACTGTTGATTCCATTCATTCATTCTTTTAGAAAGCGAAAAACAGCATTGGTATAAAGTTTTGAAATGGGCTGTGGAAATAGTAAAATATCTTGCCAAACAATGTTTAGCATTTCGAGGACGGTTTGACGGTGATATGGGAGAGCAGTTGCGGAGAATTGAAAAACAGAAAAGGATGCCGGAAAACAATAAATTGCAAGCACATTACTTAGGAAAAAACATACGGAATGAGCTTATAGAATCAATTTATTGGCGCATTAAGCAAAATATCATAAATATAACCCTTTAGGCAAAATATTATTCAGTAATATTGGATTGCACACCCGATGAAAGCCACCGAGAACAATTATCAATTGTTAGTCATTATGTTACATTTTAAGATGGATAAAATGTAAAAATCCATGAATGTTTCCTAGGTTTCCTTCCAATTCAGGATAAAACTAGGGAAGGATTAACTGATTTTTATTGGAGGAACTGAATAAGGTAAAATGACCATTAAATGTTATGAGACGGCAAGGATACAATAATTCATCTTGTATGCGAGGCAAGCACTCAGGCGTCCAATCAAGGATACGAAATCTAAACCCCATGACATTATTTATTCCTTGTTGTGCGCATTCTCTGAATTTAGTTGTCAGTGATGCTGTAAAAACATTATGCAAAGTAACTGATTTTTTTCTGTTGTGCAAGAACTTTTTAATATCTTCTCTGCTTCAACTAAACGATGGGAAGTACTAATAAAACAAGTTCCCAGAATGACCTTAAAACCCTTGAGTGACACCCGATGGGGAAGTTGTATCAATGCCTTAAAGCCATTAAGATATCAAATTGGGGAAATTTATGATGCTTTCTTTGAGATACAGAGCAATGATTCGCAAGATTCTGCCTTAAGAAATGAGACTAAATATTTAGCAAAAATAATCAAAAAATTCCAATTTCTTTGTTCGCTGGTTGTTTGGTATGGCATTTTTAAAAAGATAAATGGAACTAGTAAATTGTTGCAAAGTCTATCCGTCAAGGGTGGATCCAGAAACTTCTCAAGGGGGGGGCGACCACCCCTCCCAACTGCCCTATATTTTTAAAATCACTACCCCTATTAGAATCCTTCTTTCTCTTGCTATACAGACATAATCTGTGGTGTATAATTGATTTTTGCACGGAATGAATTTTAGAAAGCGCCCAGTGGAGTGCAACGGGGGATCTGCCATTGCCATCCGTTGATACGAAGGCTTCAGATTCAAGCATATTTCGAAGATTGTAGGTCGGAAATATGGTTAAATAAAATATTCATAGATGCTCGAGAACTGGCAACAAAATTAGAGACAGAACCAAATTTTACGCAAGAGGCATGAATTCGGCCACAAAGAAAGAATTCCAATATTGAATGTGCACAGGTCAGTGAAAGTTTTCAAGATCCTCAAGAAAACTTTTATTTTGTGTTGGATTAAACAATTGCTTCCAAAAGGGAGAGGTTCCAGCTCCTTAAAAATCACAGTATTTTAGTTTCCTTTATAACTTGAGGTAATTGAACAGCTTTACCTATAAATGTATTGAATTTCATCACCCAAAACCACTTAACTGCTCTTTATCCCAATACCTTCATAGCCATTAGAATTTTGTTAACCTTACCTTTGACAGAGGCATCTGCAGAAAGGTCGTTTTCAAAGTTAAAAATTATCAAGAATTATTTACGCACAACAATGTCTGACGATAGTTAACTGGTTTATAACTTATGTCAATAGAAAGTGATATTATGATATCATTGAAATATGAAGACAGAATTGACGACTTTACAGGTCCTCAAGGATAATCGGAAGTGGTCAGGGTAGAATCAGGACCATCGCAAGGGACGGTCGACTGCCAGGGATGCAAAAACCCTGGAGGTGCGCCATTTCTCAGGTCATATTCTTCAAAAAGGAAACCCGGACTCGTTGGTAGTATTTTAGCTGTCGGCCTTTCGAACCCAATTTACCTACGAAAGCCTTGGTTGCGATGGAAAGGCCAGTTTAAGTTTCTTGTCATTGCCCTGTGTGAGTTTCCACCTCATGGGTTGCTGCCCGGGTAGTATGACCTTTTACTGCTTGGGTCAGGGCAGGCCTGTATGGAGTCACAAGTGAGGCATTAATCTGACAGTGGCGGACAGGAATAATGAAAGGGAAATGAAAGATTTAGTGCCAACGTTTGTTTCAATGGATAGTTAAAGCTAAAAAAGTAGTGCTTATGAGATGAGGGTTTATAGTTTGTTTATGAAGAGCAGTACAGTAACGAGACACAACTTGCAACCGTGTGTGTGTGTGTGTATATATATATATATATATATGATGATGGAAAAAAGAAGGAAAATGATAATTACTAATGATCCTAAAGAAATGATCCATTTTGCAGAACTAAACAAAACTATAAGGAAGTGCATCAAGGAAGATGTGAAAAAATATAATTATGAGCTAATCGAGAAAGACACAGAAAACAATAGAAGTTACAAGAACATGAAGCAGCATCTCTCGATCGGAAAGAGACAGCTGGTGGCCCTGATGCTAAAAGACGGCTCCATAACCCATAGTAGGAAACTAATCCTGAAACGGGTACAAGAATTTTACACCAAGCTGTATGAGGATCCTCTAGGAAATGAGGAAGTAAATGATGATGGAAACATGTCCACCGAAGAGGTCCCAGATATCCTTCCAGAAGAGGTGAGACATGCAATCAGAAGTATGAAGAATGGAAAAGCATCTGGAATGGATGGTATCACAGCAGAAGTATTCAAAGCAATGGGTAATCATACGGAAACAATTCTCGCTAAGATTTTTAATTCCTGTCTGAGGAAGAAAAAGATACCAGAGACATGGAACCACGCATGTATTATCCTTCTGCACAAGAAAGGTTCCAAAGAAGACTTGAATAACTACAGACCGATCAGCCTACTCCCAACAGTCTACAAAATATTCACCAAAATACTCACTATGCGCCTTCAAAACCATCTTGATTCTGCCCAACCCAGAGAGCAAGCTGGATTTCGCAGTGGGTATAGCACGATGGACCACATCCAAGTCGTGAGAGAGGTAATCAGTCGGACTAACGAGTATGAATTACCTCTATGTATGAGCTTTATCGACTATGAGAAAGCATTCGATTCTGTCCGAACTTCGTCGGTGTCACGTGCACTAAAGAAACAAGGAGTAGAAGAAACGTACATAACCTTGATCAAGAATATCTACGAAAATGCGACAACATCTGTCCAGCTGCATGAAGAGACGAGTGCCTTTAAGGCTGAAAAGGGAGTGAGACAAGGAGATACTATGTCCCCTAAGTTATTTACAGCAGCTCTAGAGGAAGTATTCAAAACGCTAGACTGGGAGGAAAAAGGCATAAAGGTAAATGGAGAATATCTGAGTCTCCTGCGCTTTGCAGATGATATCATACTGTTCGCAGGAAGCCCAGAAGAGCTCCGTAGAAGAACTGAAGAGCTTGAACAAGCAAGCCGAGATGCTGGACTTAAGATGAATCTTAATAAAACAAAGGTTATGTACAACTCCTTCACAAATTCTGAGAAGATACATATCAACGGAGCAGAACTCGGAGAAGTAACCAGCTATGTTTACTTAGGTCAGCTCATCACTACTGATGGTTCGCTTCTTGGAGAAATCAACCGGAGAGTGAAGATGGCATGGAGTGCTTTTGGCAAGTATGCGAACATCTTTAAATCAAATATTCCAGTCTTCCTAAAAAGGAGACTGTATGACCAATGTGTTCTGCCTGTTCTGACATATGGTTGTGAAACATGGACCATGAATGCCAGAATGATACAACGCCTGCAAACAACACAGAGGAGCATGGAGAGATGCATGTTAGGGATCACCCGAAGAGACCGCAAGAGGAACGACTGGGTAAGAAAGAAGACGGGAGTCTGTGACGTGATTAAAAGAGCGAAGGTGCTAAAATGGCAGTGGGCGGGCCACATTGCTAGAAGAAATGACCAGCGTTGGACGTCCAGTGTCATCGAATGGATCCCAAGAAACATCAAGAGACCGAAAAGAAGACCGAAAGACAGGTGGGACAGAGAGCTTGTTAAGTTCTTGGGGCAAACTTGGAGGAGGGAGGCAGTTGACAGGGAAAACTGGAAGAGTCTGGGGGAGGCCTTCATCCGTCAGTGGACTGAAAAAGGCTGATGATGATGATGATATATATATATATATATATATATGTGTGTGTGTGTGTGTGTGTGTGTATGTATATATATATATGTATCTATGTATGTGTATATATATATATATGTATGTGTGTATATATGTGTGTATATATATGCAGGGTGTAACTAGAATGCACGGCAAAACTTTGGGAGCATATTCCTCACACCTAAAGGATGAAAACATGATATATGAACATAGGTCCGGAAATGCTTCCTTGCAGAGTTAATTCGCGAGGCCATTCTTTATCAAAATCCTTTATTGATATCAAAAACTCCTGTTTACCTTGGTTTTAAACATAATGAAACAGATACACAAGGAGATGTAAGAAAACGTACGTAAGAAAAGAAAGTCTGCAGGCTTCTGAGGCGTGGGTCTCATAGTATATGTTCAAAATGTCCACCGTCAGCACGGATGCAAGCTTCAACTCGTCGTCGCGTTGACTCCCGGATGCGCTAAAATGTCCCCGGCATATTGCGGATTGTCTCGCACCTTGCCACAATATGGTCATGAAGACTCCCAACGTCTCGCACTGGAGTTGAATGCACAACCGATTTTAAATGCCCCCACAAATAAAAGTCCAGTGGATTTAGATCAGGGGAGCGTGGAGGCCATGGAGTCGGTTCACCTCTACCTATCCAACGAGCACGATAAGTTCGATTGAGAAAATCACGAGTAACTAGGCTGAAATGAGAGGGAGCTCCATCGTGCATAAAGTACATGTTTTGTCTGATCATCAATGGGACAAATTCTAACAAAACAGGCAAATCGTTTTCCAAGAAAGCACGGTAATTTGGTCCCGTGAGCCTGGCTAGAAGTACATGAGGTGCCAATAAACAATCACCAACAATGTCGGCCCAAACATTGACGGAGAACTGTTGCTGATGACGTGACTGAACAATTCCGTGAGGATTCTCGTCTGCCCATAGGTGCTGATTGTGGAAATTAACAATTCCATCTCTGGTGAACTGTGCCTCATCCATAAACAGCACTGAAGCAATGAAGTCAGGGTTGGCACTTTGTTGCAAGAACCATTGGCAGAACACATATCGTGCAGGAAAATCCGCTAGTGGCAAGGCCTGCACGCGCTGTAGATGGTAGGGATACAACTGTTGCTCACGCAACACTCTCCAGGCCGTCATGTGATTAACATTACTCCTAAATGCTAATCTCCTTGTGCTTATTCCGGGATTCTCTTCGATCACCTGCAGAATCGCCTCCTCCACGTCTGGAGTCCTCCTTCTGGGTCTCCTCCGTTCGGCAGTAGCAGGCTTAAACATCCCATGTTTCCTAAGACGACGATGAATCGATTCAAACATTTTCCTGTCTGGACATCGTCGTTCTGGATATCTCTGCTGGTACAAATGCTTAGCTTCAACGCTATTACTGTCTGCCAAAATGAGCATCCGCCAACTCCTGATTTGAGTACATAGCCATGTCCGTGGTGAACACACTCCAGTTGAATCTGAGACCCCTTGTTTCGTGCGGCGTTTTACAAGCAATGAAGCGAGGTGGCACCACCATCTCACATGAGTGATAAATTTTCCTCGTTATGCTGGCAGGCTACTACCTCATGCCCCCATAAATGTGCAGTTGACCAGATATCAGAAAGAGAGCTCTAGCACGGAAAGGAAGCGTTTCCGGACCTATGTTCATATAAAATGTTTTCATCCTTTAGGTGTGAGGAATATGCTCCCAAAGTTTTGCCGTGCATTTTAGTTACACCCTGTATATGTATGTGTGTATATATATATGTATGTGTAGAGCTTTCAGGATAATCCCTTCGTCAGCCCAAAGAGACACAACTGATTTGGCAGTGACACTGGGTTGAAGGTGTGGGGGTGGGAGTGTGGAAAGGTTGGGGATTGGAGGATGCAGAGGGGAGGGGGTAGGGGAAAGAGAGGGTGGAAAGATGGAAATATTAACGAATATTGAGGCCGGGAGGAGAGAAAGAGTTTAAGATTTGGATTGGGCCAGTTCCCATTGACGGAGTTGGGGGCAGAAGCATCGTCCGGGAGGGTGCGTATGGCCCTCACCGTGAAACAAACATTGAGACTAAGTTTGTGATTATTTGCATGAACGGCCATGGGTAGCTGTCGTTTAAGACTAACTCTGTTGGGATGGCCGTTCCCGGCATCAATATCCGTTAATATTTCCTTCTTTTCACCCTCTCTTTCCCCTTCCCCTCTGCATCCTCCAATCCCCAAACTTTCCATGCTCCCTTCCACCCCCACACCTTCACCCCAGTGTCACTGCCAAATCAGTTGTCTCTCTCTTGTGCCAAGGGATCATCCTGAAAACTCCAATAACTTCTATAAATGTCTCTCTCCAACACCCCAGCGGCTCTCCTTCTGGTAAGTGCTCACTGGGTTTCCTTCAACACCTAGTTGTCATATATATATATATATATATATATATATATATATATATATAAGATTGCAACTAGTAGTTGAGAGGGATAGGAGGGAGCCAGTGGGCACGTACTTGGTGTGAGGGTTTTCACTAGGGAACGGCACATTCTTGAGTTCCAGTAGATAAAAAAAAAAGAGGAAGGGGAAGAGGTTCTTCCTCGTTGCACACTTCACTTCTTTCACACAACTTTTTCTTACTATCACACTTTATAAATATTACATAATTTGGTGATGTTTCAGATCTTTTTATACATGGGGTGATCCGAAAGTAAACAATTTTTTAGAAACTTATAAACTAAATTTATTACATTATCTTGTTTCTGGGCTTGACAAACATTTTTAAAGTCCTGTTCAGGTGATTCAGAAATATCTGGTTCTATAAAAGCTATCATGTATTGAGCTAAATCTAGGGACTCCGGGACATCAGAAGAGTGGGGATTATGGCTAAGCCAATCGGGGACAATGTTATCCTTTTTTGGACAATATTCTATGGTAAGATCATATGAGTCAACACAAGAGATCATCTTGTTAAGCGTTCATTGCTTAAATGACAAGTTTTTGTTATTACCGTCACTTTACAACCAAAAATAATAGATCTGAATTTTTCAACTGCCTATACAACTGCTAGGGCTTCCTTCTCAGTAGTTGAATAAAATAATTCAGTGCCTTTTAGTGTTCGGCTACTGAAAGAAATTACACCTTTTCCATTAAATTCATCTCGCTGAAATAAAACAGCACCCAGACCGTACCCATTACTGTCAGTCTGGAGGTAAAAGGGGAGAGAGAAATCTGGGTAAATCAACATAGTGGATTCAAGAAAAGCAATTTTGACATCATTAAAGGCTACTTGTAATTGATCTGTCCATTTCCATTTGGCATCCTTTTTTAATAAGCTTAACAAGGGGATTGTTTTATCAGCATATTTATTTACAAATTTGCTGAAAAAATTACATAATCCAAAAAATCCTCTTAATTGCTTGAGGTTACGAATTTTGTATTGCCTCGATTTTTTTTGGGATCGGGAGTCATACCTTGGGGGGTTAAAATATTGCCTAAAAATTTTACCTTTATGCTACAAAACCTAGATTTTTAAAAATTTAATGTCATACTCGAGACGGATAATCCATACGGGACCTAGGGTTTTGTAAGGGAAAAGGTGGTGTTGGCCTTGTTGAGTCAGGGGGAGAGTGATTTGACGCTCCGCTTCAAATGAGGTAGTGGAGTGAGCAAAAGGAGGGAGTTGAGGCGAACGGAATGGGTTAGGAATTTGGTGAAAGTCAAGGAGAGGATGGGGGGACACGGAGGTATCAGGAGTCTGAACCATTTGTACATACCGAGGGCATTGGTTCCTCAGTTGGTTCCTTCTACGATTTAACAAGGGAGGTTTTTGAAAAGAACCATAGGACATATAATTCAAAGAAGGCTGGTTTCATCGTGGCTCTAGACGACTATTAGGAATGTTAAATTGTCTGAAAAGGCTATACATATGATTTATGCTCATTGGCCTCGCACTGAAAAGCAAATTCTGAATATTGAAGGAAAAATGTTTAATCAGCACCTGGATAATCTCCATTTCCGTCATTGGGGGTAGGGCTAAGCGAGCTGCTGCTTCTTTAAAAAAAAAATACCCTTGCATGTTTCCATGCTTGGAGGGATTATAAAAGCCAGAAGTTATATCCAATGTATATTGGTATTGGGCATCTTTTCCCCAAAAAAAAATCCAAAAATGCGGTTTTAAACTCCTCATAATTTAATGGGGTGGGATGTAATGTCTTGGCCCATATACCTGCATTTTCCTCTAACATTTGTATGACTATCACTTTTTGAGTGGGGGGAATTTTATATAATTCTAAATATGTATCAGCTTGACGTAAAAACTCAAGGGGATGTTCATTGCTTCGTCCTCCAAACTTTGGTCGAACTATGCAATTTGAAGGGAATTGGTAGTTAATGGGGACTTTAGAGGGTTCTACATGCTACCCTATTTCAGCACGGATTTTGGACATTTCAATTTCTATTTGATCCGTTTTCTTCGTGAACCCTTTCTAAACTTTTTATTTGTTTGTCTTGGTCACGTATTCTGTCCATTAATAATTCACTTTCCTTTTTCATCTCTACTATTGCACCCGTGATTTTACTTTCGCTTTCAGCACAACGAATTTCTATTTCACTTGTCTAAACTTTTGCTATCGCCTCTATATTAAATTCAAGATTCGCGTTTTGTTCATCAAACTTCTTATTAATTTCGTCATTCTGAATTTTTACTTCTCGCCTAAAATCGTTCAAATTCTTGTTAGATTCCAGCTTTTCCCTAAGTAATAGCTCCACTAGACTACTCTCATGACGTGGTTTTGTCCCCGCCTTCCACTTCACTCTTAACATTCTCAGCCATTTCAACCTCATCTTTTAACGGATCCTCCGTTACCGTGGTGTATAAAATTCCGTTAATTGACTCGTCATCTGGACTCGCCTGCTTGTCGGTGTCATAGAAATGGGGGCGACGTGCCATTTCAATTTACAATCTACCAAAACACAAGCAAGAACCAGAGATTTCACCGTACATGAGATGAGCACACTTCTTCTATGAGTTGAATCCAACTCGACACACTAAATATCTAATTAGTAGTTAAACTTAATGTTTTTCGCAACTGTGCCTAACATTCCCTTTCCTCGAGCGGTCCCTGTTTGGGTGCCAAATGTCACCTTACGTACATGCTATGTCGCCTTACGGAAGCGATATATTATTCAGATTAATTTGATGGTATCTGCCACAGAGGCGAGGGAATGAAACACATCTAGTTGCTTTCTTTTCGTTGTTCAATATTAACTTATTATTCATTACTATAAAATCAAATAACAAAGAATGTGAAATTAACACTAATTAACACAGAATAGATTGAATAATTTAATTATTACATAATATTGACTTTCCCATCAAAAGGGATTTCCAAATCAAAAATAGTAATTTTTTTGGTTAATATCACAGAATTGTTCTTAGCGACTAGTTGTCGCGCCAGTCCTCGGAGAATGTCCGTACCTACTATCGGTTCCAAAAGTATGTATACCCAAGTTTGAGGCTAAGTAGATTGATAACGGCTCGCCCGATTACAATGTATTTTACACCAAAATTTAACTTGTTTCAATCTGCATTGAACGATCATAAAGTGATATTTTAAAGATTTTTTTATAATTGTGATTTTGAGGTGAACAAAAAGTGCCCTTTTTTCGGCCCTCAAGACCCGATACCTAACTTTAGTGTCTTCTAAAACCAAAACAGATGGTCCGATTCGTAGCAAATTTTAAATAAATATAGAACACACATATCTAAATTACGATGTAAAATTTCAAATCCGTATATTTGTTTTATGAAGAGCTGTTATTAATTTTGTAAAGTAACTTTTTCTCCACAACCAGATGTCCGAGAAAGATGCACGTCATGCCGTCGTCTTTATCTCAGCGCTGTTAGCATGATCGCCATATTGTCTTAACTCTAAGGAGGGTTACATATTTTATATCAATTTTTATTTGAGTTTCATTTTAAGAAGCAGTTAACGCTGCGGTGGGCGGGTGCGAATGCCTTACTGGCGTCACTTTCACCGTGGTCGCAGCGCGCGTTGTTGCCAGCTGTTGCCATCCTAATAATATGATGTAACGAACAAAAACAATAGTATTTTACCGACTGGGGCGTCATCTTTACGACGTCTCAGTCGGCGGGAAATTTAACATTATGTAATGTTACAATATGTGTGAGCGTGCGTGCGTGCGTGCATGCATTTTTAAATTTTAGCATTTTTACAATTTTGAATTTTTCCCAATCGATTTTTTCCAAAATCATATAACTGTCCCAAATTTCAAGTCTATAGCTCATGTAGAAATGCCTTATAATTTTAATCCTCATATGGGGCAATAATGTGGCTAAACAGCACCAAAGATTTCGAATTTTTACAATATAGGATTTTGCTTTTATGTATTGTAACAAAAAACCTATAATTCTGCCAAATTTCAAGTTTTTAGCTCAATAAGAAGTGCCTTATAATTTTCACACTCGTATGGAGCAGAAATGGAGCATAACAACCCCTAAAAATAGGAAATTTTACAATATCTGATTTTTCCTTTGGTTGTGACGAAATTCCTATAGTCATGCCAAATTTCAAGTCTCTAGTTGATATGGAGCTGCCTCATCATTTTTGTTCTTGTATGGGGCAATAATGTGACAAAACAACTACAAAAATGGAGACTATATCAATGTCAGATTTCTTTCATTAGTTGTAGTTTAATATTAATGGCATTAAAACAAGCCTCTGATTCCCATTAAAAGCTTACCAATATGAAAGCATTGAGCTCGTTGCCACGACAGACAATTTTTAGGACCCAGAAAAATTAGCACTTTTTCCGATAAAAACTATAAATTTACGTTAATTCTACTATGATTTGAATTCTGTTTTCACAAATAAGATATTACAATTTTTAAAGCAAATATATGAACCCGTACACCGATTTATGTGCTTTTCTTATGGGGTAATAATAGGGCCAAAATGACCCTTCAGAATTGGAATTTTCACCATCTTCGATTTTTTCCTTCGGTTTTGATGAAAAACCTAATTGTGCCAAATTCCAAGTTTCCAGCTCATCTGGAAGTACCTCATAATTTTGTATCCTCTTCCTCGTATATCCTATGTCAGAAGAATCTATATATTATAGATTTATAGGACAATACAAATTATGAGTCACTTCCAGTTAAGCTAGAAACTTGAAATTTGGGTCTTAGGTACATATAGTGGCAAAACCGTTGGAAAAAATTGAAAATTACAAAATGTTTATTTTCTTTGCCGTTAAAAAAATCCAAAAATTTAAACATTTCATGGTTTAAGTACAAGTACATATTTTTAAATGTGCTACAATGCTGAAATTTTTTCTGAGTGTAGAATATGCCAAATAACGAAAACAGGATTATAGAAATTTAAAAATGTTTATTTATTTGGCCATTAATTATTCATAAAAGTTAAATAAGTTGACTAATATTTATATACTTTCGGTCATGATAGGGAGCTGAAAATTTTATGAAAGCTAGGAAATGTTGTTCCAGTGGCTATTACCATTGAAATTACAATAAAGTTTATTATTGTGACCATTAGAAATTCATAGAATTTAGTCAATTATAAATCAATATAAATGCATTTATAGCGGTGATACATCATTAAAGTTTGCCAGAAATGAGTCGCATTTGCAACAAACATTGGAAAAAATATAAAATTCTTAATTTTTTACTTTTGGGGATGGTTTTGCCCCATTATTGCCCCATAAGAGGGTAAAAATTATGACGCACTTCCAGATGACCTACAGGCTTCAAATTTGACACGATTATGTTTTTAGTCAACCAATGGGAAAAATCAGCCGTCCTTAAAATTATAATATTTAGAGGTTGTTTTTACCCCATTATTTTAAGTAGGCTGAATTGCTTGCAGTATGCAAGCACCATATACAGTAAAACCTCTATCTAGTGAACCTCCGTTTATCGTAAACCTCCGTATTTCGTAATATCTTTTGGGTCCCGCCAAAACTGTATGTTACGGTATAGACAAACCTCTTAATATCGTACCTCCGTATTTTCGTAATTCTCCGTATATCGTAATGGGAAAATGCACCCCTGATAAAAAACAACCTCCCTATAGTAAATAATGTATTCCTGTTTACGGATAAAATAATTACGCTAGTTTGCAATGAAATTTTGCATGTGAATAACCAAAAGAAATCAGTCGATGGTATATGCATACGTACGTACAAGGTTATCCCGTTGAAGCAACCACCGTAGTGGCCTCTCAGAAAAGTCGCCAAAATATGATCATAATGCAACAAATATGCACAATTTAAGTTGAAGTTAAGTAGCGTAGTTTATTACCTATGCCAGGCCCTACGAGTTCATCTCGCTCAGATTTACGGTCCCCTTCTAAAAGGAAACAACGGCAAGCACCAATAGTCAATTCTTCCGTGATTCTCAAGTTACACATCACTGCTACTTATGTACGTATCAATTTTAATCACTCGTGAAAAGTGTCACGAGAATATTATTACAATGTTGCAAAGATATATCATTTAAACGTAAATTAATTCTCGATCCTCAGCTAACACACCGTTGCTCCGTATTTATTAATTTTCACGACCTTTGAAAAGAGCCCTGAAAATATGACTACAGTGTTGCAAAGGCATTTAATTGTCAATTCTTTCGTGATTTTCATGTTACTTTTACTGCTTCTGAAAAACCCACGAATATATAACTGTAACATTGCAAATACAATATTTAAGTCAATTCTTTCGCGGTCCTGAGGTTAACAACGCACTACTGGTACGTACGTATCACTTTTTACCACATCTGAAAAGAACCGTGAATACATGACTATAATGTTATATAGACATAATATTTAAGATAGGTACCGCTTCTGCTGCGAAGATTTCTCGCCTGGTGAATCCCCTCACACGTCTCGGTTTATCCCCTCATGCAGGCGTACAGATATACGCCGGTATGCGTCAAGTTAAAAATGTGTGGGGAAGAAGCTTCTGTAAGTACAATTGTGGTAGAAGAGTGGAAAAACACTCTGCAAACAATTTTAGTGAGTTATGATCCTAAAGACATTTTCAATGCAGATGAAGCTGGATTTTTTTATAACTTACTCCCAGATAGAACTATTGCAGTTAAAGGAGAATCCTGCAATGGAGGGAAAAAATCGAGGAGAGATTTATAGTGCTTTTCTGTACCAATTCAGATGGCTCTGAGAAATTAGAGCCACTTGTGATTGGGAAATATAAAAAAGAATATAAAAAAACTTCCCTGTTTATACAGAAATTCTAAAAAGTCATGGATAACTGCAGTTTTATTTAGTGAGTGGCTAAGCATGCTTGATTCAAAGATGGGCATAAAGAACAGAAAAATAGTTCTTTTTCTGGATCAGTGCACTGCTCATAAAGTTGAGGGGATCGTGTTGCGACATGTTAAAATAATGTATTTTCCTCCAAATACCACAAGTAAACTGCAACCATTAGATCAGGGCATAATTTCTAGTGTTAAGAGAAATTACAGACAGCAGTTGGTGCTCTATATTTTAAGAAATGTGGATGAAACAAATGATCTTACAAAATGTAAATGGAATATATTGCAGGCCATGCATAGGCTCTGCCTATCATGGAATTATGTTCAATCAGCCTCTATTAATAAATGCTTCATAAAGGCAGGATTTATGAGGACAACATATGAGGAAGATGAAGTATCAGATAATGAACCTTTGGAATGGGATGAAATCAATAAAATAACTCATCTTCAAACATCATTTAATGATTTTGTTAATGTTGACACTTCCCTATTAACTTGTGCACCAACTGAGGGAGAAATGGTAGAAGAAGTGGAGATAGAAGTTGAAAGGGAGACTATAGCAGAAACTAATAAGGAAGAAGAAGAAAATGATGAAGAGGAAATAATTCCATCTCCAAAAAAGAGTGAAGTGCAAGAGGCTTTGAGTATGCTAGAAAGATTTTTAATGAATATGGAGGATTGCAGTGGTGATAATCTCTTGCTACTAAATAAAATAGAAAATGTTGTATCCAATGAATTTAAGAAAAAGATTTCACAGACTGAAATTACCATTTAGGTTTATATTTATATTATAAATATATTAAATTTATGTTGTGTATATATAAATATACTAATATAGTAATTAAAAAGACAATAGTACTTTTAATTACTAGTTTGTGCATTTATGAATAATAATATGAAGGTCTTACGGTAAACCTCTTTATAGTGAACCTCCATTCATCAAAATGCCTAAGAATCTGGTCCCTTCCATTTTGATATATAGAGGTTTTACTGTACTTGTATTAATTGTTGACAAATGAGTTGGCATTTGTACTGCATAAATCCGCAAAGGAACGTTTTGCTGTTTGATTATTAGATTTGAAGATAAAATTCTAAAGCGTATTAATATTTAAGGCTCTTTCTATTTGCATGAAATTTTTTCACTCTATCACCGACAACTAAATATTCTCTGAGAACAGCTGCTGCACACCTCGTAATTTTGTCTGCTTAATCAAAAGGCAATGGAATTTTTTCTTTTTTTTACCACTTGGTGCCAAATGACGGTTGATCGAAACAATGATTATCGATGGTGACTATTATCGAGGTCCTACTGTACTTCTCATGGCCTTGGATTAACCCTTTAGCGCCGGTAAATAAAAAGATTTGCATAAAACTTTTGTATGTTACTTCTTATAACCTAATTATTTATTTTTGTAATTTTTTAGCTTATTATTTAGCGTAGTTTTTTCAAAATCAGGTGTGACTATATGGTCACGCTAGGCGGTTTCATAGTCATTTTGGGAAGAAAAGAATGTTTACAATTTTTAATTGTAATGCTGAAAAACTATGAAAAATTTTAAACAATGAGATGTTAGTCTATTAACATTAAAAAACTGAGTCGAGAAAATATTTAAACATTTATTTTGAAATATAAAACTGGAAATCAAATTATTCTTGCTATGCACATTTGGTGGCAACATATATCAGATATAGCAACATATGTGGTTTCCTCAAATTAAAACCAAACAATGACAATAACTTGAAAATTTCAGTACAGTTTAGCCTGAAATTTTTGGAAACATGGCACACAAAGTCTGACGTCACATTCACGCACTCAGTTCGTCAGACTGTTTTGCACATCTCTCCAGCGCAACGATGTCTTTTATTCCCTGAACAAGGCGCAAAATAATGTCCGATCCCATCAAGGCATGTCTTTCATCACATGACTTGGTAATGCAGAGGTGGATTGGCGACCTGGTGCTCCGACCTTATCATTCAGATCTAATTTGTTGTTGTCTGCACAATGAATAAAACGTGAAATTTGTAAAAATCTATCTCGACGCATAGCGTTTATCACATCATTTCTAAGATCTCCTGTGGAATCCCAGTAGTGTCGTTTACTTGGAACATTGTTATACTCGGACAGAAGTAGAATACCAAGAAAAACATTCATTTCCCCACTACTTATCTGTGGATCTAAGCAGTTTTCAAAACGGGCATATTTTTACTTTCTCATACGAAGTATCGAGAAAGTATTGTTTTCGCAAAAAAATTCAACCTCGAGATTTTTATGGAAATATACGTTTTAGGTGTCACTGAATCCAAAAAAGTGGTTTTTGCAATGCCATCTGTCTGTCTCTTATTAACTCTAGAGCCTAAACGGCAGAGCGAAAATGAATGATATCTTGTACTTAGGCATTTTATCATACTGAGCAGAGTATACATAGAAATGGTTGACATTGCTCAATAATTAAGAGTAGTTTATTCTACGCTTTTTTAACAACAATCCGATTTTCTCAAAAACGGCTCTAGCGATTTTCAACAAATTTCGTACAGTTACTTGAGTTTACGTCTTCAATAATACTCTATAGTTCATATTTCTCAAAAAATGAATATAATGCTAGTTTATTCTAGGCAACTTTAACAACAATTCGATTTTCTAACAAACGGCTCTAGCGAATTAGATCAAATTTCGTACAGTTACTTGTGTTTACGCCTTCAATAACACTGTATAGTTCATATTTCTCAAAAAATGAATATAAGGCTAGTTTATTCTAGGCAACTTTAACAATAATTCAATTTTCTCAAAAACGGCTATAACGTTTTTGATCAAAATTGATCAAAAAGTTACTGAGTATACATCTACAATAATACTACATATTTAATTTTTCTCAATGAATGAATATAAGGCTAGTTTATTCTTGGGCAACATTAACAAAAATTGGATTTTCTAAAAACAGGCTGATACGATTTTCATTTTCTAAAGATAACTAAAGGAGGCATTAGTATATGAGAAAATTTGTACAATGTATGTTGTACCAATTTTTTTGATTTGTTCACCAAAAATTTGATGACCTCATCAAAAAAAGACTAAAAAATTTAGGTTGGTTTGGTAGCGTAATTTGGTTGAGGGAAAATTACTTCCGTCTTTGGTAAGTTGTCTTTTGACCAGGTTACAGTTCTTCATGCGCTTTTGTGTCACATCATCTGCTTCTTCATCGATCTCCTCATTACCATGTCTCCCTAGATGAGAATTCTGGGAGAGCACCAACTCCGCTTGGCTAAGAAGCTGTCGACATGTGAGATTTTCCAAGAGATCCCTGGAGTCCTCATCTCCGGAATCTTCATTGGAGTAGAGATTAGCCTCTGGTGGTTCTATATAAATGGCCTCTATGTTATTATCCTGAGCCTCTAATATTTCAATTACCTCTTGCAATGTGAGGTTCCAAAGTACAAATTTGTGAACATTTATTTGGAAGGATCGTTATTAAGGAAATATTTAAATAAAAAAGCTTAGTATTTAAATAAAGTAAATCAATTCTGTAAACGTAGAAAAGGATGGATAGAGATTAGTTGGGTGAAATTCTGAAATCTCTGGTCTATATCGAGTGGGTTAAAATAAATTTTTCACTTGTATGCACTAAAACGTTAACAGAAATATAGATTACATTAATTTAAATGTAAAATTAAAGATATCTTTTGCATATCAAATTTAAAAAAACGGTAACACAATTTAAGTTTCATATAAAAAAATTCGACCCGAATAGTAGTTGAATCGCCTACCGTGGCCAGAGAATAATTCTATTTTAAATAATAAAAAATAAACATAGGAAGCTAAATATTTTCCAGTGAATGCAACTACTAATATGTAGTTAATTCTGTAAAAAGTCACTAAATGTACACTATATTTGGAGAAAAATATTTTCACTTACTTTGATCGCCTTTCCATTTTGCCGTTCTGACTCGAACTGAATTACGATCTTCCACCCAAGATGCTTCTTCACAAGAAATGAAACTAACCACCTAAGTATAAGGTCTACGCATGTCCATTAATCAGTACAATGTATCACAAAGCAATTCAACCCGTAAATAGACACATCGTCACTTCTTTTGTAACACGAAGCATGGTGTGACCATATGGTCACGCTAGGCGCTAATGGGTTAATAACAAATAAAAATAAATATTGTCATTTACTAAAGTCAGATGTTTTTAAATAAAGTTAAGTTTCATATACAACTAGTGATTACAAAAATTTACTGCTGTAAATAAACATTGTGGCTAAAAATAAAAATATCTATGTATCATTATTCTCAATTAATGTGGAATACTGTGTGTAAAAGGACTATTTTTTCTTGTTTCTTTTAAGTGTATTTGTACTTTACTGCTAATTTACTTTTGCAGAGAATTTGAAAAGGCCTTCAAGATGCTGGAGCTACTACCCAAACAAACATTTTTAACCATATTGCAAAGAATTATTCATGGGATCCATGCAGCATCACTGATCATTGTAATTATTCTTAATTTTAATTAAATGGTTTTTTAATGAATTTGTGAGATAGTTAATAAACGAAAGCTTTTTCAGGACCTTAATGGTAATAAAATGAATTACGTCAACATTCTGAAGCTGATTGATTTTCGTTTTGAATCTGTTCTTATTGAATTAGATGAAGGACAATATACCCTTACAGAAATTCCTCTCA
The DNA here is from genome assembly GCA_036926305.1 of Uropetala carovei. NCBI lineage: Eukaryota > Metazoa > Arthropoda > Insecta > Odonata > Petaluridae > Uropetala > Uropetala carovei. The sequence goes on along the minus strand of JAXCHB010000037.1, from coordinate 4,053,031 downwards.
AGAAACTGAGTGGATATTATTTTATGAAGGTATGTGCTAATTAAATTGTTTCTAAAAATGCAAATATAAGCTAAATGGTAAGAATCTATAGATTGTGTAGAGCTGAATAAAAATGAGTGATTTAGATTATGAAACTGATAACATGATGAAGAGTAAATATAAAACAATATTTTTAGCCATTAAGATGCACTTTTTCAGAAAATCTTTTTCAAAAATTGACTTGCATTTTATATGCTGAAGATATCCAGGCAACCCAGTCTTTGTTGGAATATGTTAGGTCCAACTAGTGTCTATGCTGGTAGGAGAAAGTGTTTGGTCTTTGCTCATGATGGGTTGTTCAGTGTACAACCCATTTTGTTAATAGCATATAAGAATGCTATATTATTCTAAAGAAGTTGATAGAATATAGAATTCCATAAATAGAAAGAAAATGTTTCCAATAGTATCTATTTTCTTTAATGTGGTGAAATACATGCACTCCAGTTCAGGGGAATCTACTCCATGCTAAGGACCCTCCTTTTCTTTGTTCACACACACACGCACACACACACAAAATCAGTACAACATACATTGTACAAACTTTCTCATATACTAATGTGTCGTTTAGTTATCTTTAGAAAATGAAAATTGTATGAGCTTGTTTTTAGAAAATCCAATTTTTGTTAAAGTTGCCTAACAATAAACTAGCCATATATTCATTCATTGAAAAAAATGAAATACGTAGTATTATTGTAGATGTATACTCAAGTAACTGTATAAAATTTGATCAAAATCGTTAGAGCCGTTTTTGAGAAAATCGAATTATTATTAAAGTTGCCTAGAATAAACTAGCCTTATACTTATTTTTTGAGAAATATGAACTTTACAGTATTATTGAAGACGTAAACTCAAGTAACTGTGTGAAATTTGATCAAAATCGTTAGAGCTGTTTTTGAGAATGTAAAAAACAAACAAACACATACACATGCTCTTCCTTTCCAAAAATTGCCTAAATACACATTTCAGAAACAAGGATTCCATCGTCAGTAGGTCGATCAAAAAAGACGAAGAATGACGAGTCTGGGAAAGTATATATATCTGGGCTGAAATGAGAGGGGAAAGAGGGGGGAAGATAAAGGAGGGAGGGAAATAGTTACAATGTAGCGTTGGAGAAGTTAGGAAGACTCCATATCTTCAAAAGAGCTTCTTTTCCAACCGCTTTACATAAAGTACAATATATTTCACTAATATCTCTAAAGCAAATCTTCTTCAGTAAATCAAGGTACATACATTCTTGTATAAAAGCATCCCATTACGATGAACATTATGTAAATACCAGCAATTAACTTTTAACTTTAATTACCAGTTACAACTTCGGTAACTTATCTTAAGATTTCTTTCATCATTAATGTCAGGACTGAAGTTAAAGCAGAAGACAGAAATTCACAAGTTCAATTACTTCATTTTGTAACTGAATACAATATTCTATACGATTTTTAAACATATTTACTTACAAGTAGTTTTTCACACCGATTAATTAATTCCCAATGTAGGGGAATAATTTAAAATGAAAACTAATATAGTTGCTCAATATTTTAGAAGTTGATACCATGTAAATATTTTTTTCTGACTTTGCTCGATATTTGATTTAGATCCTAATAATTTCGATATTCTATTTACCAAATAAACAATAAAAAATAGGAACTTAAAATTTAAAAATAATTTAGTAACAGCTCATTATAGTTTCAACAGCTGTGGAAATACGAGTCCATTACATTTCCTTTGTAAGCTCTCATGCAGTATTACTCTAAAATGTAAACATGAATCCACTTCAAAATAAAAAATAATACATTTACCCACTTAAAATGTATTACTTCTAAATTAGGGAAGCCGTAGCATGGTGGAACAAATTTAATTATTTTCTTATTTACTCTCAATATTTTGTACTGTTTCTAATCAAAAGTATTTTGCAGTTTCTTGTTTTACTTTTCTTTCGATAATGTTGAAAAATTGAGGCACACTCAGAGGAAATGAACTGGTTTGCAGGGACATTTGGTCGTATTTTGTGTTTTGAAACATTTAGTCCTGGGACATTATATCTGGGTACGTTTTGTCTGGGGACATTTGGTCCAAGTCCCAGTGTTTGGTGTATGAAAGATTTGGACACTTAAGAGCGCTTGCAAGTAACATTAATTTGTAAATATGAAGCAATAAATTTCTGTGTGGTCATCATTTATTAAATTTATATAGTGATTTTAAAAATTTATATAGCTCCCTCCATTTTCATTTTTCCAGCATATTCATGAATGTTATAAAATTCCTAATCGATCGATACCAATGTCCAATGTGTTTCCTTCGGATTTCTTCTGCCCCACCCTTTTCCCTCCCTCCTTCTACTCCCCTTCCATTTTCATTTTTTTGCTTCATATTTGTAATTGTTGTAAAAATCCTAGTCGATCGATACCAATGTCCAATGTGATTCCTTTGGATTTCTTCTGCCCTCCCCCCTTTTCCCTCCCCCCTTCTACTTCCCCTCCATTTTCATTTTTTCGCTTCATATTTGTAGTTGTTATAAAATTCCTAGTCGATCGATACCAATGTCCACTATGTTTCCTTCGGATTTCTTCCCCCCCTCCCCCCCCATTTTCCCCTACTTCTACCCACCCTCCGTTTTTATTTTTCTGCTTCATATCTGTAATTGTTATAAAATTCCTAGTCGATCGATACCAATGTCCAATGTGATTTCTTCGGATTTCTTCCGCCCTCCCCTTTTTCCTTCCCCTACTTCTACCCACACCATTTTCATTTTTTTGCTTCATATTTGTAATTGTTATAAAATTTCTAGTCGATCAAAACCAATGTCCACTATGTTTCCTTCGGATTTCTTCTGCCCCCCCCCCCCCCCCCCCTTTTCCCTCACTCTACTTTTACCCCCCTCCATTTTCATTTTTTTGCTTCATATTTATCATATTTAGAAATAATGTCTGTGAACATATTCACTGTGGACATAAGTAAAAGTGGACAAAAGAAAACAGAGAACAAAAAGGCTGCGGACCTATATAATAGTGGACATAAAGGAGTTGGACAAAAGTGCTGTGGACATAAATAAAAGTGAATATAGAGGCAGTTGACATAAAGACTGTGGACATATATCACAGTGGGCATAAAGACTGTGGACATAAGGGCAGTGGACATAAAGGCTGTGAACGTATCAACTGTGAATCATACATTTATGTGGATTATCTTAACATCATTTTATATCATTGATTTTATGTACAGTGGGTCCTCATTATTCATCAGTGTTGCTTCCCAGAAAATGGTCACGAATACTGGGGAAGTTTCCCCCATTAAAATACATCATACAGTAAAACCTCCATATACCGAAATGGAAGGGATCAGATTTTTAGGCATTTTGATGAATGGAGGTTCACTATAAAGAGGTTTACTGTATGACCTTCATATTATTATTCATAAATGCACAAATTGATAATGAAAAGTACTATTCTTTTTAATTATTATATTAGCATATTTATATATACACAACATAGATTTAATATATTTATAATATAAATATAAACTTAATGGTAATTTCAGTCTGTGAAATCTTTTTCTTAAATTCATTGGATACAACATTTTCTATTTTATTTAGTAGCAAGAGATTATCACCACTGCAATCCTCCATATTCATAAAAAATCTTTCTAGCACACTCACAGCCTCTTGCACTTCACTCTTTTTTGGAGTTGGAATTAATTCCTCTTCATCATTTTCTTCTTCTTCCTTATTAGTCTCTGCTATAGTATCCCTTTCAACTTCTATCTCCACTTCTTCTACCATTTCTCCCTCAGTTGGTGCACAAGTTAATAGGGAAGTGTCAACATTAACAAAATCATTAAATGATGTTTGAAGATGAATTATTTTAGTGATTTCACCCCATTCCAAAAGTTCATCATCTGATACTTCATCTTCCTCATATGTTGTCCTCATAAATCCTGCCTTTATGAAGCATTTATTAATAGAGGCTGATTGAACATAATTCCATGATAGGCAGAGCCTATGCATGGCCTGCAATATATTCCATTTAAATTTTGTAAGATCATTTGTTTCATCCACGTTTCTTAAAATATAGAGCACCAACTGCTGTCTGTAATTTCTCTTAACGCTAGAAATTATGCCCTGATCTAATGGTTGCAGTTTACTTGTGGTATTTGGAGGAAAATACACTATTTTAACATTTCGCAACACAATCCCCTCAACGTTGTGAGCAGTGCACTGATCCAGAAAAAGAACTGTTTTTCTATTCTTTATGCCCATCTTTGAATCAAGCATGCTTAGCCACTCACTAAATAAAACTGCAGTTATCCATGACTTTTTAGAATTTCTGTATAAACAGGGAAGTTTTTTTATATTCTTTATATTCTTTTTTATATTTCCCAATCACAAGTGGCTCTAATTTCTCAGAGCCATCTGAATTGGTACAGAAAAGCACTATAAATCTCTCCTCGATTTTTTCCCTCCATGGCAGGATTCTCCTTTAACTGCAATAGTTCTATCTGGGAGTAAGTTATAAAAAAAATCCAGCCTCATCTGCATTAAAATTCTTTGCAGTCTTTTTCCACTCTTCTACCACAATTGTACTTACAGAAGCTTCTTCCCCATACATTTGTAAAGTTCTTAGGTTCCAGCGCACTTGAAACTTCTGTAGCCATCCATTTGACCATTGAAATCATCTATTCCCATTTTCAGTGCCATTTCCCCAGTCTTCTGTTGTAGAATAGGCCCAGATATAGGTATGCTTCTGGCTTTAGCTTCCATCAACCAATCAAACACACATTTATCAAATTCTTCATTTTTCACTGCCCGAGATCTTTTATTGATGACGCCTTGATGTGCCGCTACTTCAGTTTCTTTACGTTTATTTAAAATAGATGTTCGAGTCGACGGTGGCATGCCAAAGGTTTCTGCCAAATCTATTTTTCTTTTCCCCTCATCAGTGGCTTGGAGAATTGCTAACTTCATTTCTATTTTCAGCAGCCGTCTTTTTCTACGATTTACCATGTCCATTATGGGTCTAAAATTAATTTATTCATAAACATTAATTACTTGTGTATTATTTGTAAATGTTGTACTTAATATTATACAAGGCATAATGAAGGATATTGTTATACACCTAACAAACTTTAACTAGAATCTGAAAATTAATGCATTAATAATTAAATTAAAGTTGTGCAATAAGAAATAATATACTCACGTGATTAAGGACAAAATTAACGTTAAAAAACGCGTATTTGTAGATTATGTATCCACTATAGCTTAATGAAACAAATCAATGTGGTATAACCAGTAATTTTGACAAGCTCCTCGTATTAGGCAAACATAAGCACTACACGTTCATAGAAACTTGACGCATACCGGCGTATAGCTGGACGCCTGCATGAGGGGATAAACCGGGACGTGTGAGGGGATTCACCAGGCGAGAAATCTTCGCAGCAGAAGCAGTACCTATCTTAAATATTATGTCTATGTAACATTATAGTCATGTATTCACGGTTCTTTTCAGATGTGGTAAAAAGTGATACGTACGTAGCAGTGGTGCGTTGTTAACCTCAGGACCGCGAAAGAATTGACTTAAATATTGTATTTGCAATGTTACAGTTATATATTCGTGGGTTTTTCAGAGGCAGTAAAAGTAACATGAGGATCACAAAAGAATTGACAATTAAATGCCTTTGCAACACTGTAGTCATATTTTCAGGGCTCTTTTCAAAGGCCGTGAAAATTAATAAATACGGAGCAATGGCGTGTTAGCTGAGGATCGAGAATTAATTTACGTTTAAATGATATATCTTTGCAACATTGTAATAATATTCTCGTGTCACTTTTCACGAGTGATTAAAATTGATACGTACATAAGTAGCAGTGATGTGTAACTTGAGAATCACGGAAGGATTGACTATTGGTGCTTGCCGTTGTTTCCTTTTAGAAGGGGACCGTAAATCTGAGCGAGTTGAACTCGTAGGGCCTGGCATAGGTAATAAACTACGCTACCTAACTTCAACTTAAATTGTGCATATTTGTTGCATTATGATCATATTTTGGCGACTTTTTCGAGAGGCTGCTATGGTGGTTGCTTCAACGGGATAACCTTGTACGTACGTATGCATATACCATCGACTGATTTCTTTTGGTTATTCACATGCAAATTTTCATTGCAAACTAGCTTAATTATTTTATCCGTAAACATGAATACATTATTTTACTATAGGGAGGTTGTTTTTTATCAGGGGTGCATTTTCCCATTATGATATATGGAGAATTACGAAAATACGGAGGTACGATATTAAGAGGTTTGCCTATACCATTACATACAGTTTTGGCGGGACCCAAAAGATATTATGAAATGCAGTGGTATTTATGATACACGGAGGTTCACTAGATAGAGGTTTCACTCTATAAGGGGGTGGTGATGTTGCGATTTACCACTAAAATCACTCATGTGATGAAAAAAGGGGAATTTTCTCTCATAGTATTTCATGTAATAATGGAGTGTAGGTTTAAGTTGTTGCCGCTGTACTCTATGACATCCAAGCTAGGAAAACAAGTCCATTTATGGGTGTTCTGATTGTGAAAGTGTTAATATACAGGACAGTACGTACGCTGAACATAGCCTAATCTTAATATAAATGAAAATAACTTAACATTACATAAATACGAATGTTAAACAGACACACACATAAATAAATCACATGCGCATTCACAAATAATACACAGATATTGCGGAATAAAACTCTCAAGAATCTCAGATTTGATGTTCATGGCATAGTTCTAATACAAAGCGCATGGGGATGGTTTGTAATAACACACAGTTGGTAAGATGTTGTGTCAGTTCACTTCCTTACACTGGTGAAAATGAATAAAAAAGTAAAAAGTAATTAACATAGACTAGGAAAATCGCTTGGCCTGATGCAAAGTGTGTGCACCACTACCGCATCAAAAAATTTTAATAGTAAATTATGATAAGTAAAGCAATCTCTCTCACTATGTCACATCAATATTTTTTAAAAAATGAGTGTACTTTATAAGTACAACAAATATTCCTTAGAGAATACGGGGCCTCTTTAAGTGTGGGGCCTGGTGCAGTCGCACTGTTCTCACCTCAATCAAGCCAGCTCTGATAATTACCAACATAGTATATTCCTTACCAGTAGCAAAAAAAGTAGACTAGAAAATAAAATGAAATGAGTTTAATGAGGCAGTCACTGTTGAACAAGTAGCATGCGTGTCGACTTCTTAGTCTGCCATGGTAGTAGTCAGAGTGATGTAGAAGCGAAACGAAACACCTTTGTTACTTAAACATGCCATAATGCATGAATGACAAATACTGAATCCACGAATACCGGGGTCCCACTGTATTATCATTTCAGAAACTTTTGGGCCACACCTTCGATAAGCCAATCTTCATTATATGAACACAGAATTTGAAATAAGTGCAGCTTATATGTGAGCAAATATGATAGCCAAAACAAGGCCACTTTGCTTTATTTTCTAGTATTCAGTTTACATAAAAAGTGAAACATCAGATAATGCATGAATCACAGATAAAAATGCTTTATACAATGAAACTTCGTTTTACGATCTCGGATTTTTGGTTTTCCTCGATTTTATACATTTTTTCTTTTGGTCCCGACGAATGGTAGGTAAAAGCATGCTAAAATTCAATGGATTTTTACATTTCCCCGATTTTCTGTTTTCCTCAAATTTACGACGCAAAATTGAAGTCCGGGTAATACATTTTGCACCCGATTTTACATCCTTAAGAATTGTCTTCTTTTCAAAATCCCTCAGACTTTTAACTTATTAATTTTTAGTTAATTCATTAAGTGAAAATCTTTAATAAACTTTATTTTCTTACATTTCTGTTGCAAATTTATAGGAGGATAAAAAATTTGTTTTTCTTCCGCTTTTATGACAGGTGTGAAGCATTATTATTCGGTCGAGATAAAACTAAACTCCTACTACGCATCTACACCGATAACAGCATTAAGTCGTCACAGATGCCTGAAACATAAGGTTGTACTTTCGTCTGCAGCTATTTTGACAAAATTGCAAACATTCTGCACATCAAATTTATTATAATATGTTTAGTTATTCAAAATTTGTTAATAACCCTTACTATGAATAACAGCATGAAAAAATGCAAAGCATTCACTATACGGGAGAAGATTGACATTAACGGAAGTTGACGCAAATATAGGAACACGCGTTCAATTAGCTTCACTCGTTGGAATTGCCATGTCCACGCAAAACACGATCATGAAGAATCACGAGGATATAGAAAAGAGTTATTTACAGTGTGGACAGGAACGTGCCTACCCAGGGTGCAGTGCACCCGGGCGCCTTCCCATCAAGGTATTTGTATCTATATATTATTGGAATTCGACTTGGGAATGTTTCCTCCTTTGTCCGAGTGAAAATGGAAAGGTAGAGATACTAAACTGACACAAAATCTTTCAGGCAAAATTTTTCCAATCCCTTGTGATATGCGGTCGCATGACTCAGGGTTGCTAGAACATATATCTGTGGCGATCGAAAATGGGTTCACCATAGGACTTGCCATGAGGCGGGGGGGGGGGGTGCTACTCTGCTAATTGCTATCCCGACTTTAGCGAGGAGCTCCAGCTGAGGCAGCAATTCTTTCATAAAGTATGTCCCATCCACCTTTACCACAAATCCTTTCGCTGGAAGAATGCCGGGTGCCTACCCTTTTACTCTCACTTACTGAGTCTAGGAAATCCCAAATCTGTTTTAATAACTTTTATATTAACCTCACTTGATATATATATATATATATGTATAGGTATACGAGGTGCTACCCAAAAGTTCCCGAAAGTTGAACGTTGCACGGGAACCGGTTGTAATACGGACTAATGTCGCTCGGTAGCGCTGCATGTATCCTTTGTGAACTAGTGTGCGACGTGGCTTCGCATTGAGTGCATGCATTATTTTGTTTTACGTGTTTTTATAACGTTGTGTTTGTGTCGTTTTGCAATTTTTTTTTCGTTGAAATTGTGGACATGAAGGAACAGCGTGTGGGCATCAAGTTCTGCTTCAAACTTGGCAAGAGTGCGGTGGAAACTCACAAAATGCTTAAACAAGCAATTGGTGATGATGCTTTGTGTCAGACACAAACCTACGTCTGGTTTAACCGGTTTAAAAATGGCCGAACGTCAGGTGATGATGACACACGTTCTGGACGACCTTCAACTGGCACAACGCTGGAAAATGTTGAAAAAGTGCATGAGGCTATCCTCGAGGACCGTAGGCGAACGATCCATGACATTTGCAACATTGTGGGACAGTCATACGGGACATGCCAGCGCATTTAGTCGGACGAACTCAACATAAGGCAGATTGCTGCAAAATTCATGCCAAGGCTGCTGTCTGATGGCCAGAAGCAACATCGGCTGGAAGTCTGCATGGAACTTCAGTAGCAGGTCAGAAATGACCCAGACTTCCTTTCTAAGGTCGCAACTGGTGACGAAAGTTGGGTTAATGGGTACGACCCTGAAACAAAACAGCAATCGTCCCAGTGGATGAGTCCATCTTCACCCCGACAAAAGAAAGAGTGGCAAGTCAAAAGCAATGTTAAGTCAATGCTGATCTGCTTTTTCGACATTGACAGGATTATCCACAAGGAATTGGTCCCTCCAGGTCAGACCGTCAATGCGTAGTTCTAGTACGATGTCCTGAGGCGGCTTAGGGAGGACATGAGGGGAAAGCGGCCAGAGAAATGGCGCAGGAACAACTGGGTGCTCCATCACGACAATGCGCCTGCGCACACCGCTCTGGCCGTGCAGCAGTTTTTGGCCTCCAAAAACATGGCGGCCATCCCTCACCCCCCTTACTCGCCTGATTTAGTTCCCTGTGATTTCTTCCTCTTGCCCAAGATGAAAGTCAAGTTGAAGGGGTGAAGATTTGACACCATAGAGGAGATCCAGACCGAATCGCAGGAGGTGCTGAAGATTCTGACACAAAAGGACTTCCAGGACAGCTTCTGATGGTGGCAGAAACGTTGGGATCGTTGTATACGCTCCCAATGGGACTACTTTGAAGGGGACGGTGGCGATTAGGACTTTGGACAAGTCTACTTTTTTCTTCAGATACATTTCGGGAACTTTTGGGTAGCACCTCGTATATAGCGGTTTGTGCCCACTTAAGCTTGTATCACCCTACCAGCCCATGGGAACAGTTCAAATACATCCGGTGACGCTTCCAACACGACTAATGAGATAGGGATTAATTATTTATTATTTTAATAACTCATAATCAGTAATATATCCTACTAAAATGACAAAATACTTGTAATTTTTACTTTCCTCTTTGTCTGACATCTAGCAGATAATGGAAATATCTGAGCTTCCTCAGATGGGCGATAGATGGCGAGGTCCACACAGCATAGATGAACTATGAAAACATTGGGGAATGTTTGTTTATTATATCGTATATTTCTACAAAGTAAACTATTTCGTAGTTTGACACTTTTTCTAATATAATTAATAACTGAGAACCAGTAAGGGATAGAGCAATGATTTCTTACATATAATTAAGTATACCGACACTCGTAAATGTTGTTATTCGGTTGTCTTCGTTCTTTTGTTTCGGGTTGTTATAGAGCTTTTAACTTACTTACACTTTTAATTATGCTACGTCATACTGGTTTAGAGGACTTGAATGTTGAATGTTAACATTTTTAGTTACATCAACAATTAGTTAGAGATAAAATTTATAGTTTAACACCCTTACCTATAGAAACCATGGAAGAATGTGAAATTTCATTGCTTGAGACTAAAAATAAAAAAAAAAATTAATTAAAAAAAGGTTTTTAAAAAATAATTTTTATATTATGCACTAAAAAGGAAAAAATAAATTTTTATTTATTTATCGATCGTGAGTTCGGCTGGTAAGGAGGAACAAAATTTACAACAATTTCAGTGGAATAAATTCCTTCTTGCTCAACAATGTTGATTTACTAAACTTTATTTAGAACTTTTGTAAAAGTTAGCTTGTCTGCTTTACGAAGGCATTGCGCAGTACAACATACGCAGGCAGGACGAGTCCATCCTCGAAATGGGGCTGCTTGTAGGTGAGGCTGTGTTTAGGCCCAGGGAGGCCCTTAGTGTTGGAGGGGAAGAAGGAAAGGGAGGGAGGCCCTTAGCGTTGGAGGGGAAGAAGGAAAGGGAGGGAGGCCCTTAGCGTTGGAGGGGAAGAAGGAAAGGGAGGGAGGCCCTTAGTGTTGGAGGGGAAGAAGGAAAGGGAGGGAGGCCCTAAGTGTTGGAGGGGAAGAAGGAAAGGGAGGGAGGCCCTTAGTGTTGGAGGGGAAGAAGGAAAGGGAGGGAGACCCTTAGTGTTGGAGGGGAAGAAGGAAAGGGAGGGAGGCCCTTAGTGTTGGAGGGGAAGAAGGAAAGGGAGAGAGGCCCTTAGCGTTGGAGGGGAAGAAGGAAAGGGAGGGAGGCCCTTAGTGTTGGAGGGGAAGAAGGAAAGGGAGGGAGACCCTTAGTGTTGGAGGGGAAGAAGGAAAGGGAGGGAGGCCCTTAGTGTTGGAGGGGAAGAAGGAAAGGGAGGGAGGCCCTTAGTGTTGGAGGGGAAGAAGGAAAGGGAGGGAGGCCCTTAGTGTTGGAGGGGAAGAAGGAAAGGGAGGGAGGGGGTAGCTTATCAGGTGCAGTTGTCCTGCCCGCCCTTACGTACAGGCGAGCGGGACCTCCGTCCTGGACTCCACGCAACAGTGAAAATAGATTTTAAAATTAGTGGCCAAATAATGAAGATGGGAATAAAAAGTACCAAAATACAATTGATAATTATCATATTAACCTTATTTCAACGTACAAGTCAACCTTAAAAAATACAATTTTGCGACCTCATTATTCCCCATATGTTTTGGGATTTAGTTCTGGGTGATACGGCGGCAATCTTACTGCACTATGACCATGCTGGGCTAAAAATTGATTTGCTCTGTATAGTTTTGTGGTCAGCTTATGTGTCTTAATTTTTTCGTAAAGTTCGAGTTTCGTTTCACTCTCTGCCTTGGCCATTTAACCACCTCTTCATTTCATCTTTCTTTGAAGAACTGGATGGCGAACGATAAACTTCAGTGTTATGGTAAGTGGCATTGTCCATAACGATCACTGAATGAGGGGAAAGATTGGGGATTAATTGAGTCTCCAGCCACTTGAAATAATTTCCGGAATTCATTTTTCCGTGATAATCCCCAGTTTTCAAGCCGGACTTGAATGTAAGTAGTGCTTTTGGGACAAATCCAAATTCTCCTCCTATTAATTAGAAAAAAAATAATTAACTCTGTTCAGTAAGATTTTGAACTTTTCGATTTTTAAATATGAATTTACATTTACCTGCATGGACTATGATTAAACGCTGCTCTTTTGAGATTGGTGCCTTCAGTTCAGATGGTGTTCCATCTGAGCATTCAAAATTCTTTGTGTGAGATGAATGAATATAGGTTTCATCTGTATAGACAATTGAGCATCCTTCTTCCCTGTATTCCTTAATAGTTTGTAAGAACTTAATCAGCAGCAAACGGATATCTTTACGCTCACAAAGATATTGCCTGTTTGAAGTTCGCCGTTTCCACCTGATTTTTGAAACCAAAAGATATGAAAAAATTTTATAATACCTGAAATTAACCAGAAAAACATCATACCGGGTATAGTACATTAAATGAATTAAAAGTACATCATACCTGAATCCAATTTTCTTCATGAGTGAATGAAGGCAAGTTCTTTGGCCTTTGAATCCTATGCTTTCACAAATTCTCGGAAGTAATGCTCTCAGTGTAGGTGCTTTGCGTTCCACAGCGTAGAACTGATGTACATTTCTACGCACAACTTGGACATCAAAATCGTCCAACGAACTTTTTGGACTACTCCGCGTCCTATTCTTTCTAGGGCTAGAAAATAATGTCCTGCTTCCTTGTTCAATTTCTACTCCTTCCTTTGAAATCCTATCCAATGTGCGGAGAGAGTTTCCACAAGCTGCTGCAGCTCTCTCGCGGACACTGGAGAGAGGAATACTAATTCCATCAGCTCCTTCCTTTTTCATAAAATTAAGTACGCTGTTAATAATTTCCCTAGCCTGGCTATGTAAAACCTTTCTATTCCCAACTGTTGAGGTAGATGGAGGTGTGTCCATTTTAAAAGCAAAAGGAATATGATTTAACAAAGGAATAATATGCAAAACGTAATGCGAAAATTAAAGAAAAAATAAGTGCAAGGAACAATAAAGATTAACAAGAAAAATAGTAAAAACAAACAAGATTAACAAGAAAAACAGTAAAACAACCAAGATTAACAAGAAAAACAAATAAAACAACCAAGATTAACAAGAAAAACAGTAAAAACAACCAAGATTAACAGGAAAAACAGTAAAAACAACCAAGATTAACAAGAAAAACAGTAAAACAACCAAGATTAACAAGAAAAACAAATAAAACAACCAAGGTTAACAAGAAAAATAGTAAAAACAACAAAGATTAACAAGAAAAACAGTAAAAACAACCAAGATTAACAGGAAAAACAGTAAAAACAACCAAGATTAACAAGAAAAACAGTAAAAACAACCAAGATTAACAAGAAAAACAGTAAAAACAACCAAGGTTAACAAGAAAAACAGTAAAAACAACCAAGATTAACAAGAAACACAGTAAAAACAACAGAGATTAACAAGAAAAACAGTAACAACAGCCAAGATTAACAATAATAACAGTAACAAAAATTAGGAAGGGCAATGAGAGCACGAGAGCGATAGGTTCAGCCAAGGCTAAGTCTCTATCCATGAGTGACCCTTTGTGTGACCTTCCCCCTCGAGCTTGCCCTTTCCGATGGTGGATTCTTCCAAACCAGAACGGCGTTACTGCGCACATCGTGTTACGTTGTCTTTCCCCTTACGATTTCCCCTCCTCCTCCCTTACCTTCCCCTCTCACACGTCGACGACTGCCTTCCCAAAACGGACAAGCTGTATATGGCGCCTTACTCTTGCGCCATATAACATTTACAAAAGTTCTAAATAAAGTTTATTAAATGAACATTGTTGAGCAAGAAGGAATTTATTCCACTGAAATTGTTGTAAATTTTGTTCCTCCTTACCAGCCGAACTCACGATCGATAAATAAAAATTTATTTTTTCCTTTTTAGTGCATAATATAAGTTATTTTTTAAAAAACCGTTTTTTAATTAACTTTTACTTTCTCATATACGAAGTATATTGAGAAAGAATTGTTATCGCCAAAAAATTCGACCTCGAGATTTTTATGGAAATTATGTTTTAGGTGTCGCTGAATCCGGAAAAGTGGTTTTTGCAATGTCTGTCTGTTACTGGCTCTGGAGCCTACACGGTATGGCAAAAATGAATGAAATCTCGTACTTAGGCATTTGATCATACTGAGCAGAGTATATGTAGAAATAGTTGACATTGCTCAATAATTAAGAGTAGTTTATTCGATGCATTTTTAACAACAATTTGATTTTCTCAAAAACAGCTCTAGTGATTTTGATCAAATCTCATGCAGTTACTTGAGTTTGCTTCTTCCATAATACCAAATAGTTCATATTTCTCAAAAAATGAATATAAGGCTAGTTTATTCTAGGCAACTTTAACAACAATTACATTTTCTCAAAAACGACAATCGATTTTGATCAAATGTCGTACAGTTACTTGAGTATACATCTACAATAATACTACGTATTTCATTTTTCTCAATGAATGAATATAAGAGTAGTTTATTCTTGGGCAACTTTTAAAAAAATTGGGTTTTCTAAAAACAGGCTCATATGATTTTCATTTTCTAAAGATAACTAAACAACGCATTAGTATATGAGAAAGTTTGTGCAATGTATGTTGTACCGATTTTTTCCTTGTTTCAACTGTTTCTATATTAACACTTTCCCTCACCAAATATAGTATTATAGACAACATTATAGCGCCTCTTAAACCTGTCAATCCAGCCATTGGATGTGGTGAAATCATATATACCAAGCCTTGCAGTCTCTTTCAAAAGAGGACCACTAACAGCAGTTTTAGTTGCACGTACCTGCTTGAACCAAAAAGAAAGGGACGTCTCCAGCTCTTCTAGAGGCGAAAATTTCAAAGATTTTCTTTGTTTAGAAAAATGTCAACACACAGGGCCGCACACAGGGTATTTTGTGCCTGGGTGCAAGATATCTCTGTGGCACCCCCCTGCTAACGAAATGTCGTGGTATGATGAAATACGACTTTTTTTCATAGATAGAGAGTGGAGACAAGCTAATGTATTTCTGTCGATGTATCCCATAACGAATTGATTGAAAAAATTAGTTGCATAATTATTAATTTAGACATATCATTTAATATCTGCTTGATAGAAAATTATAAAACTCGCTGCATATATGATTATTATTCAATACACTGTCCTGTTACCTTAATGATCAATCAAAAATTCCTATATTTTTGTCCATTAACAAGCCAAATTAGATTTGATATTTATTCTGACAATAAGAAAACAAAACCAATTATTTTTGCATTCCTATGTCAAAGTCCTGACTTCGTATTAACATTTTAAGATACACTAAAATACAATGAAGAAGCAGATGTCAATAATTCTCTCATTATTTGGAGAAATTTTTTTGATATATGAATTTGGTACTATTTAGAAATGAAAATTAACCTTAACGTAGGTGGGAGACCATGAAGGAGTTAGGAAAGCTAGTTTTTGAAAAAGTTATACCAAACCGATTTAAAAAATCGGTACAACATACATTGTACAAACTTTCTCATATAATAATGCGTTGTTCAGTTATCTTTAGAAAATGAAAATCATATAAGCCGGTTTTTAGAAAATCCAATTTTTGTTAAAGTTGCTCAAGAATAAACTAGCCTTATATTCAATCATTGAGAAAAATGAAATACGTAGTATTATTGTAGATGTATAATCAAGTAACTGTATGAAAGAGCTAGAGACGTCCCTTTCTTTTTGGTTCAAGCAGGTACGTGCAACTAAAACTGCTGTTAGTGGTCCTCTTTTGAAAGAGACTGCAAGGCTTGGTATATATGATTTCACCACATCCAATGGCTGGATTGACAGGTTTAAGAGGCGCTATAATGTTGTCTATAATACTATATTTGGTGAGGGAAAGTGTTAATATAGAAACAGTTGAAACAAGGAAAAAATCGGTACAACATACATTGCACAAACTTTCTCATATACTAATGCGTTGTTTAGTTATCTTTAGAAAATGAAAATCATATGAGCCTGTTTTTAGAAAACCCAATTTTTTTAAAAGTTGCCCAAGAATAAACTACTCTTATATTCATTCATTGAGAAAAATGAAATACGTAGTATTATTGTAGATGTATACTCAAGTAACTGTACGACATTTGATCAAAATCGATTGTCGTTTTTGAGAAAATGTAATTGTTGTTAAAGTTGCCTAGAATAAACTAGCCTTATATTCATTTTTTGAGAAATATGAACTATTTGGTATTATGGAAGAAGCAAACTCAAGTAACTGCATGAGATTTGATCAAAATCACTAGAGCTGTTTTTGAGAAAATCAAATTGTTGTTAAAAATGCATCGAATAAACTACTCTTAATTATTGAGCAATGTCAACTATTTCTACATATACTCTGCTCAGTATGATCAAATGCCTAAGTACGAGATTTCATTCATTTTTGCCATACCGTGTAGGCTCCAGAGCCAGTAACAGACAGACATTGCAAAAACCACTTTTCCGGATTCAGCGACACCTAAAACATAATTTCCATAAAAATCTCGAGGTCGAATTTTTTGGCGATAACAATACTTTCTCGATACTTTGTATGAGAAAGTAAAAAGGGGAGTTATTGGGAGAGATAAAAGTTTATTGCGCTCTGTAACATTTTCAGTGCTGATGAGACTGGGTTGTTTTACAATTTGCAACCGAGAGAACTCTTACCGTGCAAGGAGAACCATGATATTGAGGTATATAATCTAAAGAAAGGGTAACTGTTCTTCTTGTGTGCAGTGCTGATGGGAGTGATAAGCTACCACCTTTGATTGTGGGTAAATTTAAAAGTCCTCGACCTTTTAAGAATGTTAAGAAGCTGCCTACTAAGTATGTGGCTAATAAAAAATCTTGGATGACTATGCAAATATTCGAAGACTTCTTAATAGCACTCGATGCACAAATGAGAGCTAAAGGCCACAAAATTCTTCTTTCTGTCGATCAATGTGCTGCTCATCCCCGAGACACCCGTCATTTGCCAATCATCAAAGTTGTTTTCTTCCCACCAAATTGCACCAGTCATCTCCAATAAAGGATCTTTCGATTCTTATGGCAGGCAAATCGTTAATAACTTCATTTATAGTAAAAAATTCTGAATGATATTGTATACTTATTTCTTTTAGCAAATATTGTTTAGTATTCAAATAAATAATCAATAATATAGTTTATAATTCATTTGCATCTATAAATTAATTTTTAAAGTGCTAAATTATTACTTATATTGTAAATGATCATGCTTTATATTACGTTGCTGAGTCGATGAGACCGTCAGTACACAGAAGAAGGTCATTATGATATAAGATATTAAAAAAGTTCAAATATACTAAACAGTATAAGATTTTCCTTCAGAGTAAAGAATTTTAATTTTCTCAATTTTACGTTTTCCCCAATTTTACGCTTTTTAAAATCGGTTTCTTCAGAAATGTAAAATCAAAGTTTCACTGTATTTGAATTTTCACAAACATTATGAGGTAGCAAAATTTGCTAGTCTTTTCAAGTTATATATAAAAATTATAATGATGACACCTAAATTATTTATTACAGGAATATTTCAATTTCCAATTACCATTGGAAGATGTGGAGCTTAATTCATCTAACATTGACACCATTTTGAGTAATGTTACTGGTATGTATCATTTTATAAAGTAATTTATGCAAAATGCATGTTATTATTATTTTTAGCTTATAAATTTGCATTGGAGAAAAGCTGTAGCTTCTTAATAATTGAAGCATTTTTTAATAAATTGGCATGCTAAATCATTGTGGAACTTGAAAAATGCTGAGATGGACAAAAAGAGGTTCTACTAGGCCCAAGTCAAATCTCACCTTCAAGCCAACAATTAATAGTAATAATTAAGAAATTATAAAATTAAAGTAAAACTTATGTTTATCACTTTATCTTAACATTTTAAAAGTTTTGTTTTTCACCAGTATGCTTGATTAATGAAAATTATTGCACAATATGCCCATGGCCAATTTTTCCTCAAATAGAATTGATTCTAACCCATCAGTCAAATCACTCCTCGGTGTGGTCACTTAAACAGGTCACAATTTTGTGGAACCTGGGTTAGTCACTTAACCCCTTAACAGCATCAACCACTTAAGCATTTTTCTGCAGGTCCCATGAACTGCTTTTAACCCCTCGATCCCGAGGGAGATTTAATTAAATCTCACCTGTACGGCCAGGGGAGTTTTTTAAAAATACAGGTAAAGGTGCGAAAAATTTTAATAATTCATAACTTTTGATGTTTTCTTTTTATTTTGATGAAATTTTTTGTGGATTTACATAAAACATGAAATTTTTAAACAATATCATTTAAAATATCATACATCACACACAAACATTGCTGCAGTAGAAGCAGATAAACACCAATCACTTAACCTCTTAAGTGGGGAGTTTTTTTAATTAAAATGGTCACTACAACTAACATTTAGCAATACTCTCATGCCTAGAGAAGTACATCTTATTTTCTTGTTTCTGAATTACACCTTGAAGAATAAGAAGACTGAATAATGTCCTAATTTCATCACTGTCTGTGTCCTTCCATTTATGCACTCGCGATCTACCTTTGCGTGTCGCACTGTGTTTCACAATAAATTGAGTTGCGTACCTATTTGTTTCCAGAACTATTTTGTCGACGATTTCACAGTCCACAAATTTTTCATATAGCTCCACAACATCATCCTTGTCCTTCACAGGCACTTTTATTCCATCAGAAGTATACGGGAATTGCAGATGTTCTCTTCCTCTCCGAACCCAAGTATTGGCCAACTCAGCATAGTCGCTGTCTTTTTCATCACTGGAAGTGTATTCTGAATTAGAATCACATCAGGAGGTATTTATCCATTCTTCATCCGATGAAGATTCCTCAAAAACATTATCAGAAACTATGCTGGTGCTTGCATTATCAGTATCTGCCTGCTCCGTGCTAATGCAAGATCGCTTTCTAGACGCCTTGTTGAAACTGAAGGGCCAAGGTTTTCGACAAAAAATACATGGTGCTTTAGAGTCGCCTCCTATGTTAGTTCTCCCACATACTGCATGGTCCTGCCACCTATGGCCCAAGGAGGAATATCTCAAAGTACAAAGCATTAGGACAATTATATTTGACATACCCATTACGATTTATACAAAAAATACACATGACGAATATATTCGTCATACCCACTTAAGAGGTTAATTTTCCGGTGTGCGTCCGCGGTTTATATATAACTTTCAGCATAGCGAGAATTATTAAATGTATAGATATGAAATCTTATTCAAAAAACATTTAAACATTATATAATATTTCATTCACTGAATGTACCCCTCTAAACCACTTAGGTGAGAAGTTTGTCGCATGTCAACTTTTCCATGTCTTGACTGGAAATTTTTAACTTAATGTTTTATGATTTTTTAAAAGACGTTTCATTAATAATATAAATATTTTAGTTATGCAATCATCATTCTTAATCATTACAGAAGTCACATAGAGAAAATGGTTACATTTAGTTCATTATAAGCGGAGATATGATGTTGTATATATCATAAATGATTTTAGACGCAGAATACGGAAAACTTTTAAAAGTTACATATTAGCCCATAAGTCCTATCCCAATTTTTTTCAAAAAGGTACTTATGTGTAATTGGATTCAGCATGAAATTTACCTTATCTATAATATATATAAAAGGCTTAATGATAAATGAGTTTGAAAGTTTGCAATGTGAGATCTTCAAATCTACTTTGCCGATTTTCACGAAACTTTCACTGAAAGATTCAGCGGTATCTCTAATAGGTTTTAGGCTTAATTTTATTCTTCTAACGTAAGCCATTTCAAAGATATGGCAATTTTTCCGCCAACACCCATTTTCCGTCAGTGAGAAAAGCAACTCCAGGCGATGTCGGCATGTGCTACTTACTGCGCTATCTACTTCTTCCCGGTGGTGATCTTAGGAACTAGGATCTTCCTCCCTTCCCTGCCCTCCCCTCGCCCTCTCCTCTCGCCCCCTCCTCTCGCCCTCCCCTCTCGCCCTCTCCTCTCGCCCTCTCCTCTCGCTCTCGCCCTCTCCTGCCCTCCCCTATCGCCCTCCCCTATCGCCCTCCCCTCTCGCCCTCTCCTGCCCTCCCCTCTCGCCCTCTCCTCTAGCCCACTCCACTCGCCCACTCCTATCGCCCTCCCCTCTCGCCCTCCCCTCTCGCTCTCCCCTCTCGCCCTTCCCTATCTCGCCTCCGCGAACACCCATTTTCCTACGCTACTTTATGACATCCAAAGAGGGGCGGGCGCAATTGTTCGCTATTATACTGGTGTTCTGTCATATAGCAGATCCATTATCTAAATGGAACCGATTTAAGGTAGATATATGCGAAGATATTCTACACGGTGTACTGCAACGATTCTCAGATATGGAGGTGCAATTTTCAGGTGGGATTTTTCAATGAAGGTCTCATAACTTTGGAAAATCAGGTACTAGCACTAGGTGACAAGCGATTGGTTGAATTTGGCTTTCCTGAACCTCGCGGAAGCGATCCAGATATTTTTAATCGGGAATACTTCAGGGAAATTAGCTACGATCCCGATCTTTTACATGCGTATGTACAAGAAAAAGAGCCAATTTTAGTACCTGATCAGCAACAAGCTTTTGATGCCATTCTTAACAGCGTCAACAATAATTTGGGAGATGCATTTTTCATTGGTGCCCCAGGTGGCACTGGAGAGAAATTTGTAATAAATTTATTACTGGCTAATCTTAGAGCTTAGAGGAAAGCAGCAGTCGCAGTGGCATCATCTGGTATCACTGCGACGTTGCTAAATGGCGGTCGAACAGCTCATTCCACCTTCAAGTTACCTTTAAATTTAACCCACAGCGACACGACGACGTGCTCCTTAAAGAAAAATAGCGGGCCGCAAAAGTTCTTCAAGCGGCAGTTCTTGTTGTGTGGGATGAATGCACAATGACACATAAAGCCGGAGTTGAAGCCATCGAACCGCTGTCTTTGCGATATTAGATCGAACAATCTCATAATGTGCAGCGTAACAGTTGTCTTTGCTGGCGATTTTAGGCAAATACTACCAGTTATACCTAAGTCGACCAGAGCGGATGAGGTTAACACGTGCTTAAAGTCGTCCCATATTTGGAGGCATGTGAAAAAACTAAGGACCCGATCCAAATGTTTTGCTGACCAGTGGTCCTCCCAAATATTTCGCGGACCAGTGGTCCCGGACCAAGGTTTTTATTGTATATGTGTATATATATACATAGTATACATACACATAATAATAGTGGAGATCACAGATAAAAATAATAAAAAGATAAAAAAGTGACTCACAAATTTAATAAAATGAAACGTTTCCGTGGCATGATTTGATTCTTGTTTTTCCGTACTTGTTCTTTCCTCCCTTCACCCCACTGCCAGCTGCATCGAGGTGAGGACAAAAGAATTGGATTGTATTTGGATATTAAAGCTTTTAATTCCCCCATCTTAATATTGTTCATTAAACTCTTCAACTACATTCTAATACTCTACCACACCTATTCCCCGCCATGGACTCTGTCTCACTCTCCCCCACGCCCCAGCCATTTTCTCCCCCCTCATACTATGACACACTTAATTTCTTATATTTTTCTTTTTTTCATTACTAATTTCTTTATTGACTGAAGAAAGGGGCCATGCCAAGGAAGCGTTTCATTTTGTTAAATTTCTGAGTCACTTTTTTATCTTTTTATTAGTTTTATCTATCATCTCCAATGTTATTATGTGTGTGTACCAGTTGGTGATATGCAAGAATTCTATGGCTACATAGACATACAGATATACTGACTAAATAAAATAAGAACATAATAAATATCTTTTATTATTATTATGAAAGCATTTCTGTTAATTTAAGCTTTACGAGCAAAAATTGCATTTGTTCTTAACATCATAATATCATTGACGTTTTCTTTTGATAAATTGGAGCGTAATGGATTCAGTATGAACTTGAGGCCAGGAAAGATCCTTTCTACTGACACCTGAGTAGGAGGAACCCCCAGCACTGTTACGGCGAGGTCGTGCAAATTTTTATGCTCAAGCTTCTTAGACATCCAGTATTTTAACACATTGGTGTCAGCAGAGTAATGTTTATCTGGAACGTAGTCAGAAATTTCTCTTTTCATTTTATCAATGGAATTTGTTAATGTATCTTCCTTCATGGTATGATGATCATGGTTTACGTGTAGAACCGGCATTTCAACACGGTAGAACTGTCACATTCTAGCAATCACTTGTTTTGTATTGGTCCTTTCTATACTTTTTTGCAGACTATTGGTCCCGGATCATGGTCCGCTCTTAATTTTCGCGAACCAATGGTCCTCAAAAATTTTTTGCGGACCAGTGGTCCGTGGATCCTGGTCTGCAGCTAAAAACCACGGACCAGACGTGGACCATGGTCCGGACCAAGGATCGGATCAGGTCCCTGGAAAAAACTATCTCTACGAACCAATATGAGAGTCCATTTGAGAGGAGATAATAATGCAGTCACATTTGCCGATTGTCTTTTGCAAATCAGCAACAGGTCAATAAGTACAGACGCTACAGTTCTAATTGAGATGCCACAGTCTCTCGGCATCATACATCGTTCCATTGAACACCTAATAGAGAATGTATATCCAAACATACAAAACATTCATTAAATGAATTTATCTTGGCTGTGTGAACGAGTGATTGTATCTCTGAAAAACGACGAAGTTGAAGAGATTAATCAACAAGTTATATCTAAATTTCACACCGCAAAGAAAAGTTATTTCTCTGTGGATGCAGTCGTCGACACCGACGAGGCCGTTCATTACCCGACAGAATTTCTAAATTCCTTAAACCCGTCTGGATTTCCCCGCATAAGTTGACTTTGAAAATCGATGCACCGATTATACTATTAAGGAATTTGAATCCGCCAAGACTATTTAATGGCACAAGGTTCTTCTTCTTTGAGAAGATAAACAGTCCCTTTACCTCACTTAAAACACAAAAGGAAAGCATTCTTGGTGCATTGAAAAGCGATTTTTAGAAGCAGAAATACCATAATTTTGTGGCAAAAAAGGAAAAATCCACAGCAAAATTTAACGTAAATTATAAAATATAAAAAACACTTTAGAAATTACAGAACAGGCATTACTAGGAAGGCCAAAGCTTTCTCTTTCAAAATATATAAAGTGTAAACACTCGAATCTGCAGGGGCATGGGTTCTTTGGGATGCGTAGAGGGAAAGCGAAAGGAAAATGCCGGCATGGTAATTTTACCTAAGCTTTTATTTACTAACATTCTCCATGTGATAATTAGAACCCGTAAAGCCCAAAACTACCGCCGGCCGGGTTAGACTGGTAGGCAGTGCGCCTGCCTTCTAACCCAAAGGTCGCAGGTTCGAATCCCGCTTTGGGCATGGATGTTGTGATTGTCTTTGTTACTGTAAGTAAAGCTCTTTGTAAAAAGCCATAGATGAGCTGTTTAAGAGCTAATGGAAATAAAATAATAAATAAAATATTCTACCTTTCGAGTCCATCACCGACTGCCCCCTCGCTTTCTCTCCATCCTTCGTGTCCTCCTTTGCGTCCCTACGTGACTGTCAGGATGGAAGAACCTCATTGGTTGCCTTGCTTACTGCAGCTTGCACTCTGTGAGAGCTGGGGAGTCCAAACTCCGGATAGAACCTTCCTGGGACTGCTGACTCCAGGATTCCCGAGGAGGAGGCAGGAGGCAGGTGGTAGGAAGTGGGCGGTCATGAATGCACAGTATTCATCGTCCAGTGCCACACTGGCACCAGCTGTAAATAAGGGAGGGTAATGGGGTCTGGAGGGGCAACCACTTACAAAAGGTTATTTAGATTACAGAAAGTCCCTTGCATCAAAATACAAGTAAAAATAGTGCTGACGCACCATAATTTCATGACAAAAATGAAAATTTCTTCGCAAAATTATACGTAGATTATGGGTTACAAAAACACTACAAAAATTACAAACACATGCATAACTAAAATGGCCAAAGCTTCCTCTTTCAAAATATATAAAGGTTATTTAGATTTCGGAACGTCCCTTGCATCAAAAGACAATGAAAAATAGTGCTGACGCTCCTTAATTTCGTGGCAAAAATGAAAATTTCATAGCAAAATTATAGGTAGATTATTGGTGACAAAAATTACAGAACATGCATAACTAGGAAGGCCAAATCTTCCTCTGTCAAAATATGTAAAGGTTATATAGATGTAAGAAATATTAGGGGGGGGGGAAATATAAAGCAAGCGCTTTCTCGGTCGTAGATTGTATGTCGCTCAGCGACATATGGAGTTTTGGCTGGTCGTACATAGTGCGTCACTTGGCATCAGAGGGTTAAGCATCATACTATCTCATTTTCTTTCGGCTGGTTGCACAAAACTGTTTATAAGCATCATTCTTCTCTTGATGCTGCTGACATCTGTTGGCATGGTCCCCCCGTGGCTAGGGGGCTAGAATACTCCCACATCCCCTCTGCTAGTTCTAAGAGGCAATCACTGGGCGAGTAGACAACCTCGAAAAAACCCACAGTCAACTCGGGGTAGTTTCTAGACAGCATGTGGGTCTGCCCGTATGTTTGCCGTGCATTGAGACCCATAAGGTGGAGAAGAGATGTCTGGTGATTGAGCTGTCTGGACCTCATCTGGGTTTTGGATGCCCACCAAGAGCAACACACCACTTCCGCCTCAGATTCACTGTAAATGGTGCATCGGGTGCTAGCCACACCCGATGAATCGGTTTGCCGTCATGTCTCGACTTTCCAGTGGGCAAGTGCTGAGTCTATGGGGGTCTGTGTAGGGGGGTCGAAGGTTACATGGGTCTGGAGGACCCATGCTCTGGAGATCTTACCTGAAACAGACAACCAAGTCAGAGATGCCATATCCTGCTGGTTAGCCCTGGCGACCGCATCAGTTAGTGGTGAGGTGTCCTATTTATGGCTCAGGGGTGGGTGGGGAGACCAGAGGATGAAAACTAATAATTTTACCATGGTAGAAAAATTTCCTCCACTTAAGAGATCCTGTCCGGACATGGATGGGGGAGATATTGTTAAAAAATGTAACAAATACATAATGAAACGACAAACAGAAGGTGAGACCTTTAATAAAGTGTCTCCCTTCTTAACACGTTCAACCCAGCATATGATTTTGATAAAAATTCTGAAATGGCGGCATGGGTGGTATTGCACCCCCTGCCACCCACCATTGCGGTGGCTTGCATGGTGAACTGTAGATAGATAGATAGACAGAAGATATACTGTATAGGGCGGCTATATAATAATGTAATAATTTGTCTTTTTAACACATTTCACCAACTTTTTTGATGAGTTTCAATGTCGGCACATCATTTCACACATAATTTCGCAAGTTCCCACCTGTGACTCTCGCCACCAGATACTGCGTTTCTTCCTTATCAGGCGGCGTGACTCACCCTTGGGAATGGCATACAATTCCATGTTATTTCACGCAAAATATATTATGATGAAAAAAAACGGGTAATCCAGGATACCTCGTTGAGAATATCTCTCTGTCTGGGGTGGAGCATGGTAATTGGACTTGTTGGAATACAATGGACTACTGTTGGACTACAAAGTTGCCAAAAAGAAAGGCGGGTGATCTTGATTGATCTATAAGTGTACCACCCAACTTCAGTTGAGCTCTGCTCTCTATATTTCTTCGTTTAGTAACTATATATACAGTTTTGGGCTACAATTTTGCCAAGAAAGGCATCAATCTCTCAGATCAAATGATTTCGTACCACACTTCTTTGAGGAAGACAATAAAGTGGTACAGAAAGGTAATCATGGAGATAATTTGTGGCACGATGTTGGTCAATGCGTGGTGTATCCACAGGAAATTTGGTGGATCTAACAAAATGAGTGTTTTGCAATTTTGTGAGTCTATAATTTCCGATTTACTTACTCCACCCGTAACACCTACTACAAAGAAGAAACAACACTTTTTGAAGAAATATGATGGTGCAGCTAGAATTATGAGAAAAAGATGTAAAGAATGTTATAACTCCATAAGCCGAGTTGATGGACGTAAAGTGGCAATAAAAAAAACCAAGAAAGTTGTGACTTACTGTCCGGATTGCAAGGATCAACCAGCACTGCCTAGAATGTTTTGAGAAAATACTTGTTTAGGAATCAACATTTTTATTGATTTCTGTATAATAATCGAAAAGAGTTTGTAATTTTACTTTATATTTAGTATAAAACTTAAAATTACTAATACATTTCATAATGAATTTAAAAAATTTGATTTGTCTTCATTTCTCCGTAATTTCTTTATTTAAGTGAATTAAAATCCTGATACCAATATAAGAAATTATGGACATTTTATCTAGTGGGCCAGTAGTATTTTTTTGATCACATACATATGGTTTCTTTCGAATTGCATTCCTAACCAAAGGGAGATGTGACTCACCGGTGGGTCACGCCGCCGTACAGTGTGATGAAGATGTGACCCACTGGTGAGTCACGCTGCCATGTGATAACACAGCATGTGACCCACTGGTGGCCCATGCCGGGTTGAACCTGTTAATATATAAGGCCCTTTCAACGCAGGTACCTGGACCATTACTGACAGTAAAAATTCTTAGAGATGGTACTTTACTAATACAGATAAATATTGCGCAACAAAGCGCAAAATTGAGTATGTAGATACTCAATGACATTCCAATCAAGGTTGATGCTCACAGACAGGGTACGGCAAATCGGGGCGGTCGCCCCGGGCTCAGCGGCAATCGGCAAATGAAGATTGCTGCCTAGTGTGGATGACCCTCAGGGTGATTCAATCCCGCTCACTTCACTAAAAGTATCTGATGTCTACCTTTCCAAAGCTTCTACTAAACAACTTTTGGTTACAATGCAGATGTAAACAGACTTTCTTTATTTACCCAGCCTATGATGACTTTATTGGTTCTTACAAAAAGGCAGGGACTAGGACATGTTTGTGTATAATATTTTTCTTGGGTTTTCTCTGAGGCTTCCCTCCTTCTGACTTCAGTCTTCAGCCATTAGTCGGTCATGTGACTGTGATCTGTGTGTGCGTTTTTATGCCATTCTGTGTAGGGAGGATCATTCCTTGTTTCTACCCAAGGCTATTCTTCAATATTCATCATCGCTTTTTACTAAACAAGTTAGTACATTTTATTTCAAATATTAATGAATGCGTTTGATTGTATTTTATAACCACAGATCATTCATTTTTTTATTGAACAGTTACTAATTCGTAATCAGGGAAAGCGAATTGTCCAGTCAAGTACAGTTTTTGAATTATTTTCACGCAGCATTTTTTCTTTCATTTTTAGTAACCCAATGCTAGTACTAGCAGGGACAGAGATAAATTCAGAAAATATAGCTCGGGTGCAGAGAAAAGGCAAAATAAAAAGAAGAGAGAAGAAAGCGAAAAGACAATGAAAGGTTCTCTAGAGAAATTTATTTTTAAAACTCATTAGGCTACTGTTCTTTAATGGAATCTAGTGACTTTGGTGGTGACTCTAGTGTGGGTTGTACAGAAGCTGTGGATGAGGACAATAGCAAAAGATTTGCTCAGGCTTTTGAAATTGACAACACCACCATCGCTAACACCAACGGGGATTTATATGATCCAGCCAACTGGCCAGATATTGTGGACAATAAGACAATAGATCTTTTGGTGGAAAGAGGGCCTGTTAAAGTATCTGGCCATGACTATATATTTCCCATGAATAGTGATAATCGATGCTTTTTGGAAGATTTTTATACGTGAAGATTGCCGAATGGAGAAAGTTACGGAAGAGAATGGCTTGTATACTCCAAAAAAGTTGATGCAGCCTTTTGCTTCTGCTGTAAATTGTTCAGCACAAATAAAGCAGGAAACTTAATCAAGAAAGGTTGTAATGACTGGAAGCATTTGAATGAGAGACTATGTTCTCATAAGTCGTCCAATGAGCATATATTGAACTCGGCAAAATGGATTGAAATTAAAAGGAGATTGTTATCAAAGATGAAAATAGATGGGTTCAATCAGAAATAAGAAAAGGAACATTGGCGATCAGTGATGATACGTATTATTTCAGTTGTCCAGTACCTTGCTGAACATAATTCGGCATTCGAGAATTTATGAAGTTGACAATGGTAATTTTCTGGGATTAATTGATATGATAGCTAAATTCGACCCTAAAATGTGAGAACATGTCCGACGAATTAAAAATGAAGAAATCCATTACCACTATCTTGGAACTCGCATTCAAAATGAGCTAATCTCGATGATGGCATTGCAGGTGAAGAAAAAAATCCTTGAAGCCGTTAAGAATGCAAATACTTCTCTGTTATTCTTGACTGTACTCCTGATCTGAGTCACCAAGAGCAGATGTCCCTTGTGATGCGCTATGTTGAGATGACTTCAGAAGCAGTCAAAGTTATGGAGAACTTCATTGACTTTTTGCCAGTTCAGGACACAAGTGGTCAAGGCCTATCAGAATCTCTCATCTGCCCTGAATGGAATTGGTTTACATATTAATGATTGTAGGTGGTAAGGATACGACAATGGTGCAGATATGAAGGGCCGGAATCAAGGTGTGCAGGCGCGCATCCTTCAGATGAATCGCCGAGCCTTTTTCACTCTGTGTGGTTGCTGCAATTTAAATCTGGTTTTATGAGATATGGCCAAGAGAACTCAAAATCCATGACATTCTCTGGTGTCGTACATCGAATTTATAATATATTTTCTGCTTCCACTCACAGATGGGAAATACTGAAAATGAATGATCCCTCTTTGACTGCTAAACCATTGTAAGAAACTAGGTGGGAATGTCGAGTAGAGAGAGTAAAGGCAATCTGTTACTAGACAAGTAATATCGGGAACTCTTTACTTAAAGTTGCTGATGAATGCAACAACTCAAAAATAAAAAGTGAGGCGGAGTCATTAGCCTATTAGGAGCTCCAAAAGCCGAGTTGAACGTCGACTGTAAAGTCATTGATAAATGACCAAAACGGAAGATTGGTCCATCAGTTGGTGAGGACGAGACCAAGTTTTCGGCTGAAAAGGCATTTGAAACTAGCTACTTCTTTGTCATTGTAGATCAGGCTCTCATGTCACTGACAACGCATTTAGAACAAATGGAATATTACTCAGGTAATTTCGGCTTCCTATATGATTTTAAAAAATTTGCAGAATTAACAGAAGACAATGAAAAAAGTGTATAAATTTGGACAACATATTGAGTGATATCGATTCACACGACATCGACAGTACAGACCTTTTCTCAGAATTGTGTGTGCTTCGACAGTTGATACCCCAAGGAAGGAAAAGTGCATTTGGAATCCTTAAGTTTCTCAAGTCTTTAAATGGTTCCTTCCCAAATACAGAGATAGCGTATAGGATTTTGTTAACAATTCCGGTCACAGTGGCATCAGCGGAGCGAAGTTTTCCGAAATTTAAAATAATAAAAAACTATATTAGGACAACAATGTCCCAGGAGAGATTGAGTGGATTGGCTATGCTGTCTCTCGAGAGCGACAGATTTGGATTACAACGATCTGATGGCAGAGTTTGCTGCAAGAAAGTCGAGGAAGTTGAATTTCTTAAAGTAGGCAGAGCAATAAACAGTGTTTTTATTTTACTTTAGTATGAAATTGACTTCACGTATTGTACGTTGCATTCAATTGAGATTTCTGTGTTTATACAGTAAAACTCGTTTAATACGTATTTGAGGACACCGACTCATTGTTTTGTTATAAGCGTGACTTCGTTATATAGCAGAAACATGGTTTTTGGCCTATACATCCCATAGAACACGTAGACGCATACAGTGAAAGCTATGCTATCCGGCTATTTAGAACCGGCCACCCTTAGACGCCTGCAATTACACAAATACAATTCATTTTGTATTTCTTTTTCTTTTTTTATGAATTTTTGTGTGAATTATATTTGTGTAATACCACAACTTCCACTTTAAAATTTCTTAAAATATAAGATGTATACAGTAAAACCTCTATATATCGAAATGGAAGGGACCAGATTTTTAGGCATTTTGATGAATGGAGGTTCACTATAAAGAGGTTTACCATAAGACCTTCTTATTATTATTCATAAATGCACAAACTGGTAATTAAAGGTACTATTGTCTTTTTAATTACTATATTAGTATATTTATATATACACAACATAAATTTAATATATTTATAATATAAATACCAACCTAACTGAACAAAAAATATGTACTCTACCTATTGTTTACTGGAAAAAAAGCTGGTAATTTCAGTCTGTCATCTTTTTCTTAAATTCATTGGATACAACATTTTCTATTTTATTTAGTAGCAAGAGATTATCACCACTGCAATCCTCCATATTCATAAAAAATCTTTCTAGCACACTCAAAGGTTCTTGCACTTCACTCTTTTTTGGAGATGGAATTATTTCCTCTTCATCATTTTCTTCTTCTTCCTTATTAGTCTCTTCTATAGTCTCCCTTTCAACTTCTATCTCCACTTCTTCTATCATTTCTCCCTCAGTTGGTGCACAAGTTAATAGGGAAGTGTCAACATTAACAAAATCATTAAATGATGTTTGAAGATGAATTATTTTATTGATTTTATCCCATTCCAAAGGTTCATCATCTGATACTTCATCTTCCTCATATGTTGTCCTCATAAATCCTGCCTTTATGAAGCATTTATTAATAGAGGCATGGCCTGCAATATATTCCATTTACATTTTGTAAGATCATTTGTTTCATCCACATTTCTTAAAATATAGAGCACCAACTGCTGTCTGTAATTTCTCTTAACACTAGAAATTATGCCCTGATCTAATGGTTGCAGTTTACTTGTGGTATTTGGAGGAAAATACATTATTTTAACATGTCGCAACACAATCCCCTCAACTTTATGAGCAGTGCACTGATCCAGAAAAAGAACTATTTTTCTGTTCTTTATGCCCATCTTTGCATCAAGCATGCTTAGCCACTCACTAAATAAAGCTGCAGTTATCCATGACTTTTTAGAATTTCTGTATAAACGGGAAGTTTTTTTAATATTCTTAAAACATCTGGGTTTTTTATATTTCCCAATCAGAAGTGGCTCTAATTTCACAGTGCCATCTGCATTGGTACAGAAAAGCACTGTAAATCTCTCCTTGCTTTTTTTCCCTCCATGGCAGGGTTCTCCTTTAACTGCAATAGTTCTATCTGGGAGTAAGTTATAAAAAAATCCAGCTTCATCTGCATTGAAAATGTCTTTAGGATCATAACTCACTAAAATTGTTTGCAGAGTGTTTTTCCACTCTTCTACCACAATTGTACTTACAGAAGCTTCTTCCCCACACATTTTTAAAGTTCTTAGGTTCCAGCACACTTTAAACTTCTGTAGCCATCCATTTGACCCTTGAAAGTCATCTATTCCCATTTTCAAAGCCATTTCCCTAGCCTTCTGTTGTAGAATAGGCCCAGATATAGGTATGCTTCTGGCTCTAGCTTCCATCAACCAATCAAACACACATTTATCAAATTCTTCATTTTTCACTGCCCGAGATATTTTTTTGATGAAACCTTGATGTGCCGCTACTTCAGTTTCTTTACGTTTATTTAAAATAGATGTTCGAGTCGACGGTGGCATGCCAAAGGTTTCTGCCACATCTATTTTTCTTTTCCCCTCATCAGTGGCTTGGAGAATTGGTAACTTCATTTCTATTTTCAGCAGCCGTCTTTTTCTAAGATTTACCATGTCCATTATGGGTCCAAAATAAATGTATTCATTAATTAATTGAGTATTATTTGTAAATATTGTACTTAATATTATACAAGGCATAGTGAAGTATATTGTTATACACCTAACAAACTTCAATTATAATCGGAAAATTAATGCATTAATAATTACATGAAAGATGTGATATAAGAAATAATATACTCACGTGATTAAGGACAAAATTAACGTTAAAAAACACGTATTTGTAGAATATGTATCCACTATAGCTTAATGAAACAAATCAATGTGGTATAACCAGTAATTTTATCAAGCTCCTCGTATTAGGCAAACATAAGCACTACACGTTCATAGAAACTTGACGCATACCGGCGTATAGCTGGACGCCTGCATGAGGGGATAAACCGGGACGTGTGAGGGGATTCACCAGGCGAGAAATCTTCGCAGCAGAAGCAGTACCTATCTTAAATATTATGTCTATATAACATTATAGTCATGTATTCACGGTTCTTTTCAGATGTGGTAAAAAGTGATACGTACGTAGCAGTGGTGCGTTGTTAACCTCAGGACCGCGAAAGAATTGACTTAAATATTGTATTTGCAATGTTACAGTTATATATTCGTGGGTGTTTCAGAGGCAGTAAAAGTAACATGAGGATCACGAAAGAATTGACAATTAAATGCCTTTGCAACACTGTAGTCATATTTTCAGGGCTCTTTTCAAAGGCCGTGAAAATTAATAAATACGGAGCAATGGTGTGTTAGCTGAGGATCGAGAATTAATTTACGTTTAAATGATATATCTTTGCAACATTGTAATAATGTTCTCGTGACACTTTTCACGAGTGATTAAAATTGATACGTACATAAGTAGCAGTGATGTGTAACTTGAGAATCATGGAAGGATTGACTATTGGTGCTTGCCGTTGTTTCCTTTTAGAAGGGGACCGTAAATCTGAGCGAGTTGAACTCGTAGGGCCTGGCATAGGTAATAAACTACGCTACCTAACTTCAACTTAAATTGTGCATATTTGTTGCATTATGATCATATTTTGGCGACTTTTTCGAGAGGCTGCTATGGTGGTTGCTTCAACGAGATAACCTTGTACGTACGTATGCATATACCATCGACTGATTTCTTTTGGTTATTCACATGCAAATTTTCATTGCAAACTAGCTTAATTATTTTATCCGTAAACATGAATACATTATTTTACTATAGGGAGGTTGTTTTTTATCAGGGGTGCATTTTCCCATTATGATATATGGAGAATTACGAAAATGCGGAGGTACGATATTAAGAGGTTTGTCTATACCGTAACATACAATTTTGGCAGGACCCAAAAGATATTACGAAATACCGAGGTTTATGATAAACGGAGGTTCACTAGATAGAGGTTTTACTGTATATCACGTATTTACTCCATATACTTCTGGGGCTGCCGAGTAAGCATGATTTTTTTGTTTACGTAAGCCATTTGCATTGTCTAAATGTTTTGTGTACTTATACAATTTCCAGTTTTATTGCTTTTTATTGTTTAAAAATTACCTATCCATTGAATATGGCATCAAAATAAATACCTAAAAGCGAGGGACAGAAGAGAAAAAGTTGTTTTAACCCTAACACAAAAGCTGGAGCTGATCAAACGAATGGAAAAGGAGTAAGTAGGCAGTCATAGCAAAAGAATTCAACATCGGATCTTCCATGCTCTACGATATCAAGGCTCATAAGGCTAAATTAATGAAATCTGTGTCATCTTCTGAGACGAGTAAATCAATTAATAAACATCATATGCTTCATAATCCAAAAATGGAGGAACTGGATAAAATTTTATATGATTGGTTTTCACAGAAACGTTCCGAAGAATTAAATAATTTTGTCCATTTCTAATAGTGCAAATAAAGATGAATAAGAAAGATATAATCCAATAAATTCAATTTTGGGAACAGGTGCATTGTCGTACTCCCCAAATTTCCTGGACGCCCTGAACTTTTCAATAGTCTTTTGTTTTGCAGGTAAGCTTAGCAACGTATGAAATAAGAATGGGTAAATAGTATCTAGATCTACACACGATTGGAAGAATTAAAATTGAAAATACCAACCCTCTGCATAGTTATGTTTGGGGAGTGCGATAGTGAACCTAAGCCCAATTTTATTTGGTTATTGCTAAATTTGCGATGTAGAAATTGAAAAACGCTCCCCTATACGGCTATTTCTCCTAATAGGCTATCCACAATCCCCAAGATAGCCGGATAACACAGCTTTTACTGTATTTGCAGTGAATAGACTTCAATGCCATACTTACATATGCAAAGAGATGCTTATCAACTTCGTGGCATGTAAAATGTTCGATTTCTATTACATACAGTTTTTTAAATTGCCAATTAATATTATTATTGTGGTCATTAATTTACATAAGCATTTCACATTTTTAATATCAATTTCAAAACAAAGGGAGCATGGAAATTCGTATGGAAGGGGAGGTGGTCGGCATGGTTTCCGGACCTCTCTACTACCAAGTGCGCGGTAAACAAGTGAAAACTATTAATTACTTATAGCTCTGCTCACCAACATTCGTTATATATGGTGCATTTTTTGCCACGGGACCAAACATTTGTTCGTTACAGCTGAGAATTCGTAAAATGTGTGTTCCTTACATCCGAGAAATTTAACCAATGCCCTTATGTAGAAGTCCAAGGGATAGACACATTTCTTTGTTATAGCCGAGATTTTTTTTTAGGCGTGATCGTTATTAACGAGTTTTACTGTATGTATTCATATCAAAATTGCAGGTATACATGCAGTTTTCCAGAGCCATTTGCGACAGAATAATGATCATAGATCATTATGAATCAGGCATAAATGATCAAATTATTGTTGGTTTTCCAAATTAAGGATGTGTTTTTGTTCTTGAACTCTGGAAGCGATTACTCATTTAAAAAACACAATAAGAAATATATGTATATTTAAATTATACAATAAAATATACATATTTAAAAATATGAAATATTTTTACAGTTATTTTTTAGTGCGCGAATAATACCTTGATAATTTCAGATGGTTAAGGGTCTCCGCAAATGTTGATCGCCCCGGGCCCTGCACCCCCCTAGGGACGGCCGTGCTCACAGATCACTCAACTCACAGAACACTCAACACGTCAGGGCGTCATAACCAACTATGGCCTTTTCTATGTAGATATCAAAGAATGTAAGTGGGAGATGGCCCTGCAGGGGGTCATCGACTGTAGAAGGCTTATGACCAAGAGGAACGGTGAGGTCATAAGTACCACCTCTATGATCCTCACCTACTCCCTCGATAAGCTGCTGTCATGGTTGGGTATGAAGTATGCCCAGTTAGACCGTACATACCTAATCCTCTATGTTGCTTTCAATGCCACAAGTATGGGCACACTGCACCATGGTGCAAAGAAAAACCAATTTGCCCATGATGTAATCATAAAAAGCATGAAGATGTGTGTACAGAGCCTGTATTATGAGAAAACTGCGAAGGCCCACACCCAGCCTTTTCCCTAGACTGCCCTAAACTAAAGGAGGAGAAAAAAATCATGGAATTAAAAACGATAGAAAAGCTATCGTATTTCAAGGTTCGGAAAAAGTATAGGACACTCATTGCTCCAGTTCTTTCCAAATCTTTCACAGCTTTAGCAGCAAAACCTATATTGATGAGCACCATCGCTGCCCTGACAGATGATGTAATAGAGAAAAAGGTGCAGAAAAAACCACAAGCAAAAGAAAACATAAAAGGGGATGGTACTACCGAAAAGGACAAATACCTTACAAAAATATATAGTCCGAAGAAGGGGCCCAATACATATGCCTGGTACGACCCAGAAGAAAACTGGGTCACGAAAGAAAATGCTGGAGGGAGTCTCCATCACTTGGCCTCTCCCACAAACCGAAGAATGGATGGAGGAGGACACACTTTCTGAGGGTGAGTGGGAGAATTCTCTCACAACTCACAGGAAGAAAGGGAGGAAGGGAAGAATTAAAAGATAAGCTTCCAGCGAGAAGGACATTTTAAAAATTTGATTTTAACTGATATTTATTTATTTATTCATTTTTAAACATGTTTTTAGCCATACAGTTATTGGAGATACTATTTTCTGATCTCAACTTTATGCATATTTTTACAAGAGATGCATTTTAAAAACAATGACAAGACAAAAATAAAACGTTGTAATGTCTTCAGAGAAGATGACATAAATGGTAATAGGGCTCGAGGGGGAGTGGCTGTAGCCATCAGGGAGACCCTTTACTCCTCCCAGGTGAACCTGCAGGTGCTCTTCCAGGCAGTTGCCCTTACTGTAGCCACTCCAGAGGAAATTACTTTCTGTAATTTATATTTCCTGGAAGAGGCACCCATGAATAGGACCAACTTGGAAGATCTAGTCAGACAGCTACCCAGGCCATTTGTG
Source organism: Uropetala carovei (assembly GCA_036926305.1). Classification (NCBI taxonomy): domain Eukaryota; kingdom Metazoa; phylum Arthropoda; class Insecta; order Odonata; family Petaluridae; genus Uropetala; species Uropetala carovei. The sequence continues at coordinate 4,016,619 of JAXCHB010000037.1, read as the reverse complement.
TTGTTAGGGGATTTGAATGACCATAAAACCCTCTGGGGAGACAAGATAAGAGAGATGGGAAAGTATTATGCTGAAACGAGTAGTACAAACAGATATCCAGACTCATTTCAGGTAATCAAGAAAGAAAAGAAAAGGTTTTTACACTTCAACCTACTGAGTAAAAGGGTTCATTTCAATGACTCTTTTTCTCTTTGGGAATTAGAGTCGGCTATAAGGGAGTCAAAAGATACCTAGCCAGGTGTTGATGACTTACACAACACCTTTTTAAAAAATCTACCATTTAGGGAAAAGGGGGAACTTCTGAACACCTTTAATCAACTGTGGGAAGATAGGATGTTTCCCAATGAGTGATGGGAATCCATAATAATACCATCCCAGAACAGGGTAAGGATAAGTCCTTACCATCTAGTTACCCTCCCATCTCTCTAACGAGTTGCTTATGCAAAATCTTAGAGAGAATGGTTATTTGACGGCTATATTGATGCCTGGAAAGCCATAACGTCTTATTGAACATTCAGTGTGGCTTCAGGCATAACAGGTCTACGATCGACCAATTGGTAAGGACTGAAAATTTCATCCAGGAGGCCTTTCTTCTTCGCCAAATGTTGTGACAGTCTTTTTCGATTTGGAAAAAGCATATGACACCACATGGCGACACAAAATTTAAGTACACTGCATGACTGGGGTTTCAGAGGAAATCTCCCCCTTTTTATCCAAAATTTTTCATCAAATCGAATGGCTAGGGTATGGATATGAACTGACCTATCAAGAACCTTTACCATCGAAAATGGAGTTCCACAGGGATCGGTCTTAATCATGGCCCTGTTAGCTATAGTAATAAACACCGTAGTAAGCTGTATCAAGACACCACTAGAGGCATCTCTATTCCTGGATGATCTTGCAATCTTCTGCAGATCTTCCAATTTATCTAGAGCAACAAGCTTACTATCAATCGTTTAGACAAATGGGCACTCGCAAATGGTTTTCGTTTCTCAAACGATAAAACCAAATGCCTCCATTTTTATTGGGTGGGAGGAATCTTTCCTCAACCTGTTTTAAAGGTAGGAGGCAATTGATTAGATTTCGTGGAAACAGTCCATTTTCTATGTATGATTTTAGACCGAAGACTAAATTGGCAGAGCTACATTAGTGTTTTAAAAGATAAATGTTATAAGGTTTTAAATATTTTAAGGTTTTTTAGTAATTCATTGTTGGGCACTGTCCATACATCAATGCTCACACTTTACCGGGCATTGGCAAGGTCTAAACGGACTATGGATCCTTTATATACGCCTCATCACATGCTTCGTATCTGTGCCCTTTGGTGCCCATGCACAACTCTGCTCTAAGGCTGGATACTGGTGCTTTCAGAACCAGCCCTGTTCCCAGTATTTACTGCGATGCAGGAGAGCTGCCCTCAGAGATACATAGAATGCTTTTAATGTGCACATATGTTTAAAAAAATTTAGCTTTAAAAACTCATCCTTGCATTAATATAATTTTTAAACCATGTTTTATAGAACTTTTTAGCAGACAACCAAGAGCAACATTGCCCTTAGGTATATGTTTTAATAATTTTCTCGTCGGGAAAAGCCTCCAACTTCCAGAAGTCTGTCTTGGAGGTCCCCATAGGTTTCCACTGTGGCAGGTCCAAGTACCAACGTGCCTGACCCAACTATCTAGTCATTCAAAATCTAAAACAGACCCAATATTTTACAGGGTTAAGCTCCAGGAGATAGTGATGGAGTACCCTGACTATATTCACATCTACATGGATGGTTTGAAATCGGAGGATGGCTGTTCATGTGCATACACATTCCCTTGACACTGCTGCAGCACTGCTGAACTAAACACGGTCCAGAGGGCATTGGAGGCCATTGAGTGTGAAATACATCATCTGTTCGGACTTGATGAGTGTAATGAAAGCGATCCTAAACCCATACCACAGCCATCCCATGGTGCATAAGATTCATATCCTATTATCAAGGCAGATGGCAGATGATCCTCATGTGGGTCCCTAGGCATGTAGGAATAGGTGGAAACGAAAAAGTCGACTCGGCTGCTAAGGCAGCTCTGAACAAAGAGGACACTGGTGGCAGAATGGTACCATCTCAGGACCTAAAATGCATTTTTAAGAGCATCCTGCTTGAAAAATGGCAAAGGTCCTGGGAGGCAGTTACAAGTAATAAACTGAGAGCGATCAATGCAAGCATTTCTCCATGGCCAACCTCGGTGCGTAACAACTGCCTGGAAGAAGTTGCAGTCACCTGGCTAAGAATTGGCCACTGTGCATTGATGCACTCATTCCTATTTACGTGGAAAAAGGAACCTCCCACATACCACACTTGCAACTGCCCCATATGAGTAAGACACCTCTTGACGAAATGTGTCAAATATGGAGGTACCCATCAAATTTTAAATATCAGAGGCAGTATCTCTGACATTTTAGCTGATGATCCCCAAAAGATTGATATTATTTTAATGTTCCTAAGGGAAACTAAACTTTAAAGTGCTCTATAAATATTTACAGTTTTACATGATTGTTTTTATTACTTTTTACTTATTTACCTAACTTATGCGCTTATTTCAATTTATCTACCGTATTCACCTGAATATTACCTGCACGCGTGTAATACCCACATCCCCATTTTTGGAAATAAATATCTGGGAAAAAAGGTATTCGTGTAATGCCCATACTTTAACCCCTCAAGCGTGCACGATGACATATGTTGTCCTGTGTAGGGTCAACTTTAAGAGCCCCTATAGCCATTGCTTTTCGAGTTTTAGACAAAGTAAACACGATCGTAATCCCCTTGGATGACTTCAGGAAAGAGGGAAGTTGGGATGAGGGAGTGTGTTGTTTTTGCAAGGAGAGGAATAAGAAAAGAGACGTCCTACCAGTGTAAGCATGCAACTCCATTTTTACCAGATATTATGTTTGAGGAAAGAATTTCTCTTCTATCACGATTTATGCATTTTTGTGGATAATAATGACAAAGATTTAGTCTGTAGTTATCCCAATGTTTAGTTGTTGTTTGTACAGAAAGTTGAACTGGAAAGGGATTCCTGCAAAACTAAAGAAAGGAGAGCAGCAACACTGCTAACAGGGCGTCACTTCACAGAAGAGGATCCCTCTTCAGGCAAGAGAAGACTCGGACAAAGGAAGTGCATTGTTTGCACAAAGAAGGGAATAAGGAAGGAGACAACTTGTCAATGTAAAAACTGCCCTGGAAATCCTTCTCTGTGTGTTGTACCATGTTTTGAAATGTACCACACATTATCCAATATTGCGGAATAAAGTTGAAAGTACGATGGATATTTGAAATTATAAAGTAAAAGTCTAAAAAAACTAATAAACAGCAAACCATTCATGCTTAATATTACTTATTTTTTTCAGATTTTTATTTTTAACATTTTCCAAGAATTAAATTAAAATAACACAGATTGCATTTTCGAGCATTTAAATACCCGAGGGAGCCATTTTTAAAACACGCTTTAGGGGTTAAAAATTCCAATTTGTTATTTAACAGCAACATTGGTTAACTAATCTATCTGAAGTCGAGTCTGATGATGCGTAAGCAAAAAAAATCACCTATTTAAGACGTAAATATTAAAACAACTTTGAACATCTATTCTAATGCAATCATTCGTGAAAAATTGACGTTCAACAATATTATATTATAAGAAAAGAAATCAGAAACGTATTTTTAAAGCCAGTGCATTAAATATTGCCAAAAGATTCTGTTTTGAGTCACTGCACAGTAGGGGTGGCCGAAAAAATATTTTTTTCAAAATCACTGACGCCTTCATGAAAAAAAGTTGTTACCTTGGGAGAATGTAACAAGTGCAAAATTTCACTGCAGTGGGACAATATCTTCAGGTTCCGCCAGGAGCCTAAGTGATCGAAAAAAGCTCTTTCACCAATTTTTCCTGATTTCATGCGATAATTCATGCAGCTCTCGGCCTTTTTGGGTACTTAATGCTGAAACAGTTGCCCAAGACCCTCCACTAGGAGGCGGCTGCATATCGGACCCCGCCCGTGCCGAACTCAACCACCCTGCCTTGGACACGTTCCTTTATTTCTTTGACAATTTGTACTGTTTCTTCGTCTTAAATTTGGGCATTTCCTTTCTGGATTCTTAGTTTGGTCAGAATGCATCTGTGTCCCTTTTTCTGACCACACATGGCTGAGCATGCTTCTGTAACAAGTTTCACATGTCTTACAACATCTTGAGTATGGCACGGAAGTCGAGCTTTGTCACTGCGTCACCATCAGTAGCGAGACTGCATAGCTCGGACTCTGATAGCTTAGACATAATCGGGGGTTCTGTTATCTCCTCTGTTTTCCAGCGAATAAGCTGAATTTAGTCGGCAGCTTTGAAGTTGAACTGAGGGAGCTTTAATGTACGAACAGAAGTTTCGCTCCTAACTTTCTTCCGGATCCTCATTTTCAGGTCCACAGCCGTATTCCTGACATTTGCCTCACTATCGGCAAGCATTGCCAGTAACACATTTTGTGGGTGTCCAAAATACCCATTTCTTTGAATGACAAGATCTATGACATCTCTCACTTTCTGGGGAAGAAAGCATGATCTTTGATGGTGAGATGTAAGTTACGGGGTCCATCCACGCATAGTGGATGGGTCTTGATGGAGAACCAGCCTACGGCGTATACCTTCATGACAAACTCCACTAAAAGCTGAAAAGTCGTACTTGGCTTCTTTGTCGCTATGTAAAGTCATAAAATGCGACTTGTGTAGTTACCCACCTTGAGTGAGCTAATTTTCCTGGCGCTCGTTCAGCAAGATTGGCAGGACAACTACCACTCGACACAGCTGCACAGATGTCAAGCAAGTATCTCTGATCAGAGCTCAGACTTGCGGCATCCACTTCCAGAAGTGTGACTGATATTTTCTTGAAAGAAACAGTGAAGAGTGTCTCACAAGTTTCCAGTTTCTTCCTATTAGACCAGAATACTGGTCAGGACTGCTGCTTTTGCCATCCAAGTATTTAAATAGATGACAGAGAGGGAGCTCATTTGCATGCAGCATGCATACAAACCAATGTAAGGGCCTTCCACATGCCTCTTCAATGCATCTCATGATTCCTTGCCTTGCACTAGTGTTTTCAGCTGTGCCGTCACATCCCAACGCAACCAGCTCTTCTATGCTAATTTCCTTTCCATTTCAAATAATTCAACATAGCTTTAGCTATCATTTCAGCCGTTGAGCGAACATCTGGAGTTACATGACCGATGTAATTCGACCCAGGTTCTTGAAGTAAAACAACACGCTCTTCGTGTCTGAAGACTATTTTCTTGTTCTTGTAAAACAAGGTATTGTCCTTTCACCCGTCGAAATACAAACCCCTCACTTTTTTCAAGTCTTTTTTCTGCTTTTCACAGACATTGTGAATCTTTCGTTTCCTTACCCGATGTACTCCACTTCTATCTACAGCACTAGATAAGTCCTCAGCAGTCAGAATCCCAAGATCCTTCATGGTAACATTCGCAAGCAAAGCTGCTGCCGAGTCAGATACGCCTGCTCTCACAGTAGCTGTAGCGAGAGCTTCAAATTTCGGCTTATGTTGGTGTTCCTGTACTTCATGCCAGGTCTCAGCTGGGAAATCACTGACTGAATTTGTGTCAGAATCTGTTGTGGCCACTGAGCTGCTTGCAGATGTGGCCTCAGCTTCTGTCTTCCAACTCATAATCCTTTGATGGCTGCTTCCCTCCCTCCCTCTTTTGTCTCTTCGCAGTTGTTGTGAGGTCGACTGTTGTCATAGTCATCACTCGTTTTCCTCTCTGATCTTCCAGAAAAGGGGCTTCGATTGTAGGAACCTTCCGGTGAAACTTGCATGTGCATTTTGTCATGTCCTTACATTTGCATGTAGATATATCAAACGACATTGAATGTGCTTGTTCTTTAAAATTAATCACACGATCACTGGCACTTTTCATATATAGAGATTTCTTGATCTCTTTCTATTTATCATTATAGTCACGTATCATCTTTATAATGCGTTGTTGCGATACAACAGGTAGGGACTCCTGCTGCCAAATAACAGCGACATGCTTTGCCACAATTGCAGCAATCTCACTGACTGCAGGATCAGCTCATATCTTAACCACAGAAAGTGCTTCATGACATTGGAATATGTTGGCAACTGTCTGTCTGATAGCTTCTCGGCAGAGCCATAGTGACCAAACACAGGACAAGTCATGCTTCCCTGAGTTTCACTTGATACTCTCGCATGTGACATGGTTCGCATGTCTGTCTAGCTTCCGATGGTCCTTGTGTAAGGAGTACACAAACAGAACAACACATAGGCACTATCAAAAATGCACTAACAGTTCTATATTTACCGCCACTCGCATCGCAGGACACACTCATAATGACACATCAACCCTGTCGCTGGCCACTGGTGCGGCTTAACAGCACTAGCGATCTCTACCGATCCGAATGACAATGTAGGCACAAAGACTAGCTGTGGTGTTGCCAAATGAGCTTTATCACAGCACAATGTCAACAGGGCGAACAGGACCGAGAGCGTTAAGTACCAGGAACAGGCCGAGAACTGCATGAATTATCACGTGAAATCAGGAGAAATTGGTGAAAGAGATTCTTTTCGATCACTTAGACCCCTGGCGGAACCCGAAGATATTGTCCCACTGCAGTGAAATTTTGAACACGTTACATTCTCCCAAGGCAACAATCTTTTTTTACTAAGGCGTCAGTGATTTCGAAAAAAAATTTTTTCGACCACTCCTACTGCACAGTGTACATGCTTTATTTTCGCTAAATGTTCAGAATCATGACGGATATGCTACCATCACTGAAAAGAGTGTGCCTCTCATAAAAGAATACTTAAAAATTATGCGCACAAACTAAATCCCAACATCCAATAGAATAATTTTTACTTTCTCATACGAAGTATCGAGAAAGTATTGTTTTCGCGAAAAAATTCGACCTCGAGATTTTTACGGAAATACACGTTTTAGGTGTTGCTGAATCCGAAAAAGTGGTTTTCGCAATGCCATCTGTCTGTCTGTTAATGGCTCTGGAGCCTAGACGGTAGAACGAAAATGAATGAAATCTCGTACTTAGGCATTTTATCATACTGACCAGAGTATACATAGAAATGGTTGACATTGATCAATAATTAAGAGTAGTTTATTTTACACATTTTTAACAACAATCCGATTTTCTCAAAAACGGCTGTAACGATTTTGATCAAATTTCGTACAGTTACTTGAGTTTACCTCTTCAATAATACTGTATACTTCATATTTCTCGAAAAATGAATATAAGGCTAGTTTATTCTAGGCTACTTTAACAACAATTCGATTTTCTCAAAAACGGCTCTAACGATTTTGATCAAATTTCGTACAGTTACTTAAGTTTACATCCTCAATAATACTGTATAGTTCATATTTCTCAAAAAATGAATATAAGGCTAGTTTATTCTAGGCAACTTTAACAATAATTCCATTTTCTCAGAAACGGCTACAACGATTTTGATCAAATTTGGTACAGTTACTTGAGTATACGTCTTCAATAATACTACATATTTCATTTTTCCCAATGAGTGACTATAAGGCTAGTTTATTCTTGGTCAACTTTAACAAAAATTGGATTTTCTAAAAACAGGCTCGTACGATTTTCATTTCCTAAAGATAACTAAACGACGCATTAGTACGTATATGAGAAAGTTTGTACAATATATGTTGTACCGATTTTTTCTTTCTTAACATAATTATAGATCGATTTAGGTTTTAAGGCTCCATGCAGTCTCATTATCTTTCGTTTATTAAATTGTATGTAAATATCCGTAAAAATTACAATGAAAACAAGAAATATCATAAAATCCCAAATTTTTAAACAAAGAATTTATTCAACTCGCATTTCAAGCGCTCCTTAGGAATTCTACATTCATTTTTTTCTAATGCCTAATCACTGATCTGGTCTTCATCTGCAACATAATCACCCCATAAGTAATGGGCCTCAGTTCCATCCAATGAATTTGAAATTCCAATCACTTTAACCCTTAACTACTCGCGCCTAATTTCAGGACTTAACTACCGTATTCACCTGAATCTAAGACGACCTTTTTTTCCAATTTTTCAGCTGTAAATATCAAGAGTCGTCTTACATTCGAATACGAAGTATATTTAAGCATTTAATCAATGGTTTTTACAACAAATGGTATATTAGAGTAAACAATTCTCAACAGCAAATTCAAGTACGTACATAAAGAAGTGAAATAAACAAATAGTAATAACAATAAGAAAAACATGACGGGAATAATAATTATTTAGACTAATAATCATCGTCGACGATCATAACACAGACGACGTTCTTTCATCTTGCACGTAATGGCAACCCAATGTCAAAACAAATGAGAGCGGAAATCATTGGGATTCCCCTTTCAAACGACGCACCGCGATTCACTAAGTGTGACAGTAATTTTGAGTTGTGCATTCTTGATTTAAATGCACAACCCTTAAGTTGAAATGACAGATCATGTTGAAGTACGTGGCACGAGTGCAAAGGGAAAGTTAACGAAGGAATTAGACGGAGCTAAGATACAAATTTTAAGCTGATCGTGATAAATTACGCCGAAAAAACTAATAACTGTGATGCGAGTAGAAAGTTCGGTGTATCTGAGGCAAATGTGCGTCGATGGAAACTCTCAAAACAGGAACTAGAAAAAGCCAAAGCCACAAGGAAGTCGCTCAGTGGTCCAAAATTAGGCCGATTTCATGGCATTGAAGAAGAAGTAGTCAAGTTTGTGCGTACCGTGAGGAAGAACGGTATGCCTGTTTCAACTGAAAGTATTATACTTAAAGCTAATGAAATTACTAGAGGACTTAATATATCATTGTAAGAATTCAAGGCCAGCAGAAGTTGGTGCGTGAGAATGATGCGGCGAAATAATTTTTCTTTACGGCGACGAACTTCGCTGTGTCAGAAATTGTCAGAAGACTATGTTGAAAAACTTCTCGCGTACCAGAAATACGTAATTGGACTTAGAAAAACCAATAATTACCTTTTGAGCCAAATAGGAAATGCCGATGAAACTCCGGTTTTCTTGTACATGCCATCTAATTATACTGTGAATGAAAAAGGTGCGAAATCCGACCTAATTAAAACTACAGGCAACGAAAAAATGCGAGTCACGGTAATGTTGGCGGTTTTAGCAGATGGGACTAAATTACCACCATATGTGATTCTGAAGTGGAAAACAATGCCTAAGAAACATTTGCCAAGTGGAATAATAGGTGTCAAGAAAAGGGGTGGATGACTAAAGAACTAATGAGAGATTGGTTACATGTGGTGTGGAATAGACGGCCAGGAGCTTTACTGAAACAAAGAGCAACGCTTTCACTGGATGCATTCAAGGACACATCTCCTGAAATTAAAAACATAATGAGTGCGATGAATATTGATCTTATTGTAATACCTGGAGGAATGACATCGCAACTTCAAGTTTTAGATGTTGCTGTCAATAAGTGTTTTAAAAATAATTTAAAGGTTTTGTATTCTGAGTGGTTACAGAGTGGAACTCACACTTTAACACCAAAAGGAAATCTTAAGAAACCTGAAGTTGCAATGCTCTGCCAATGGATCAAGGCATCGTGGCAACAAATAAATGCAAAAGTAATAGTGAAAGGATTTAAGAAATGCTGCTTATCTAATGCCATGGATGGGAGTGAGGATGATGTTTTGTGTGAGACTGATGATGAAGTTGAGAGTGATAAAGATAGTGAGCATGAGGAAAATAGTGAAGGTTGCATAGACAGTGATGATGACTAATTTACTTTATTTTTAATGTTATCTTAAAATGAATGCTACCATTTAATTTGTTTGAAAACCTGAATGGTTCTATTTTTGATGTGATCTTATGATTTTAAAATGTTAAAAGACAATGAATGACATTCAAGAAAAGTATAAGAGAAAATAAATATTTCACAAGATTTATAATTTTTGTAGTAATGAAGGTCAATTTGAGCTTTTTTCTCTTTTGGAATCATAAAAATGGGGGGTCGTCTTAGATTCAGGGTCGTCTTGGATTCGGGTGAATACGGTATGTGCGTGTGGCACTGAGTACCGGTTTAGGATATTTTTGATTTACACAATAATGTGAAGTAGTTAAGGTCAACATACGTTCATTTTTAAGCATAAGTATTAATAGTCCAATATTTTGATGTAAGTTAAAAATAATTCAAAAACAAAATAAACACAAAAATGGAATAATACATAAATGAAAATTATTTGCACATATATTATGAGCTGTTTGAACTCTCTAGATCACAGTTTGCGCAGGTTCGTTTTATTAATGCTACATGCTTCTTACATGTAAAGTTTGAACAGCAGTCACACCTTACAGTTGTTTTATTGTTTTTAGAACGGCCACACAAAAGACCCGATGCTTGCGATAACCCTTCACCATCCTCATGCTCCCTTTTATTTGTCATTTCTGCGGTATCTTCTGAGCCCACATGCTTCAAAATTACTGATCTAATATTAGGAGGAAGGGATGTTATTTTGCGTCTTCCTTGCAACTGAGGCTTTAGCAAGGAGAGTGCGAGATTTTTTCCAGGTGGACGCAATGCATGACTCACAAATGCATAAAGTAAAGGGTTGTTATTCTTGTATTCTTTCTTGGTGAGATAAGGCACATGAGCCATTTGTTGTCAACAGATAGTCATCGCCTGACACACTATCAAATGCCTCGCCCTCAGATTTGTTTTTGTGCTCTGACTCAAACGATTTCCAAATTTGAAAAATATTGTCTTCTAGAAATCTCGTGCATATTCCATAAAACATTGCATATAATAGCAATTTCTTCTTTCGTATTTCAAGAAATACACTGGTTTGACGGACATAATTACCTGCGAGTGGTACTATGTTCCGGATATACAAGGGAGTTCACAATAAATGCTTGCAATTCAGACTTAAAAAATCGGTACAACATACATTGTAAAAACTTTCTCATATATGGGTTTTAACCTTTATCCGCCGGATTTAAATACCCTCTGGCGGGGTCCCGCTGCCGGATTTAATTTTGGACATTTAAATATTTTGTGTACGTCTTATGCAAAAATCGCATATCTCGTGAACTATTGGTGATAAAATGTTCAAATAAAAAGCATTTTGTGGTCAAACTATCAGAGAATTACATCGTTCTGCCTATTTATAGAAATAAAAAGGGTTATATAACCCTAATAGACTAAATTACGATGCCGAAATAACTTATTGTTAAATAAATAAAGGAAGAACTCTAAACACGGTGAAAGCAATGAACAGAATAGGAAAATTAAAAAAACTCCAATTCACCGTAAAGGCGGTACTTACGTGTCAAGACTCGCAAGACCACTTAGAGGACGCGCGTTTCGACAGCTACGCTGTCATCTTCAGCAATGTCGAGGACATTGCTGAAGATGACAGCGTAGCTGTCGAAACGCGCGTCCTCTAAGTGGTCTTGCGAGTCTTGACACGTAAGTACCGCCTTTACGGTGAATTGGAGTTTTTTTAATTTTTCCTATTCTGTTCAACTTATTGTTGATATAAATCAAAATAAAGTGCAAAAATACTGCATTTAGTCACTTTTTGGCAATGTGGTTCCTGCTCAGTCTGCAGCTGACACAACCCCAGTATTTACACTTCCCTATAGAGTCGAGCTAGTGCGGTATTCCTCGAAGCAGGGCTCAACACATAGTCCCACGTCACATGTCTTGCACCTATATTTCGTCCTTGAGTTTTTGCTCTTTGAGGAACACACATGGCAACAGATAAGGGTCCCCGAAATGGGCCAATGCTTATTGTCCTTGGCCTCTAAGCACTTTATTTGCATTCCACTAGCACTAGGTCGCCCCCTTGAGAGAGTCTGGGAAGGAAGAGTTCTAGCGCCCTCTTCAACCATTTGCCGCACAAGGGACAGTCGGAATTGCCGATGTGAAAATGCGCCACCGCACGAGGGAAGGAGAATCCAACTATTTAGGATAGTTAGATCGACTAAATGAAAAAATAATTTCTTTGTCCATTTCCAAGTGCGGCGACCGATGGTGTAGCTGTTAGCCATCCTATCTCAACTAGTTATATAAAAATAAAGGAATCACTAAAAAATAAACAGACGAACAGCTACAGATATTTTGAATGCACAAGTCTACATCCGCTCTACTTCGTAGTCTGCAAATGAATGAACGTAAACGTAGTAAAACATAGGTATATGCATATATGTGGAAATGGAAGAAGAAAATAAGAAAGGGAAGGAAGCTTTTGGGTAGGGCTTAGTCCTGGGGTTCAGTTTATTGCATCTCTTTGGGTTGCAACGTAGTAAAACAGAAATGCGGAAAAGGAAGACTAACAAAGGGAAGGGACGTTTGGGGTTCAACTAATTGCATCTCTTTGTGTTGCGAGAGAGTCTCACCTCAGCGGAGACGTACACTTTGAGTGAGGCACTCTCGATTGTTTGTTTACTCTCCCCTTCCCCAATACGCAAGACCTTCGGCCTTGGGAGAGCAGATGGAAAAGAAGGATGCCTCATCTTTCTTCTCTTCCAAAAATTTTGATTCTATGACAAAAACGACATCTGTGAGCGGCCTCGGAGCTAAGCGGGACACCGGTGTCCCTTTCGGCAGGCTTACCCAGAAATTTGTCGGGACACCGGTGTCCCTTTCGGCAGTTAAAGGTTAATGCATCGTTTAGTTATCTTTAGAAAATGAAAATCTTATGAGCCTGCTTTTTGAAAATCCTATTTTTGTTCAAGTTGCCCAAGAATAATCTACTGTGGCGACCAAAAATTACAGCCACATACAGCTCCAACTAAATGCTATATCGTACACATAATAAAATAAAATAAAGTATTAACAACACTTAACCACTTCAGAAACTGTGGACTTATCGTTACCGTCTCTCCGACAGGAAACTTTTCACACTCTCCCTTGCGAGGAACGACTCTTCTCGCTTTTTTTCTCTGTCACTCCCGTCTCTCTCCCTCTTCTCCTCGCTCTCCGCATATCCCCGTGGTCTGCCTTCGTTCTCTCGACTGCCGCTCTCGCCTGACGTCGCCGCTCGAGGGGGGGGGGGGGGGGGGATGGCGGGTAGCTTAAATGGGCGACTCCTCGACTTCGTATTGGTTAATTTCCTGATTATGTGATATAACCCTACGAAAAGGAGGGAATGGGAAATAGGGGTAATATTCGCCCTATATAAAGCGCGTTGCTGTGGGAGCAGCCATTCGGTGAGGCCATCCGTGTTCTGTTCGCCGACTGCGGAAAGACGCCTACAGCGAAAAGCGCCGCGGCGATATTCGGCGATTTTCTGCGTTTTCGACAAGTGCTTCGTTAAGTGCGGAGTTGTGGGGAAAATTGCTGCACTACCCTTATATTAATTCATTGAGAAAGATGAACTACGTAGTATTATTGTCGATGTATACTCAAGTAACTGTACAAAATTTGATCAAAATCGTTATAGCCTTTTTTGAGAAAATCGAATTATTGTTAAAGTTGCTTAGAATAAACTAGCCTTATATTCATTTTTTGAGAAATATGAACTATACAGTATTATTGAAGACATAAACTCAAGTAACTGTACGAAATTTGATCAAAATCGTTAGAGCCGTTTTTGAGAAAATAGAATTATTGTTAAAGTAGCCTAGAATAACCTAGCCTTATATTCATTTTTCGAGAAATATGAAGTATACAGTATTATTGAAGAGGTAAACTCAAGTAACTGTATGAAATTTGATCAAAATCGTTACAGCCGTTTTTGAGAAAATCGGATTGTTGTTAAAAATCTGTAAAATAAACTACTGTTAATTATTGATCAATGTCAACCATTTCTATGTATACTCTGCTCAGTATGATAAAATGCCTTAGTATGAGATTTCATTCATTTTTGCTCTACCGTCTAGGCTCCAGAGCCAGTAACAGACAGACAGGCTTTTTCGGATTCAGCTACACCTAAAGTGCATATTTCCGTAAAAATCTCGAGGTCGAATTTTTTCGCGATAACAATACTTTCTCGATACTTCGTATGAGAAAGTAAAAAATAAGAGGTGTAAAACTCCCCACGGGTTGTTGAAGTCTCAGTGATAGGGTATTTGGAATAGTTGGGGCATTTCCAGTTCATTTCCGAAACATTTGCACATTTTGGCTAAAATCTGGTACTGCGTGTCGGGGCACGCATAGTTAAGGGTTAAAGTCTTCGATCCCAGTTTCTTCACTTACGCTGCATCATGTGCAAGCACCCATCAGCACACCTCGGAGAGCGGAGCACATTTCAACCTGCCCGTTAACGGTGTGTTCTTGAAATTCAAGCATGAATCACGTAAAATTAAATAAAAAATTCCAGAAACACATTGAATTCATTCTTTTCCGCAAAACATGATGCAATTAGCAGGTGGCCTACCGTCTAAAGGTAAAGGGGCATATCTTGTGTAATCTCTGCACCCCCTTTTTTGGGACCCAGTTTTAGGGAAAAAAAGTGCGGGTATTACATGAGTAAATAGGGTATTTATTTTAAGTTATTTATTTTAACTTTAACTTAGAGCAATTTTAGTTATCCCCTGCAAACCGTTCGGTGAGTACAAGTGGAAAGAATTATAGAAAGTGCAAGTTATATTCTTGAAGTGAGCTTTTAGCTGGTTCTAGTGGTAGTTCAAGGGAATCAGATATTTTTTGTAACAGCTGTGATGAATGTGGTGTCAATGATGGTGAAATCCAAAATGAGTCAATGCAATCATCGCCACAGAAATGGGCGATTTTCGGACGTTTTCAGCAGTCTTTTTTCCTTTCCAAACAAAAGGACATTTACACATTTATTTTGGTTAGGATCCTAATCCAGAAAATATAATTGATCAATTCTTCTTGTAGAACTTAGAGTGACACACATTAATCTACAGTCAAACCTCAATTTAGTGCCAAAATTTGTTCAACACTGACATGGCTCTAAAGTGGGGTATTGAATATAAAATTTTCAAATAAAAATCATTTTATAGGAAAAATAACAAAGATTTATATGATATGGTTGTCTAGGAAAAATGAGAGAAAAAAAAACATTGTTACACAGCTGTTGATTATTGTTCCTGCTGAAACTTGACAGTTTTGTCACGTTCAAAGCATCTTTCAAGGATAACTCGATTGAACAATTATTGCTAATGTTCTATACTATCTTTTTCACTTGATGTCTCCTGTAGTGTGCCCTAAAGCTCTTAATAATTCTTTCATCAAGAGGCTGTAGAAAGCCAGTGCAATTGGGCAGTAGGAATTTGAGTATCACATTACTAAGGTCCAAGGCTTTGAGACAAGGTGCATTGTCTAGAACAGGGGTGGGGCACCTTTTTCAATCGGAAGGCCAAAATTCATCCTTGGGAGATCTCATCAGGCCGCACTCTGCATTGTGGGTCACATACATACAGGCACTTCATCTAGTACATTTGTAAGGTTTGTTGTCGGTGCTTATATACGTTTCCACGAATGAAATTCAATGGATACGGTCCTCGCAAATAGAATATCCATATGCAACTTTTTAAATCACGCTTTAGAGCACATAGTACCCACTATCTTTGTCACAATGTAGATATCTCTTCTTGAAGCTCACCAAATATTAATACACATTGATTTACTTAAGATTGATCATCACATATAATAATTGTTTCAAAAAATAAGCTTGTATTTGTGACATTTATTACTTAATCTTTCTGAGAACTTTTTGATTCACCGTAGTATATGAAAGGCACCGTATCTGATCTTGCTATCAGTATGCTATGCATCAATCTAGGCGAGATAATAATGAGGATCCCGAGTACGACAATGCTATTGGTAGTAAATCGAACGTTTAAATAAAAAAGTGGTTTTTTGATTAAATATCGAATTAAGCAAACTTTGGGTGATTTCGAATCTAAAGTTATATTCGACGGTAAATATCCTTTTATATTTTCTTTTAAAATGGTTCTCATCCGTAATGTTATTCTTATGGGAAAATAGGCATATTTAGGAATTTCTGGAGTCGAACCCGTGGCACTTAGGAGAAAGATGACAATTTTTCTGATGGTATATCATATAGGACTAAAATTCCTGAAAATCTCATATAAATCGGCTAAGTAGATTTGGCTGGACATGTTTTCTTATAGGAAATAATGGGGGTCATCTGGAGTCTAACCTGGGCCTTGTTATGAAAAATTGATATCGTCAACTGATAGATTTGGTGCTCTACTAACGTTACACCTAAATTTATTTCGATGCGATAATGGGAAGTCCCCTAAAATGATTTTCAATGTGTCCTCAGTGTTATTCTTATGGGAAAGTAGGCATTTTTGGGAATTTTTGGGGTTGAGCCCAGGGCACTTAGAAGTGATCTGTCAATTTTTCTGGTGATCTCTTAGTGGAAGAACGAAGTATACAAGATGTTCAACTTTAACTCTTATTCTTTTTAAAATGAAGTGAGCGACAACGATCCTTTCCCAACAAGAACCCAGGGAGATTTAAGAGCGAATATGTATTTGCACGAAGGAGAACAATTTTAAAGAAATAAATAGAACCAGTTTCTGGCAAAGCTATACCGAGAGATTGGGTTTTCCCAAACTCGATAAATAAAAGAAAAGGGGTAAGAATTTAGTATTCTTCCAGAGAAAGGATTTGTGGAGAAGGTCAACAGCACCTAGTTCAAGGATTGTCACCCCAGAAGGTCGTCTCATTTCGTACCTGATTAGCAGTGGCCACACTAAGTGCCCGCCTCTTCGCTACTCCTATGGTGAATTGATCTTTTGCCGCTATTGTTTGTATTCCATCAACCCTGGGCCATAAAAGAGGAAATTTTTCCTGGGATGTTGACCCATGTTAGGGTTTCGGATTTCCCCATTTCCTTCAGAGTAACAGAAAAAGCAGACCTTAGTCGACTACTGATTCAACTACCTCAAAGGGTAGGTGGCACCCTGCTGGATCGTCCACCCAGATCGCACGACAACATTGCATAAGGCCGCACTGGGTACCACAAAAGGCCACAGGTTCCCCACCCCTGGTCTATAAGCATAAGTACCTTACACTTCTTAATTCTTATCTCCTTGTTGAAATTTTGTATCCACTCACAAAATTCAATAGCAGTCATCAGCACCACCAAGAAGGCGCAAAATCCCCGGTGCTAGGATCGGTCATAAGATTTTCCTATCGCAATAGGCGGGTGCATAGGCACATCGTGAATATATGAGACTCCAACTTTATGACTGATTATGACCTTCAAGAGCAAGATGAACATCGTCTATTACTTGGAATCATACAACAAGGGACAACTTTCGTTAACAGAAGCAGCTTACGAATTTGTTACCAATTGAAAATTCAGGATGAATTTCTTAAAAGGAAATGAAATTGCCCAATAATAGTGTTAATTACCTTAAATTTTAAAGAGAAAAACCTCGACATTAAACTACTTATCAAAGGTTGGTTCAAGAAAGAGTATAATAACAACAAACTTATTTGAATTAAACTAAAGTTTAATTTAACCATGCAACCTGAAAGATATACCGTATTTTATTGATTGTAAGCCGACCTTTCATTTTTTACTTTTTTACCGCCTTAAAAATTGCTACTCGTCTTAGAATTGAGTATTAAAAATCGAAATAAATGTTTCGATAAATTCACTCTCGATCCATCTCTAGTATGCGCATGCGCGTAATCTTCGGATTCTGTGAGTCAATCATAATCTCCTCGTTCTTTTGCAAGCGTAAATTTTTATCATTTACTTTGGCGAGTTTTTCTTAATAATCCCATAATGGGACGAACACATTATTCTGCTGACTTTAAGAGAAAAGTGATAGCATATTGGGAAGAAACATCAAATCTTGCTGCACAATGGTGCACGGGATTGATGAGTCGAATGTGAGACGGAGAAGACAAAGAGAGAAACCAGAATATTTTTGTTGCGAGATTAAAAATCTGGGGCATAACCGGGACAGATTACGTTTAGTAAAAATTATATTGAATGCTTGAATATAACGTATGTAATTTGTGTTGTCCTAATTTTAGTTGATACCTTTTTAAGCGCCTTTCGCATCCAGCGTGAGCGCCTATTATCGTTGGTCTGTCTGCAGGGCCGTCTTAAGACATTTGGGTGCCCTGGGCTAGCAAAATGATGCGCCCTCTTATAGTGGAGTGGGGGTTACTAATTTTTAATGTAAAAGTAAATACGTAGATACACATCGATTTATTAATCATAAATAAAAACAATACACATCTAATCTAATCTAACTATATATTAATTTTATGTTGACGTCTGTAGACATTTGTTTGCAATTTATATCGGCGTATTTCTCGAGAACCGTTCCTCGTAAAGATATGCAGTAAACGGCATTTTGTTTCTACTGGCTATGAGGTCCCTGGAAAAATATTTTCGTCTGCTAAAGTATCCCGGGTTTGAATCCAGGAGACAGTTATATTTTCCCATAAGTTTACATAGGATTTTCGATTTTTTAGAGTGCAAGGTTTTTTCCTTCATACATTAAAATACGTAAATATGGACCGATTTTCTTCTTTTTTGCTTTATTCGATGGCTAAAGCTTTATACTATCTTATTATTGCAATGTTTACATGGTACACGGTTGAAGTTTTCAGAAATACGCATCCTTGTTCGAAGTTTTGCGGATTTTTTGTACTCATTCTGAGCGTTTCCAAGGAGACTCTCATTGTTGCCTCCGATTCATTTAATGCCAATTAAACCTTCAACTAGTCGAAATAAAAGCATTATTTGCATCGAAATTAATGAAGCATAGTAACGTAAATATTTACGGATAATTAGTCTGTTGACTGCATATGGGAAGCTTTTCTAGATGTGTCAATAACATGTGTATAATAAACAAGCTCCCAGCGAATTGTTTTATTTTAAATTGTCCAATTAATTTGTTTTTTATTTTGTTTCAATTGATACTATAATGTTTTAAAATTGTTATGTTGAGGACTGTCAGCATTTGTTTACAATTTATTGTTAACATCTGTAGATGTGCTAACAACTTCAAATTTGGTAGGATTATAGGTTTTTCTCTTACTCTTTATATTAAGGTGAGATAAGAGGCTTTTTTATTTTAATACTTTGAATTTCATTTATATTTCATTAATTATTCAATAAAATTTATTTCACTAAACCATTAGTTTATTTAAATCGCATTGAGGATCGGAGATCCGGGGCTGCCCTACTAGTTTTTTTTAAAACAAAAATAGAAAATATGAAAAACAAAATAGAAACTCAATTAATAACGCAGTTTATAAATAAATAACATATCTTAAAAGTACTTCTTTCTACATTTACTTTACTGGTGACAAAAAATTAAATTTTTGTCATATCTCGTAAAGTATTGCTCATATAAAAATATTTTTCAAACAATAGTTGTAGAACTGGTAAAGAAGAGTATTTTCTTTTCTATACATTTATATTGTAGGAGTTGCCGTTATCGATAAAATCATATGAGAATGTCTTAATTCGAGTTGAACTTGAAAATTTCTTGCATGGTTACTTCTTCGTTGTTGCTAACATAAACAATCTCACAAAAATACCTTTAATTTCCTTATGTGTGCATGTAATATTATTAAATAGGAAGAAAATGGATTATTTTAATAATAATATTGTGGAAACATTTTAACCCTTCAGTGAGCGCACTCTTATTTGTCACACGAGTCATCGGGCACGCGGCGTACTTTGTCCGCGGAGTAATTTTAGCAAAATAACTCAACAGTCCACTATTAACTGCTTACTCAGAGAAAAGGGATCACTGCCAAATAATCGTCACAATACAAATAAATAAAATTTTTGTCTGGTCAATGCTCTCCTAAGCCTAACGAAGGTAAACCACAAAACTAGATATTTCTGTACAAAAGGACAGGTTACCACGACTGTCGGGTTGAGCAATTAATTGATTTTGATAAAAAAATATAAGACTCACTTATGTACTTCTTAATCCATCTTCTCCAATTCACCTATTCTTTTTCTTTCGATGCACTGGAATGGAACTTTCTTTCTACTTCACGATCCATTCTAAAGAAGGACAAAACTCCTAATGTGTAGATTGCGGAGAATGTTGAAAATAACAACACGATTCAATCTGTGTAAGTACATGTACATTGCAATTGCATTCACGTAAATTTAATACGTATTTAATACAGTAATACTGCCGACTACCTTTCGTTGTAAAGACTTCCATCGGACTAGCCACAGGGCACGAGAAAGATTCCTGGGAACCGAGAAACAATTATCACAGGGTATGTAGGTCCAGATTGCCATCTCAAGTGGTATGGATATTTGTACAAACAGACGTAGATTATACTCATTTCGTCTCGTAGATTTGTGCATTCTATATGAATGAACCTTTATATCATCATGTTTTGGCATCGAGAAATGCTTATGGAAAGAAATCACATGGCCCGAGAATTTTCCAATGTAAACCTGAACCTTCGTTAAGCCCTCGTAAATTCGCCAGACCTTCACTTCTCCTCGGAGTCTCTGAAGTATAGCTATTATGTTAAATAAAATTGGAAATAATAACTCCAAATTACCGTAAAGGCGGTACTTACGTGGCACGGCACAGAAGACTCACAGAATCAACTAGGATGCGCGTTTCAACAGCAACGCGCATCCTGGTTGATTCTGTGAGTCTTCTGTGCCGTGCCACGTAAGTACCGCCTTTACGGTAATTTGGAGTTATTATTTCCAATTTTATTTATCTTGTCTTCACCATGTTTTGAGTTCTTTATTTTATTTATAGCTATTATGATTCTGTCCAGTATAGTGTGCGACGAGTGAAATTTTTTAATGCTGCCATCCTACGTAGTACGTACTTTCAGAAACCCCTAGCATTTCCGATTGCCCAAAATATTTATTAATTACAGGGAAGTAGCCACCTGTTCACTACCTGAAGCATGTAATAGACGGTGAGCCTCTTGAGAAATAAAAGACTATGACAATTTATTTTTTTTGAGTTTAAATTACAAGGATGCGAAGTTTAAAAATATATATTTTATTTGTGGAGCGCGGCGCCGGGCGCCCTAGGGCTGCAGCCCATTTAGCCCATATAGTTAAGGTGCCCCTGGCTGTCTGTCCATCAGTCCACAGGTTCGTTCTCGGCTTCTACTGAACGGATTTTCATGAAATTTGATAGTAAGGACTTACAATCAAAGATAATAAGAAAATCGAAAAAATTAATCACGTATGGCAATCACGGGTACCACTTGACTGGTGACAAAAAATGAACTTTGCGTCAGATCTCGTAAAGTATTGCTCATATAAAAATATGTTTTAAATAAAAGTTGTAGAACTAGTAGAGTATTTCCTTTTCTGTACATTTTTATCGTAGGAGTAGCTGTTATCGGGAAAATCAAAGAAAAACGTCTTAAATCGAGTTGAACTTCGAAAATTTCGTGCATGGTTACTTCTTCATTGTTGCTATCATAAACAATCTCACAAACAAACATTTAATTTCCTTATGTGTGCATGCAATATTTTTAAATGGAAAGAAAATGGATTATTTATGAAGAAGAAAAAACTTGAAAATGCCGTTTCCCTTACGTCATTTCTTTCTAATACTACATTGCACGAAACGTGCCCATTTGTGATGTTGTACACTAGTGTGTGCCAAAAATGAAAAATTTCCAAAAATTCACCGCGACAACCCGTAAAAAGTTTCCTTTTGATGCAAAAACACTCCTTGCAAAATTTGGTGGAAATCCGATTACTTGTAGAGGTTGCTATTTTGTTTCATAGTTTCAGTTTTTATGCGAGAATACCATTGTCACATATTCCTTCATATCTCGTCACCAATAAGACCTACAGAAAATTTTTGAGAAGGTAAATTGTTAGTTTTGAGGTGTTCTATCGATTTTGGGCCAACTGGTTTTGAGGGACGTGTTTTAGATTTTGCGATGGAGTTTTCGTTTTTGCCCCGAATATACGGTGCGCCAGCACATTCTTTTGTCTAATTATGCAAGGGAGATTCGAAAATCTGAATAAGCTGTATTTATTTTGATAGAGGAAGCTTTGACCTTTTAAGCAATGCATGGCTTGTAATTTTACTATTGTTTTTTATAATGTACGTGAAATTTTGCGATAAAATTTTCGTTTTTGCCCCGAATATACGGTGCGCCAGCACATTCTTTTGTCTAATTACGCAAGGGGGAGATGTAAATCTGAATTAGCTGTATATATTTTGATAGAGGAAGCTTTAACCTTTTCATTAATGTATGACTTGTAATTTTACTATTTTTCTAACATTTTATAATCAACGTTAAATTTTGCGATGAAATTATCATTTTTCCCACAAAATTACGGTGTTTCTGCTTCTAAAAATCGCTTTTCAATGCATTTTGCTTCACGAGCCCACTGAAAGGTACATTCCAGTGTAGTATATATGGCAATGCCGAGTTTGAGTTCTCTTCCCAGAAGACGTCCCCCCCTTCTCGCAGCAGAGAAACGTCTACAAAATTTTTGAAACCTAATATAGTCCTAGCTTTGAGCTTGGTGAGCGACGGAGTGCGAAAAAAATCTTTGTGTTGCATTGTACGTGTATATTATTAGAAAAATTTCATGCTGAATCCAATTATGCATGTGTACAGTTTCTAAAAAAAATAGGGAAAGTACTTGTGAGCTAATATGTATCTTTTGATAAATTTATGTACTCTATTCTAAAATCATTTATGGACATATCTCCGCTTCTAACAAAGTAAATGTAAACATTTTTTCTATGTGACTTCTGTAATGATTAAGAATGATGACTGCATAACTAAAACATTTATATTTTTAATGAAACGCCTTTAAAAAAATCACAAATATAACATTTAGTTAAAAATTTCCAGTCTAGACATGGAAAAGTTGACATGCGACAAACTTTTCACCTAATTGGTTTAGATAGGTACATTCAGTGAATGAAATGTTTAGTAATGTTTAAATGTTTCTTTGAAAAAGATTTCATGTCAATACCTTTCATAGTTCATGCTATACTGAAAGTTATATAAACCGCGAATGCGCACTGTAAAATTAAGCGATTACTGTTCATTCATCTCTATGTAGCAATGTTTGTCTGTGATGCATGATATTTTAAATGATAGTTTAAAAATTTCATGTTTTATGTAACTAGATAAAAAATTTCATCAAAATAAATTGAAAACATCAAAAGTTATGATTTTTTAAAGTTTTTCCAAATTTCGCATGTTTTCGCAACTTTTTCATGTTTTTTTAAAAAAAATCCTTCGTCTGTTTACGATGGAATTATTAAATCTCCTCCATCGTAGAGGGGTTAAGGTATTTTCCGGAAATTTCTGCCAGGTAAAAATTCGGCACCCCAAGCGGTTGCTTGGTCTGCTTGTATTGGTAAGCCGACCCTGCCCATACACTCATTTCTCTCCTCAGGGTGCAGGCCCCCAAGCACTTGGAGTGTCGTATGGTCAGTTCTACAGAACAGAATTGTTTACTCCCAAGTTTTTTTTAGAGATATATAGCTTTTATTTCTTTATTCGCTATATTTTATGTTATTGAGCCTAGAATATTTAAGTACACTTAATATTGTATATATTTGAGCAGAAATTTTTTTCCTGAAAATTGGAGAAGTGCAAATTACATGAGGGAAATTTATGTAATAAATTTAGTATTATTATTCTGATTCTTGTTTTATAGCTGTTACTTTACATATTGTTTGATGATGTGTTTTGGTTTGATTTATTTACAGTAAATTATGATGAGAAAGACTCTAATAATGGTATTCTAGTCCAAGTGAAACAGTTATCCGAAGTATTCAGTTGGACAGTTGAAGCAATTCTTATCTATATACTGAGGAAAAATGGGAATGATGCTGTGTTATTTCATGTAATGAGGTAAATATTTTTTCTTATAGTAGCTTTCATTTGAACACATGTGAAATGCTGTATTGATCACCATGTAAGATGACCAAGCTTTTAAAAAAATCTTCCAAAAAATTATGGTCACCTTATATGCTGAATATAAGAATTGAAGCCTTAAATTTCATGTGAATGACATGTAAAGTAGTTGATTAACTTGAAACTAATATTGTATTTTATTGTTATTGGTCCTCTGAGCCATGGTTAGGGTTGCCTGTTTGAATGAATCTTATTGCAAATTTTAGTGAATTTCAAATGATGATGTAACATGTCATATGTGACATGTGAGTATAGGGGAATTTCTCACATATTACAAATAGACTCTCATGTATTTCTCAATCATCAAATCAGCTACTCTTTACCAAGATACCTACTTCTATGTTTTATTCAAGACAAATTGTATTGGATCTAGATTTGGTCAGAAGAAAGATGCCACGCAAAGTATTTGTGAAGTGATTGAGGTAGGTCAATTCATATACTGAATATATGCTTAAACATGCATTTTCATGTTGAATTATTGAGGTCGACTAATATACAGGTGACTCCCGAGATTCGACAGTTCGAGATTTGACAAATTCGAGATTTTGACCCAGCCGATCGAATTGGGAACTACTTTACATGGAGGAATTTTCGCAGAGTAATTGGTTCCGACCAGCCACGCGAGGTTTAGTTTTAGTGTAGAGATAGTTATATCTGCTCTAATTGTTTTGAATTTTTGCTGATTTCACTCTTTTTACTCTTAATCTTTTATTTAAATTTATTTATTTTATTGATTTATAAATTTATCACTTGACATGATATCTAAAAGGAAATGTAATTGTGATAATGCAAGTGAATCAAATAAAAGTGTGTCATTCAACTATTAGCACTTGTGTGAAACAGAAGGAGAAAATTCTAGAACGTGATAAATTCACGTAATTTGATGGCTGGTTTGACAGATTTAAGAGAAGGGCAGGTTTGCATGACCTTAAATTAACTGGTGAGGTTGCAAGTTATTTTGTGCTTTTTAATAAATTTTATATTTATTTCGCTGCAATATATAGTTGTATGTATAAATAGATGTATGCAGGGATGTGCAGCAGACGGCCCGGTCTGGCTCGCGCGAGTCGTTTGTAACAAATGCCTTGTGCGAGCCGAGATGCGGGAACGTATCCCCCGATTATAACATGCAAGTCTATGGAAAAACAGCGTTTGACATTTGACAATTCAAGATTCAACCACGTTTTCAGGAATGCATCCCTGTCTAATCTTGGGAGTCGCCTGTACTGTAATATACAGTATATGGAGAAAGTTCTCTGATCATGAAAAAATTCCAATTCTAGATTTTGTTATATATGCAGTTTTAAGGGTCCTTATGTCTAAATTCTTTCTGTTATGTGCGCTGCTCTATGGGCAGGGCTGGCTCGAGGTGTTATGGCGCCCTGAGCCAACTTTTCTTTCGGGTCCGTGCCACCATCCCATTCATATAAGCTGAAAAAGTTTTTTCAGTTCAAAATTAAAATATAAATTCTTTAAAATAATGTTATTGTTTATTTAATTCTGTCCATTCTATTAAAATCTTAAAATAAAAAATATAATTTATTAATTTAAAATTAATAAACAAGTAGTATTAATTATTACATACTCGTTAAAATTTTGGCTTCAAAGAATAACTTTTTGAGCCTTAACAACTGCAAATCTTTGGATCATTTCATCCAGATCTAAATTCTTGGCGACGGCATGTTCAATAGATAAGGTTGCCAATCCATCCAACTGATCCTGTGTCATCGTGGAATGGAGATAGGTTTTGATTAACTTCATATTTAAAAAGCTCCGTTCTGCTCTGACCACTGATACTGGCAACGTTACAAGAATTCTCAGCACCACAAAAAGATTTGCCAATGATGCCGTAAAATTGTTTGAGCACATGAATTGCAAGATTTTTGTTGGAGAATGGTTTCGCAAATATTTCAATTCTTCATATAAATGGATGCCGGAGATGTCTTTCTGATCACAATCTGGAAGCAGAATTTCTAAATCCATACATCCATATATCTCTTGGTCTTTTACAGTTTCAGTGGTTTTGTCGCTTGATATTTTTAATATAATGTTGCTGCTCTGTATTATTGTAAAAAATTGCGGAATTGATTACTTCCCGTGGTCACAATTGCATTGTTTATCGCAGCATTCCCATATGAGAACGTCAGTCCTTCCCAGTGCTGTTCCTTTTTACTTTCTCCATACGTAGAAATGGGAAAGTATTATGTTCGTGAAAAAAATTGACAGAGATTTCAACGGAAATACACGTTTTGAAGTCTCTAGAACACGTTTGGACTATTTTCGGAATGATGTCTGTGTGTGCGTGTGTGTGTATGTGTATGTGATTGTGGACGCTCTAACTCAAAAAGTACGTGCTATATCATTACCAAACTTCATATATAACACTTTAACATGAGCACAAAGAACTGATTCGGTTTTTGCGATATTTCTCCGTTAAAACATCATTATTGTATATACAATTCTATACAAAGGTTATAGAGAACGTAATTTCTTACAACTTTCATTTGAATTTTCTATAGCGGATATTGTTTAGGAATTATTTATAAATAACCGGTTTTTCGGTTTCCGTCAAATATCTCCTGAAAAACATTGTTATTGGTAATATTCGTAAGGACCAAAGTTGTAGAGAATAATATTTTTTCCAAGTTTTGTTTGAAACAAATTTTCGTAGAACCATCCATTTCGGAGATATCTTGCTTTTTCTTAATACCAGTATACAGCGCCAGCACCATGTAGCGGTGAATTCTGTAAACATATTCAAAATATACGTAATTTAAGGCAATAAGGACGACTGTATTCTTTTACAATATGAAATAATAATTTTGCCTCATAATGCTATTCATAATAATTTAAATATCTGTTGCCCAAATATGGAGAATGTCATGTGTTGGCCACATCAGATTTTTTTCGATGCCGTTCAAGAAATATTATATAACGTATTTTTTCGAACATATAGCGATGTACTTTTCTAATAACTAATTTATTAAAGTGGAATTTGCATTGCATTTAATTTCTAGTTATTCTAATGCACCGTAAAATCTTACGTTTCGTAAAATAAAACGTAAAAATCCCGCATTTTCATAAGATATTAGATAATTGTAACACTGTAGACGTGTGAGCGGACACATTATATTGTATTCGAAATAAGTATTTCTACTTGAAATGCAATGAAATAGGTTTTCAAATTTAGGTGCGTAAGTGCATCGAAGGCGGGAACAGACTTAGGTCAGTTACCGCCGATCTTCACGTTCGTTTTCTGTAGCTGTAACCTCTCGATATTCAATGAATTGCAGCTGCGGATCGCGCTATTCCTTTTCTTTACCAGGTATATCTCTACAAATAATTAATTTGTGTAGAAGTATGTAATGCGTTTACAATTTACAAATAATCCCATATGTAATATATATAGAGAAACCAAAAAAAATCTCTTGTATTCTTTTCTTCGATTTTCTCTAGAAAAGCTTAGAAAACGTGAAGTGCTTCATTATAATTGGACAAATGCAGTGTATCACGAATTCCTTTTGTGGGAACAGTAGTGTTTTACAAATTAGATTTTTCAGGTATAAGAGGGCGTAAATGGTGGTGGCCAATTTTTACTTGGCTCTTAGACGTAGCAATAAACAATGCGTGGACTTTGAAAAAAAAATCTTCGGAACCGAGGACGAAACTGGAGCTTCGAAGAGAAACGCAATACAAAATGCCACTAAAATCACCTGGAGGACCTCAAAAGATGATTCTATTGAACTAATAAGATATGATAGTTTGGCCCATTATATAACAGCAATTCCAGGTAAAAAGAGGAGGCGATGTGCAAATGAGGAATGTTCATAACGCGGAAGAACCATGTGCGAGAAGTGCGATGTGGGACTTTGTGTCAAATGTTTTAAAAATTATAATATGAAGTAATTTGAAAATAATATAATTTAAAGTATATAAATTGTTAAATAAATCGAGATTTCTTTGAAAAGTAATGTTTATTCATTTCTTTATATTTTTACTTTCTCATACGAAGTATCGAGAAAGTATTGTTTTTGCGAAAAAATTCAACCTCGAGATTTTTATGGAAATATACGTTTTAGGTGTCGCTGAATCTGAAAAAGTGGTTTTCGCAATGCCGTCTGTGTCTGTCTGTCCGTTTGTCTGTCTGCCTGCCTGTCTGTCTATTACATTGGTGAAAATGAATGAAATCTCATACTTAAGCATTTTATCAAACTAAGCAGAGTATACATAGAAATGGTTGACATTGATCAATAATTAAGAGTAGTTTATTTTACACATTTTTAACAACAATCCGATTTTCTCGAAAACGGCTCTAATGATTTTGATCAAATATCGTACAGTTACTTGAGTTTACGTCTTCAATAATACTGTATAGTTCATATTTCTCAAAAAATGAATATAAGGCTAGTTTATTCTAGGCAACTTTAACGATAATTCGACTTTCTCAAAAACGACTATAACGATTTTGATCAAATTTCGTACAGTTACTTCAGTATAGGTCTGCAATAATACTACTGTATCTGCCTGATTGCAAGCTGATGTTTTCTGTCAAAATCTATCATGGAAAAATCACCCCTTGGCTTAAATGCGAGTCCGAGGAAAATTTGGGTTATGGTTAAATCTCTAAGTCATTCATTGCCTTCAGGTTCAAATGATAGTGCTATATTGTTCATAAAGGAAATATTTGAGCTATGATGAATATATAGAAAACGTCTTCGCGAGATCGCTTTGCGTAAATTGACGATTACGCAAAATGCGTTGACGGCTTTGAATGCTCAACTGTTTGAATTTCGGTAAAACTTTACATGGAACGTGTATAATTATAAAAATGCAGTTTCTTAAGGCAATGTATATGCTAATTTCATTGGAAATAGACTTGGATGAAAAAATATCTTGGCGAGATCGCTTGCTTAAATTGACGATTACGCAAATGTACAGTAAAACCTGGTTAATTCGAACCTCTATATTTCGAAATTCGACGTAATTCGAAATTTTTTAACACTTGAAAGACCGAAAAATCCAATTTCATACAAATGTGTTTCAATAATTCGAAAATCTCTATAATTCGTAATTAGAAAAAAATTTTTGCCCGATTCTCGGAGTATCAACGTTTTTTGTCGACATAATTCGAAATAAAACTTACCAAAAAGAAACTAAATGAAATTTACTAAAATATTTCTGGCACCATGTCGGCTGGTTTACAAACATTGCGCGATCGTGATCATACTGACTGGGCGTTGGGTATTGTCACAAGATTCAGTCCATCCCCTCAATTTATCTACTGTTTTGCGAGTTTGAGTTCCAATATTCCTTTGGTTCGTTGTTTGTTTCATATTAGATTGTATTTTTCATCATTGTTAGTTACTTGTTTAAATAAAATTCTTTGTTTAATAACTGCAAGAGAGACTATATTTAAATTTATTGCTATAAAATATTTTTTTAAATATACCCTCCAATGGCTCCGGTTCGTGGTGCATATAAGACTCTTACTCTTGCTGAAAAAATATCTTTGCTGCAAGACATTGACAATAAGTTAGAATCGAAAGAAAAGCTAGCCTCATACTATGGGATTCCGAACTCGTCTTTATCTACAATTTTAAAGAATCGGACGAAGATTGAAGAAAGTTTTTATAAATTTAAATGGAACGCTACACGTCGGTGTTCACGGCCTGCGAAAAACGAAGACCTCGAAGAAGAACTGTCCGATTTTTTTTCACAAGTACGAGCGGCGAATTTACCTGTGACAAACCCAATGCTCATTGAAAAATCAAGAAGTCTTGCGAGCGCTTTGAACATTGAAGATTTTAAAGCGTCCAATGGGTGGTTGGATGGTTTTAAAGACGCCACAATATTGTTTGTCTCGCAGTATGTGGTGATGCCCAAAAAATTAACGAAGAGGACATGACGACCTGGCTGCAAAGTAATAAACATGTTTTGGAGAAGTATGCGCTCAAGGACATTTTTAATATGGGTGAAACGCATTTTTTTTCAACATGTTGCCCGATCGTACTTTGGCTCTCCGAGGCGAAAAATGTCACGGCGGCAAACGTAGTAAGGAGCGTCTCACCGCCGCGCAGAGCTCTGCACAAATATGGATGGGTCGAATAAAGTAAAACTGGTAATCATCGGAAAATATGGCAACCCACGCTGTTTCAAAGGTATTAATCGTGATTATTTGCCGATAATTTACGAGCATAACACAAAGGTGTGGATGACAACAGACATATTCAAAAGTTTTTTAATAAGAATGCTAAAACGTGTGGCGGTGCAAAATCGTAAAATTTTGTTGACACTAGACAAATGTTCTGCTCACCATGTGGCTCAGATAAATACGCCCTATGTTAAGTTGCTGTATTTTCTGCCGAACACAACCAGTGTTCTGCGGCCACTCGACCAGGGCATCATTCAAAATTTAAAGTCATTACAGAAAGAAAACTATTGTCGTCATACTTGGTGCAAATTACAAATGGATGATCGCAGGATGATTTAAGAAAATGGACGATTTTAGACGCCTTGTCATCGGCATGGCAATTGGTGACTCCTCAAACCATCGCCAACTGTTTTAAGAAAAGCGGGCTATCTTCGCAGCCGACAGAAGTGTTCCAAGGTACAGAAGTGGAGGAAGTAATCGACAGTAATGTATTGGGGCCTGTCAGTTTCGGAGACTTTGTTTCCTTTGATAATGACTTGGCTACGTTGGTTGTGTATGACCCCACGATCGACGAATCGAAAACCGTTGCGAGTGATAGCGAGGAAGAAGATGATATGGATAACGAGGAAGAAGACGATGTGGATAACGTCGATGCTAGGTTGGATGTGCCATTGCCACCTAAGGAGGATGTTTTATAAGCTTAAGATACCCGGGATATGTGAAAAAGTTGATGCCATTATGCAACACATTGCGCTAGGGAGTGCCCTGATATTGAAACGGGAAAATAACCAACTTTTTAAAATAAATTTAAATTAATATTTTATTACACACTTTTGTTTATTTACTTTTAAGTTGAAATAAGTGAAAGACATTATTAACATTTTAGTGGTTTAATTATATGTCCATATATGTTTCAATGTTTAAATGAGTAATCCTAAATTTGACTTTTATTCATCGACATCATATTTTGAGGTATGCATGTGTAGTACATCCTTTTTTTCTGTATTTTAATATGGTGTCATATTCTTTTGTTTTTCTGTAATTTATATTTGCATTTTTTAAATTTGGTAAATTACGCTTTTTTGTAAATTTCGAATTATAGAGGTTCTTCGTAATTCGAAATGGTTTTTCTTTGGTCCCGTGAATTTCGAATTAACCAGGTTTTACTGTATATGCTAATTTCATTGGAAATAGACTTGGATGAAAAAATATCTTGGCGAGATCGCTTGCTTAAATTGACGATTACGCAAAATGCATTGACTGCTTTGAATGCTGAACTGTTTGAATTTCGGTAAAACTTTACATGGAACGTGTATAATTATAAAAATGCAGTTTCATAAGGCAATGCATATGCCAATTTCATTGGAAATAGACTTGGATGAAAAAATATATTGGCGAGATCGCTTGCGTAAATTGACGATTACGCAAAATGCGTTGACGGCTTTGAATGCTCAACTGTTTGAATTTCAGTAAAACTTTACATGGAACGTGTATAATTATAAAAATGCAGTTTCTTAAGGCAATGTGAATGCTAATTTCATTGGAAATAGACTTGGATGAAAAATTTCTTGGCGATATCGCTCTTACTATATTTCACCTTTTGTGAAAATGAAGATAAATGAAATTATTGTCACTGAATGTGGAACATTATTCAAAGATGCAAAATTATTAATTGAAGTAGTATTTCAAAATGTCAACAACTAAACCGTTCCCCACAAATTTCTTCGATCTCGAATAATGTATTCTGATGTGCATGAATGCCAGGCACACTTCAGCATAAAATCTACGAAATTTACGTTTGCCAAAAAAATTTGGAAATTTTTGGGGGTCGGCTTAAATCCAGGGTCGGCTTCTATTCGGGCAGATAAGGTATATATTTCATTTATTTCAATGAATGAATATAAGGGAAGTTTATTCTTGGGCAACTTTAACAAACATTGGATTTTCTAAAAACAGGCTGATATGATTTTCATTTTCTAAAGATAACTAAAGGAGGCATTAGTATATGAGAAACTTTGTATGATGTATGTTGTTCCGATTTTTTGTAATAGTAGTAGTTGGAAGGACTGACGCTCCCAAATGGGAACGGGCATTTTTGCAGACCCCGTGATTATTATAATTTTAAAAATATTTTTTCCTTATACAATTAGTCCATCTGAAGAAAAAATTACTAAAAATTTGAAGATTTAAAAAAAATTTTCGTCCTTGGAGGTTTAACGTAATAAAAAATTCGAACCCCAATCTTTATATAGAACTCCTTTTTCAAGCTATTCACTTGTTTCTTGTTAAAAGATAGTGATATTTTGACTGTCTCATACAAAGTATCGAAAAAGTATTGTGTTCGCGAAAAAATTTGAACTCGAGATTTTTACGGAAATACACATGTTAGGTGTCGCTGAATCCGAAAAAGTGGTTTTCGCAATGCCGTCTGTCTGTCTGTTACTGTCTCTGGAGCCTAGACGGTAGAACGATAATGAATGAAATCTCGTACTTAGGCATTTTATCATACTGAGCAGAGTATACTTAGAAATGGTTGACATTGCTCAATAATTAAAGAGTAGTTTATTCTACGCATTTTTGACAACAATACAATTGTCTCGAAAACAGCTCTAACGATTTTGATCAAATATCCTACAGTTACTTGAGTTTACGTCTTAAATAATACTGTATAGTTCATATTTCTCAAAAAATGAATATAAGGATAGTTTATTCTAGGCAACTTTAACAATAATTCAATTTTCTCAAAAACGGCTCTATCGATTTTGATAAAAATTTGTACAGTTGCTTGAGTATACCTCTACAATAATACTATGTATTTTATTTTTCTCAGTGAGTGAGTATAAGGCTATTTTATTCTTGGATAACTTGAACAAAAATTGGATTTTCTAAAAACAGGCTCGTACGTTTTCCATTTTCCAAAGATAACTAAACAACGCATTAGTATATGAGAAAGTTTGTACAATGTATGTTATACCGATTTTTTTTAAGATAACACAATGTGAATGATTTTCTGGAAAATCCGCCATTGTTAAAATTAAAATTCCCACAACACAGCTTTAATAATACTTGGGCTTTCTCCACATTTCATAAATACAGGCGACTCACGAGTTTCGACCTTTCAAGATTCGATAAATTCGAGATTTCAAATTGGGAACTACTTTACACGGAGTAATTTTCGCAGAGTAATTGGTTCCGACCAACCACGTGGAGTTTAGTTTTAGTGTAGACATAGTTATATCTGCTCTAATTGTTTGAATTTGTGCTGATTTCACTTTTTTCTGTTAATCTTTTATTTAAATTTATTTATTTTATTGATTTATTTAAAAATTTATCACTTAACATGGCATCTAAAAGAAAATGTAATAGTCATAATGTAAGTGAATCAAATAAAAGACTGCATAAGACTCATAGTTATGAATTGAAATTAGAAATTTTAAAGTGTGTTGAGAAAGGTGAAAGCCATACTGAAATCACATGATTGTTGGGAATGTGTCATTCAACTATTAGCACTTATGTGAAACAGGAGAAAATTCTAGAAGATGTGATAAATTCAGGTAATTTGATAACAACAATAAACAGTTCCCCACCCAATAGCTCCTCTTCTTCCAACTAAAATCTTCCAACTTCTCAATTAATAAACCAAGTCCAGTAAGTGCAGTTGAAAAAGATTTAAGGTATGAAAATATTTTTAATATTATTGTTTCTTTATTCTTAAGTTATTTTGTGCTTTTTTAATAACTTTTATGTTAATTTCGCTGCGATAAATAGTTGTATGTATATATAGATGTATGCAGGTATGTTATCCAGCTCGCGTGAGTCGTTTGTAAAAAATGACTGGCGTGATCCGGACCGGGCTGTCTGTACAACATATTGCATACATCTATCTTTGAAGTTCGAAACAAAATTTTTTTTCCCTTTTTAGTGCAAAAAATAAGTTATACATTTAAAATATTTATTATATAATTTATTCATAATTTAATATTGTTGTATTAACATATTAGTTATATTATTTTATCTTTATAAAATGTGAGGGGAGACTTTTTCCCAAGATGCGGGAACGTATCTGCCGATTATGACATTCAAGTATATGGAAAAACGGTGTTCGACATTCGAATATTCGAGATTTGAACATGTTTTTAGGAACGCATCCCCATCGAAACTCGGGAGTCGCCTGTACAACTGGTTTAGATGAATAATCACCATCTTCAGGAAACAATCATTCAAAAAATAGGCTTTAATACCCACAGGAGAAAGGGGAGGAAGAAAATTGGGGGAAAGGAGGTGAAAGAGGAAAATAGGAACAAAAGGTGATTAGTTTGTTGGGAGAAGTTGGGATTGTTGGGATTGTTTGGATTAAACATGAGCAGGTGACATGAGAGGGAGGGAGGTTATCGGTTAGAGAATAACTGAATTTAGGTGAGGAGAGGGAGGGGGAGTGCTTACATGTGTAAGGGGGAATAGGAGAGGAACTGGTGTTCATTAACTAAATGAATCTTGTGATTATGTTTATTGTGCAAAATTTGAATTTTTCAAGAATATTGAATCTAAAACTTGTATCGGCTATAAGAATTATTTTAGGAGTTATAGAGGAAGAATGGTTACAGATGATTGTTTCATGAATGAGAATCAAAAGAACCTCATTTAAAATCACTTAAGTGTGCTGATGAGGAAAGATGGCAAGGTTTGTACAAGTATACCTTGAACAGGCTTGGGGAGTTAAGAAAATCATAAAACATAATGCATTTAGTACTAAAATGTATATAAAAATTAATAAAAGTTGTACAATGATGCTTCTTCATTCAAAACCGTGATAAAAATAAGTATTCAACACAGGCAGTCCCCTACTTTCATGGATAATGCATTCCTGAAAATGTGTACGAAAGTCAAATGTACAAAAGTCGAACAATAGACTTACATGTTATAATGGGGGTTCCATTCCCAGAGAGCCAGAAAATATTATAAAATCTCTACTTATGGTATAAATGTTTAGTTTTTTGAGCAGGGCCTTTAAGACACAATCGTCGATGATATATTTCGAGCATTTCGTACATGTTCTTTAATTTTGTTCTTTTCCTTCACATTTGAAAACACAATCGACCGACTTAAGACCAATGAGAGACCGATTGAGGCTAAAGATTCGCTGCTTCATACATAAATTCATATCTTCGGTCATTTGGAGCAAGTTTTAATCTTATTTTCGATCTTTAACCCGTCAGCGTCGTCATGCGTACTGGGAACGTCGGACGGAAACTCCACATGCGGTCGTCATGCGTACTGGGAACGTCGCGGAGGTCGCTAGCTTTCTTTATTTTTTTGACACAGTAAATTTTCTTAGATATGGATAACCTTTATATATTTTAAAAGAGGAACCTTTGGCCTTCCTATTGTGCTTAATTCTGTAATTTTTACTCTCCTTCTTTTTACTTTTATTATACGTTAAGTTTTGTGATTAAATTTTCACGTAGATAGGAGAATTGGGGAATTTTGGCTTCTAAAAAAGCTCCTATTCAACGAAATCTTTGCACGAAAGCAACTGTGAGGTGTAAGAAGAGGATATAGGCCCCATTTGTCTGCTATCAGACATCTCCAAGTTCGGAATCAAGACCTTCGAGCTCTGTGATTTGACTGACTACTTATGGTCATTTCTTGTATACACGGGGAAGGATACTGTGTTTCATTCGCCCCTTGTCTCAGCTAATGTAAACAAGACCATGGCAATAGTTTTGAATAGGTAGGCCAAAGGTTCCTCTTTTAAAATGATGAAGGTTACCCATATTTAAGAAAATTTACTGTGTCAAAAAAATAAAGAAAGCTAGCAATCTCCGCGGCGTACCCAGTACACAGGACGGTGCTGAGGGGTAAGAATCCTTATTTGAAGGTTTTTTTTCTGAAAAACTTACGGGAAAGAAGTTGAAATCCAAGATAAAACAGTAGATGTGAAGTACTCCGTAAACTTTGAATAAAGAAAAACTGAGTAAATGGCTTCCGTGATTGAGTGAAAGAATTCATAGGTGTATTTCACGCGAATAATAATAACTAAGACGGTGTGAAAAACATAGGTAAATATGCATAGTTTTACGTAAAACCTCAAAAAATTTCAGTAAAATTCCATAAATATCTAATAAGTTACGAATTTTTATATGGTTTCGCGCAAAAACTGCGAATTTCCCTAAATCTCTTCCGACCTGCGTGACGTATTATAGTTAAATGTCCTCCGCGCTTGAGGGGTTAAGCTTTTATTTATGTGCATATGCACAGAAATTACCAAGGACAACAATACTGGTAACCATGGAATCTTATTATTGAAATGTTAAAAAGATTACCAAAACTCGAGTATAAATTCAAAATATGAGTGAATTTGAATGAGATGGAGTATTCTATGGTAAGAATAAGAATCCTCATTCATTTTGGCATGTTTTAGCGCTAATTTCAAGTCGATAACTTAGTTTTAAGATATTTTAAAGAGTAAAAGAATAAAAGCCTTCAAACCAAAAAGGTGATTTTGACGTGTTACATTATGGGAAATAACATTCATCCTCTGGAGTCAAACCCATGACGTACTTCAAAATATTTTTAGTCATAACATAAAGATTCATTAACACTGAAATCCTGAGAAATTTCAGGCTTCTAAGTTTATTTCTAATCAAGTTATTCAAAAAATTAGAGCGTTACACATGACCATGATGATGACCATTATGATTTTATAATATAGGGAGATAGGACAAAATGCAATAAAATATTTAAATAATTGCACAAATAAACACTGCTGTACAGACAAAGAGGGCGATGCCGTCGAAACTGGTGGCTGGCAACCAGCACTGCACCACCACAAGGTAACTCAAAATGTTCGTTCGTCATTTCGCTGATGTACAAAAGTCTGAATTTGACATACAAAAGGCGGTTTATGGGTGAGAATGTATAATGTACGAAAGTATGAGTTGTACGAAAGTCGAATGTACGAAAGTCGAGGACTGCCTGTATTGTTAAGATGCTGTTTCTCAAATTACCAAAATTAGTAATTTAAGTGCAATTTTTCTTGAGGTTTAATTTAGAATTTCTTCAATTCATTTTTTTAGGCAGTTAACCATTTCACTAATTGAAGATTTTGATGGGGAAGTTGATTTTTTGAGGTGGATACTCTCTGCTATTTTGGGCCAACTTTTAAATGAAGAATTGGGCCAAAGTTTGCAAAGAATTTTATGTAAGCACCTTTCTATGTGCCACCCAAGTAAGTTGACAAAACTTCAGGAAGTTGATTTATTTTCTATAGTATTTTATTTCAATTCCATTTCAATGAATTATTTAGAGATGGGTGTTAATAGTGCTATTTATTGTTATTACTGTGTTTGTTAACAGGAGACCTGCCAATTGTTCTGGAGATCTGTGCATTTTTAAGGATTTGGCTTTGTACTGACGAGGCATCTGATAAAAGGAGTAGAAGGCTTCATTCTGAAACCTTACAAAATTTTATTCCTCTTTCTTATGATATTGTGCATGTTGGACACTCAAAAAGGCAGGAACTTTGGCCTCCTTTGGAATTACTCTCAGGGATTACAAGATTAGAAAATCATAGACAGTTATGGTTTGATCTTGTGTCTAAGAAAAAGTCTTCTGAACCATTTTACTATTCAGGTAGATATTTTTTATTTCTACTGTGATTATTTGTCTTGATGTTTATTAATGTTTTCCTTAATATAACCTTATTCATAGAAGCTATGCTTAATTGTTCATTTCTGTGTGATCTGTAGGATTTTCTTTAAGGAACTAACTTTAGAAGAAATCAATATACAGTAACACCTTGTTATTTTGAAGTTCAAGGGACCAAAAAATTATGACTTCGAGTTATCCGGATTCGAAATAAATGAACTTTCATAAAAATCGAACTTTTTTATGATTAGCTACATGAGCAACAGAACAGAATCTTATCTATCCGTTCTACAAATGAATTGGCCTTACAAGTTAGTATATATGGCAAAATCGAACAGAGCTGAAGTGAACACTTAGTTTGTGATTCATAAAGACCATTTGTGAAAAAAGTCTCCAATGAATATCCCGAATTTCCCAGTACATTTCAAGTTACTCTTTTATGCCACAAAGAAAAGATGTTCAACCACATGCCGAAAGATGATCACTTATCTACTACTGCATATATATTACATTGTGCTCTTCTTGTATGACATTATGGTAAAACCAGTGATGAGCTGAAGCTGTCTCCCACTGACTAACGCAAGCCAGTTATTAAACTTTTAGAAAATATGAAAATTTATTGATTTTTGTCCTTTCAATTACATTTTGCCCTATCTGAAAGTCAATTACTGACATTGTATGAAATGGAATATATTGCGAACCGAACACTTGTTAAGCTAGCGGAATGCTGTTACTAAACTAGAGTGATCTGGTGCCCCCGGCATGTAGGCCTCCTGCCACCCTTATCAAATTTCCTTACGACTTTTTTTTAGAGAGCCTGTTTTTAATTTTTTCCAGCTCATCACTGGGTAAAACCACTAGGTTTTTGTTTTTGGCCCATTACTTATTCTCGGGTAAAACAAAGACATGATCTTTTTAGAGACGACATTCGGTATAACTTCTTGCAACGTTATTTAAAGATTGGTTCAGTTATATAAATCAATATTTCAGTCTTTTTTGGAGCATGTCACTTTCTCATGAAGAAACCTTGCCTTTGGGAGAACCTAACGAATGAGATAATAGGGATTCTTGCAAGTTCTGTTCATTTCACCTTGGTTCTCGAATTTTGCTATCCGATTGAGAATGTGAGTATTCACAGTGATGCCAGGATAAGCTGATTCATTTATTTGAATCATTTATGACTTTTATTTCACGTTGACTATTAAATAGGGTGACCATATTCCAACGATGTGAAAGCAGGACATTTCCCGTTGTAAGAAGAAAATGGGACAAAATTGCCTTTTTGATAAAAAAAATGGGACTGTCCTGGCGAAAATGGGACATTGGTCATCCTACTATTAAATAAATAAAAGGAAGTCACCTGTTTGGGATGCTATATGTATTTCGTTTGCGAGAAATGGGGGGAAAATGTGATATGATGTTGAGCGTGCGAACCCTCCGCTTACACAAGATTGAGGTTTCGAATTAAACAAACTGATCGTGAGTCACCGGACCAGATCATGACTTCGAATTTCATTGTAGGTGTATTTCAAATAATCCGTACTAAAAAGTATGCAAAATCCTATGGTGTTGACCGGGGACTGATCTTAACTTCGAATTACACCATTCTTTGAATTATCTGGGATCGAAATAATGGGGTTTTACTATAATCATTTAGTACATTTTATCATCATTTTAAATATAAATGATTTGCCTCTGTTTTTTCTTGTTTGTAGTTTAGAATATATTTATATTTCACAGACCCATTGAATTTCCTAGCAACTCTCACATTAGTTTCTATTATAACACTTATCAATATAATTAGCTAATGCAATCAATTTCCTCAGGTTGTGTAAAATCCAATTCATCCAGCAAGCTTTCTGGTGAGCATTATCAAGGTAGTTGGCTGACATTTCAAACTGATAGCTTAATTACATGGAGCAGTGGTATGAAGTGTTGTTCAGAAAATGCAAAAGTAAGAATTTTAATATTGTTTGATGAAGAGTATGCGCTATCTATTCATTTTATTGTTATTATATATTTTATTAATTTGTGCAGTTGATTGAGTTTTAATTTAAGTACTGGTCTAATTAAAGTAGTTATGAGTATCATATAAAAAGATTTTAAAGAAATTTTAATCATATAAATAATTGTGAAGCTATTTCAACTTCTGTACTAAGTATATTGAGATTAACATTTTTTTACACATTTTGTTATTATTAGATATTTACCAGATGTTTTAATGTTGCATTATAATGATCAGTTTTTACTTTTAGGCATAATATTTGTAGAGCATTTGCCATTTAATTTAATATACACCTTAACCTTTTTCAGTCATCATCCATCAAAGCATTATTAAGAAGATTAGAATCCTCAAAACAGTATGATTTAATTGTGTTGATTGGACTTCTCCTCTGCTTTGATTGGCCATTGCCTATTACATGGATTAATAGGTCCATTTCAAGGTAATCCTAATGATGGCAGTACTTCTTGGAAGCACATAGAATTATCTCACGTTTTTCTAAAGGTGGCTCTTATTTGTCACATGCAGGACTTCCACAGAAAAGGAGCTAATGTGGTTTTGCTACAACAACATTATTGTTCACAGATCAGAGGGATTCTTATTTAAAAACCTTCCTAAGTTAATGTAAATCATAGGAGAGAAAATGCAGAAACTTTCACAGATTCAATATCGCAAAATCACAATCAGTTTCATACAAAATTGTGGAGACCGCATTACCAGAAACTATCCAGTATGACTTAGATCAGTGATTATTATTAAGAACACAAAAGCATCAGTAGTGTTCTATTTAATAACAAAAAACAAAAATATGATTAAAATCGTATATTTATTTGATTTTTAAAATCAGTAACTATTTTGCTGCTATGTAAACACAGCAATGAGAGAACAGAATTGCTATCAACTAGTTCCTATTTAAGAGCGCTAGTAATTTTATCGTTTAAAAAAGTTTCATTTATTAAAGTTATATACAGTAAAACCTGGTTAATTCGAACCTCTATATTTCGAAATTCGACGTAATTCGAAATTTTTTAACACTTGAAAGACCGAAAAAGCCAATTTCATACAATTGTGTTTCAATAATTCGAAAATCTCTATAATTCGTAATTCGAAAAAAAATTTTGCCCGATTCTCGGAATATCAACGCATTTTTGTCGACAATAAAACTTACCAAAAAGAAACTAAATTAAATTTACTAAAATATTTCTGGCACTATGTCGGCTGGTTTACAAACATTGTGCGATCGTGATCATACCGACTGGGCGTTGAGTATTGTCGAGTTTTGTGTGGAAAACGCGTTCCAATATTCCTTTGGTTCGTTGTTTGTTTCGTATTAGATTGTATTTTTCATCATTGTTAGTTACTTGTTTAAATAATAGGCTTGTGTCGACTAACTGGGACCACATTTAAAAGTGACCGCGAAGCTGACCCCTCGACCGTCATTAACTCGGGTTAGAGGCCCATACCTCGAGACTCATCCTCAAATCCGAGCTCAGGTGTCTTCACCCTCTCAGCAGGGGGCACTAGCCGACCACGTCTTTTGCAATAAAATTTAAACTATTTTATGTTGTTAACTTAGTGCGATTGTGACTCAAGCAACAAATTCAGGTGAATGCGCTGATCAAGAGCGTCTTTTTTACGGAATTCTACGATAAATAATAACATATTTATGCTCACATCTAATCTTGATGCCAAGGAATACCAACCTCTTAAGATTTTTCGGACGGGATTGTAATGAAAGCAGACATTCGCTAGATGGTGCGGAGGGTGTAACTCTTGGTTGTTATATGGTGTTAGGTGGGAGGAAAGGGAAACCGCTCATAACTAAAGTAACTCTTGGTTGTTATATGGTGTTAGATGGGAGGAAAGGGAAACCGCTCATAACTAAAAAGCTTTACAACCTTTTTCAATCAAACTTTCAGGAATCACTTGACTATTCAACTTTTCTATTTGAAACTGCTCGCCGTGTACATAGTAGTTCTGGGTTTGACTTCAGGAGCATATCTTTTCTCCATTTGAATAACATGGGCAGAGCTGAATTGAAGCGAGGCCTTTTTTCTTTAGCATTTTCAAATATCTTAAAAATGAGATTTCGACGCGGTATTTTCACAGTTATGCCGAAAAAAGTATGGAAATAAATTTCCATGTAAGGAGGATGTTTTAAAAGCTTAAGATACCCTTTAAAGGTCCGGGATGCCAGACGTGCCGATGAATATCTGTGAAAAAGTTGATGCCATTACGCAACACATTGCGCTAGGGAGTGCCCTGAAATTGAAACGGGAAAATAACCAGCTTTTTAAAGTAAATTTACATTAATATTTTATTACACACTTTTGTTTATTTACTTTTAAGTTGAAATAAGTGAAAGACATTATTAACATTTTAGTGGTTTAATTATATGTTCATATATGTTTCAATGTTTAAATGAGGAATCCTAAATTTGACTTTTATTCATCGACATCATATTTTGAGGTATGCATGTGTAGTACATCCTTTTTTTCTGTATTTTAATATGGTGTCATATTCTTTTGTTTTTCTGTAATTTATATTTACATTTTTTAAATTTGGTAAATCATGCTTTTTTGTAAATTTCGAATTATAGAGGTTCTTCGTAATTCGAAATGCTTTTCCTTTGGTCCCGTGAATTTCGAATTAACCAGGTTTTACTGTACTTAACTTTTGGTTACACATACATAATTCATAAACTTAAATTTAATAGTTTTTCACTTAATTCCTGAAATGTAATATTTTTCATAGTTTTTTATACTTCTTCGTTATTTTTTAAATTTGCTTATCTAAGTGCTTGGCATTCCGTCATATAACTGACAAAAATCCTCCTCCTCCTATGTAAAAATGAATAAAGATATTATTCAAATTCAACTTACAGCATTCATAAACATATATTTAGTGTCAAAGCAAGGAAATAATACGTGAAGTAGTCATTGCAACTAAACATTTTTCTTTGTTAAGGCATTGAAATGTGTATTCCTTTCAATTCCTAATAAATATTTATGTTAACTCGGAATTTAATTAATTTATTCTTGACTGGAAAAATAAACTTCATTCTTTTTGACATCCGTATGGTAAACTCCGGCGTTCGTGTCTCGATTCTAACTAATTTTGAAATGCAAAGAATTATATCCGACACTCATT
The DNA here is from genome assembly GCA_036926305.1 of Uropetala carovei. Classification (NCBI taxonomy): domain Eukaryota; kingdom Metazoa; phylum Arthropoda; class Insecta; order Odonata; family Petaluridae; genus Uropetala; species Uropetala carovei. Next base: position 3,973,758 of record JAXCHB010000037.1, on the reverse strand, counting down.
TATGTGTTACCACCATGGGGAAAGTAAGTGCTACTGAATTCAAAACCATTATCTTGAGGGAAAATTTTCTATCCCTTAGAGCTGGGAGAGAGCCATAAACCCTTCTCTAAGGGGAGGGAGGGAGAGGAAAAAGAGCCTTCACCCCCTCCTCTACTATCACTGTTGCCATTTCGCTTGACAGCTCATTCGAGACTAGTAATTCACAATTCCAGTAGAGCGGTCGTAAGGTGTTGCAATTTTTTTGTCCAAGACTGTACAAGGGTGTAACTATGATTTTAGGGCTCCTATCTATATAAAAAATTTTATAAAATTATTTTTATATCGCTTTAATTTTTAATTAAATGCAATGTATCTCATCGCGAAATGTAGCTAAAATTAATTAATTTTAATGGTTTTCAACATGAATTTCAACCCGTAAGTTTACTTAGTGCTATTCGAAGCCTGAATATTGAGTGCTAATCCTGAAGACTTCGTGTGAAACCCACAGAGGTGGCAACCCTAGTCACGCACAAAGCCCTCAAACAGTACCTTATCAACAATATTTACTGGTGACGTCTAGTGTTTTACGGCTACACATAGCTTTAGGTGTATCACTCTCTGCATAAAACTTCAATATTTCCATTTTTTTTCTTCTTTAAGTAATACACAGTGGAACTACCAATGCCATACTCTTCGCAAAGTCTCTTCACTGAAGTGCCTTTTTCAAGTTTTCTTAGTAATTCCACTTTTTTCAATCATGAGAATTTTCTGTTTACATTTCGTAACACCACTTATGGGTGTTTTTTTTGAAGCCATGTCAAAATAAAATTTAACAAAAGTACTAATTGCATTAACGAAAAACAATTGCTATCGCCACGAATCTAAGCATGTGGCTCTAATGAGGTAAACGAAACAATGAAAATTGATAAGTGTACCTCATTTAAAGTAATTTCTAATTTTTTTTACATTTAACTTTCAAAAAAGTGCCCAGTTTTTGAGAATGCTGGGTTTTTTAATGCTGGGTTTTTGAATGCCGGGTTTATGAGGTTCTACTGTATTTTTAAAAAAATTTTTAATTTGAAATAAAATCCCCGTTGTAATGAATCCGCATTGGCTGGGACTGCATTAAGCTGGGCTCACCTGTATTTTTATTAGTGAATTTTTCAGGACTGGTGATAATTTTCGTTATACGGAGTTGTTCGTTCTAAGAGAGTTTGTAAGGTAGAGATTTTACTGTAGTATTAAATCAACATTGTCTTATTTGTAACAAATTCTAAAATTAATAAAACATCACATTTTCTTACAGGTGTATTGCTGAACTTGATTGTATGCAGTTACATGCAATCCTTGCCATAATGTTTTGTGATACATGTGATATTTCTGAGGAAATTCTGGAATATGAAAATATTTATCATAACTGTCTTATGGAAAAAAGATTGAAAGAATTGGGAATGTCCATTACAGGTGAGGAGTAGCTGTTAGGTGGCTTTCATCCAACATTCCTCATGAAATTCATTTCTTAAAAACACAAAATTTCAATTTGGAATTACCGTATATACCTGAATATAAGACGAGGTTTTGTTCCAATTTTTATGACCGAAAAATCGCTAGTCGTCTTATAATCGCTCGATGCATAATAGTTTGACTGACAGAGGAACTGAATGCAGAGTATAATCGAAATATTCGATTCTTTCAATCAATCGAAACAATCGATTATTAAAAGTAGTATATAGTAGAAATTGAATTGATTCAAATGTATTCGAATGCAAATACTCTTTTGAATTTTATCCTATATATTATGTGCGTAGTGAAGCTGAGTGCATCCGTGAGTATGAAGTCTCGCGTAATTATATCGGCGTATTTCTCGAGAACCGTTCGTCGTAAAAGATATGTGGTAAACGGCGTTTTGTTTCTACTGGCTATGAGGTCCCTGGAAAAATATTTTCGTTTGCTAAAGTATCCCTGGTTCGAATCCAGGAGGCAATTATATTTTCCCATAAGTTTACATGGGATTTCGATTTTTCTAAGTGCAAGGTTTTTTCCCTTCATTCTTTAAAATATGTAAATATGGACCGATTTCCTTCTTTTTTGCTTTATTCGACGGCTAAAGATCTATACAATGTTATTCTTGTATTGTTTACACGTTACGCGGTCGAATTTTTCAGAAATACACATTCTTTTTCGAAATTTTGCGGATTTTTCATACTCATTCTGGGTGTTGCCAGGGAGACTCTCATTGTTGCCTCCGATTAATTTAAGGCCAATTAAACCTTCCAATAGACAAAAGAAAAGCGTTATTGTTATCTTCTCTTCACTGATAATCTAAATAAACGCATTGACGTCGCCTTTATAGTAGGTCCTGTAAGAAGTTAAAATCAGTCGTTGATAGACACTTGAAGGAAAGCAACTGTATATGCCAACTAACACTACAAAATTCCTTATTTCAGTTGGTTCAATGTTTATTAGTCAATGGTATAATAAATCTCTGTCATTGTGTGCATAATAAATTTTTTCCTTTTATAGGAGTTCAAAATGGGGGGTCGTCTTATAATCAGAGTCATCTTATATTCGGGTATACACGGTAAAATATTAAGATAAATACTAGAATAATAACGTTGTTCATGCTTGTCTTTGTTATTGTTATTTACTATTTAAAACAAAAATAGAATAAATAAAAACACTTACTTTCATTAAAGTATTTGTTTATGTGCAGTTTATGTCAGTTAAATGAATTACAGGCTGGCAAATATAGTTTCCATTCTATAAAATTAATGTTTTGGCATTTTGCCTCTGTCGTTTTGATATGAAAAGAGTAAAAACAACTTGTAAATTGACAAGATATTCCTTATCCAGCATAATTTACTATAATACTTGTAAAGGTTGACTGAATAAATAATGGTTCAGTGATGCTATTTCATCTTCTGAAATGAAATTCATAACATTAATGTTGATTTTCTGCAGATACTGAATGTTCTCAAATGCATAAGATGACAAAAATAATGAGCTTAAAGAAAATTACTGCAGCAAATCTGGAAGAATTTTGCTTTCTTTTGCATCTTGAAATGAAAGATGTGTTCTTAAAATTTATGCAGCATCTTGTTTTATCTTGGACTCCAATTTTCACTGTAAAAGTTCTACGGAATGGTCAAGAGGGTAAGTTATTGCTGAGGATCTTAAAAAATATGCTTTTGACTCTGGAAATGTTGTTTCTTGATCTGTTGTAATTAGTCGTCATTAATTGTAATATCATTTCAACAGTTCCTGATCTACACCACTATATTTTAGTAAGTCTGTCTTCCTGTCTATCTGTTCCTTTATGTACACATTTCTCAACTGACTCGGACCAAATTTGGCAGGATTGTGGGGAACACCAAGGGGAAGGTTAAAGCATAATTTTAGTGTCTGTATGTCCGTTTGTTTCAAAATGGCAGCCAATTTTCTGTCTGCTCCTTTATACGTGCCCACAATCAACTGATTCCAACCAAATTTTGCATGATTGTAGGGGGGCCTAAGGGGAAGGTCAACGAGGGGTTTTAGGGCCGGTTGCAGAATGTATAGTTACATCCTGTAGCTACGTAGCTCGCAGCTACAAAGTAGTAGTAGTAGTAGTTTTCTCTGACCTGCGTTGCACCAACACAATTTAGCCTATGGCTATGTGACAGAATGGTTATATTGCGCTCTTTTGAGGTGGTGTGTTTGATTACGGTTCTCATACTTCCGATTTGGCGAAATAACGGAAGTGAGACTATAACCAGACTTCATTTGTTTGATGTTTGCTAGTAAACCTAAAAACGTGGTCTTACGAATATTACAGGGATTACAGGTGAGGAGACTAGATCTGTAAAAGTTAAGATATTTTTTGATATAACTGAGTTACGTACATAATGATATAATAACACATATTAATATACGGTTTTGTTTACGTATATTCTTATATACGTGAGTTAGAATCTCACTCTTGGCAAAGATGTTTGTTTTAATTTCTTTCACCTAGTAGTTAACTGTGCGAAATGATCATAGTTGTCAGAGCAACTGAAACAAATGCAACCATGCACAAAATGAAAAAAAATGATACTTCTACTACTTAACAAGTTCTCTGACAATCAAAAACTAATGTGGGTACCATGAAAGCAGTCAACAACCACCTAACTCCATTAATTCATTATCTTTCTTATATTCTATTATCTTTCTAATCCATTAATTTAAATGCTCAATTTATCTAGATATATGGCAATTAGTCTATGACCTCAATAGCCCCAATGAAAAAATCCATTCCACCTATGAACATTAGTTGACTCCACTTTCCTTGATAGGTGAAGGGGAATAGTGGCCCAATTCACTAATAATTATAGAGTATGATTAGTGAACTCATATATAATAGTATTTATCACCAATTTCCTTTGTAGTTCTAAATAATATACATGGATTAATTTTAAATGCCAGCAATCCTTTAATTTTTAAAGATATCCATTACTGACTCCATGCTGAAGATTCATTCAGAATATAAATGATAATGCATCATAATACAATGTAGAATAACCTGTAGATCAGATGCTTTATACCTTAAATTTATTGGACAGAGTTACAAAGACGGATATAAAAAATAAAAATCATTAAAGCAACTGCTCAAAGTACGATATAAAACCCTGCAAGAAATTCTCTCTTCTGACTGGCATTTCCCCTATGCGTGGTATCTGGTCAACGTCTACATCAACAGGTGGAACATCTGGGTCTTGAGGTGGACCTCCTTGCTTATGTTGTATGGCTAAATTATGGAGAACTGCACATGCCACGATCACTACCATGGTGTTCTCAAGGAAAAGCCGTATTCCCAAAGATAAAAAAGGAAATTGTCGTTTCCATATACCATACTGTCTCTCAACCACATTATGGTCTCATTGAAAAGATGCTCCGCAGGAAGGTCAGGGTTTCTAATCGGTATCATTAAGTATTGAGTTGCAGCATATCCTGAATCCCCTGAAATGACAGAATCTTTAGTTCCCCATTTCCATCATCGCCTTAACTCGACTGTTATTGAAAATTGTTTGATCATGAGCTGACCCTGGCCATCTGGCAACAATACCCAGTATTTTTAGTTTGGCATCAGACAAAGTCTGAACGTTGAATGAAAAGTTTCCTTTTCTATTTCTGAAGGTCTCAGCTTCATTTCCTCCTACAAAACATAAATATTTAAAATTAAATCTAAAATATTAGTTAAACAAAGCCAAAAATGCAAGAAAAAAGAGAAAATCCAATTGAAGTAGAAGGTAGGCTCAGAATGCTAAACCAATCCAAATTTTTGCAATTGCCCTTTTAACACATTGAAAAGAACGGTTAATTCTTTTTTGCTTTTTGATACTGAGCACAAGGTTCAATTTGAGGTCACTGATACTTAATTTTCAGCACAAATTATGTCCTCTGCTCATGATGTAGGTAGTAAAGATATGTGCGAGTGTTACAGTAAAAATTTCAGTTTGCACCCTCCCACTTCCAACCTATCCTACTCAGTTTTTTAGTATAAACTTTATTATAATAATATTGATCATATTTTGAAATTAAAATGTGAAGTCAATAACCTCCTAATGGTATCAAAATTCGTTTACAAACAAATTGTACCAAGATAACAATCTTGGCAATAGTGAGATAACATGGGTTCAAAAGATCCATTGTTTCATGACACAGGACAAGTGGTACTTGCAAAGTACTTCATTTTTACATGTATTATACTAGCTTCTTCCATTTGAGTACTTATAAAACTAAAGCAATCTTTCTATACCATCAGCTGGGGTTATTTTGTGTTCCAGGGGATAATTTCTGCCAATCTGACGTATTTTAAAAACGTTCTACCTGTACTAATATTAAATTTTGTTTTATTATTTCAATAAAAATCATTACTTCTCTACATTTTCTTTTATGCTACAATGTAATATAAAATATTCAGAAGAACAAATGTGACACAATTTATCCACTGGAAAAGGTAATCTTTGTGTTAAACACATAATTCAATATGTGGCATAAAGTTACTAGGGCCATCAGGAAGAATATAATATGAAATTATTTTGTACACATGTACTTTTTATACATTTAAAATCCACCCTGGAATATCCAAGCCATCTGATAATGACAGAAATATTAAGAGCTGTTGATATTTAAGTGAGTTCCTAAAGAGCGAAGTTGAAAAAGCAAGAAATCTGCCACAAAATATCCTCAGCTGATGGTACCTTTTGAGTCAGCAATTGGCAGTGTTTTATTTTTAACACAAGAAATATAATTAGTGAATGGTAATTGCATGAATAAGTTCATAAAATTACCTGGTGATATTATTTTAACGCGAGTGCAATCGATGACTGCAATCACCTTGGGGAAACAGGAAATCTCATAGAAATTATCTGATTTCGCCGAATTTCTTCATGGGAGTTTGGCATTGAAATGAACTCCTCTCGCAAATTTGCAATTGCGCGAGAAACTTAGCTTATTGTTCTACTGGCGGTAAATTTGTGTACGCCACAAAAATCCCCGACAGTGACAAGCATTGTCCCCGTCGCATAATATCGAAGTGTCTGTAATACCTGGTTTATTGGATCCAAACATTTGTTTCTGTGAGAAATAAAAGGTTTATAACAATTAATACGCTTCAAGGTAAAAATTTAAATTGATGATATACAATATGCAGGCACAAATCATCTACTTACCTGTCGGTTGCGTACTCAATCTTATCTTCAATCAAATTTAGGAGATGCAACACTGTTGCTTTCCTCAATCGAAATCTTACAAAAAACTCCTCTTCACTCCACTTATAAAAATTATTTTGCCGTTCACGAAACGTTCTCTGGATTCTCATCACCACATGAATTTCAAACAGCATCTCCTCATCCGAATCCTCAAATTCAATGTCGTTCATGTCCCACAACTGATTCACCATGTTTACCCAGCATATGCTTCGAGTAGCCTCTGGTTACGCCATGACCGGTGACTGATCCTGCGGTTAGGGTTACGACCGAGGTAGCTGGAAGCTACAGCATAACCAGATGTGGTGCAACGCTTTTCAACACATAGCCTTGACTGTAACCCTAACTACAGGTATAACCGGACATTGTGCAACTGGCCCGTAGTGTGTCTGTCCACTTGATTCAAAATGGCGGCCAATTGTGTCTCTTCCTTTATGTACGCCTATATTTCTCGACCGATTCTGACCAAATTTGGCATGACTGTAGGGGCTCGAAGGGGAGGTCAACATTGGGTATTAGTGACCATCTGTCTACTTGATTCAAAATGGCAGCCACATTTCTCAACTGATTTTGATCAAATTTGGCAATATTGTAGCAGATACAAAGAGGAATGTCAATTGGGTTTTTAGCCCTTAATTAGTAGCGTGGGGTCTTATATGACCCCAAGCATTATTATTTCGTCATTACATTTGAACTGTCTATTCATATAAAAATTGCAATACCTTCATTATTGACCTTCTTAAATATAATTTAGCGTTTTTGTCAATTTTGGATTTGTCAGTTTTTAATAATAAATACTGCACATAATAAAAAAATTAACAAATTTGAAGAATGTTAAAAGGGATTTTTTGTTTTTTTATGGGAATCATCTTTATGGTTTTCTCTTAGTCAGATATTATTGTTATTTTGCACATTTATCATTCTCTCAGTAACTTATTTCCTCTACAAGTTTTGTTCCGCTGCAAGTGTAAAGGAATACAACTATTATTTCTGATACCAAAATAAAAATTTTGAATAGCCATGGTACATATATTTCGCTTTATTTATCTAGGGATAGAGATTCTTCCTTTCTCCCTTCGCATGTGGTCCCAGAACCTTCCCTTCGCTGCAATAAACTTACCCCTCGGAAACTGCACGTGCCGTCCTTTCGGATGCCTAGGCAGCCAGAATTTTAGCACCCAAGTGCGAAAAGAGTAGGATAAGAAGGTTTCTCTTTTACAATGCTTGCAACTTTTCCCGTTACAACTATTGTCCAGAAGAAACAGGAAAAATAATGAGAGATGTCATTCCATGTGAAGGGATTTCATTTGCTATTGTGTCGCTGAAGAAGCCGTATCTCAAGCTGCCCTACGTTTTTCTTAGACTCGAGCGTTGAGTGACTATTTCCCAACTCGAAGAGAAGGTTTTGTCAATCAGGCAGAAGTATCTACTTTTCTAATATCTACAAATCTTCACTGAAACTTGAATTGAACATGTAAGTCTGTTATTTCATTCAAAATGTTATTACAAATCATTTCAATAAGAAAATTCAGTTTACTAAATTTATTTCATTTCTTAGTAGTTCATATTTTCTAAATGTAATTTGTCATTTTTCCTTTAGAATGGCTCATGAAAGTTCAAATCAATCCCAGGATATGGATATGTTTTACAAAGAAGAAGAGGAAGTAGCAGGCGAGCAAGAAGATGAAGATGATTTCGAGGAGTATAGTGAACATAACTCGGATTCAGATCAGGACTTCAACTCGAATGATGAAAGTGAAGAAGAGGAAGCATCAGGAAGTGAATTTTTTATTAGTAAAGACAAGACAATGAAATGGAGAAAATCTCACCTTCCGAAAAATGTGAGAACAAGAAGAAGAAATATAATTAATCAACGTCCAGGTGTAGCTAGTTTTACTAAAAGTGCTAAGACTCCTCTAGAGGCTTTTTCGTTATTTTTTGATTCCCGTATTATGGAGTCTTGTGACACATACGAATATTTATATTGAAAAAATACAGCAAAATTTTGAGAGATCGTGATGCTAAAGAGGTGTCAAATGAAGAAATGCGTGCTTTCCTAGGGCTATTACTAATGTCAGGTGTATTGAAGTGATGAGGTGCCTACGATTTGACGATATTACAGCCTGTGAAGTGTGAAGATTAGGCGATAAGCTTGCTCCGATTAGGGACTTCATTCAAATACTGTCTGAAAACTTTGAAAAGATATATATTCCTACGGAATATGTAACGATTGATAAGCAGTTGATTCCGTTCAAAGGTAGATGTCCTTTTCACCAGTATATGCCAAAAAAACCAAAAAGTTATGGGATAAAGGTTTTTGCTTTAGTGGATTCAAAAACATTTTATTTATTGAAATTTGAAATATATGCGGGAGTTCAGCCAGTAGGACCCTACACATTAGGAAATAAAACCGATGAGGTAGTGAAATGTTTAGTAATGCCTATAAAAGGAACTAATCGTAACGTTACCACTGTTAATTGGTATAGAAGCATCCCTCTTGCCCGGTATGTCAGAGTATAAGTTGACCTTTATCGGCACCCTGTGGAAAAATAAAAAGGAAATTCCGGCCGAGTTCCTTCCCAAGAGAGATAGGGGGATTAGGAGCGGCATTTTCGGTTTCACTGAAGACATTACATTAGTGTCGTATGTTCCCGTTAGAAATAGATCAGTGATCCTCATTTCGACGATGCATCACGATAATAAAATTGACGAATCTACACAAGATCTCCAAAAACCGGAAATTGTAACAATGTACAAGAAAACAAAAGGGGATGTTGACATATGCGATCAGCTTTGTAGTCTTTATAATGTTGCTAGAAGAACAAAAAGATGGCCTTTTGCGGTGTTCTTTCATTTTCTGAATGTTTCTGCCATTAATGCATTTATAATTTTTAACAAAAATGTTCTAAGTAAAATGACGAAGCGAAATATTTTGAAGTTTCTTTCCATGGAATTAGTCAAGGACCAACAGATGTCAAGGTCCCAAAGTCAGTTCATTCCAAGAAATCTCAGAAAGCGCATTCGGACACAACATGAACTTGAAGAAGTAGGTGTTTCTCCGCAGGACCTTCAATGGGAAGATGTAGACTTTGCCCAAGAAACAAGGACATAAAAGTAAATAATAAATGTGCAAATTGTGGTGGTTTCATATGCAAAGAGCATACGATATTGAAATGCTATGAATGTGAGGATACCAGTGATGAACAAAATTGAAAATAAATTTTTTTATAGAAACTTTGCTTTTAGTTAATTACCTTGTCAAAATTATTCATAAATTATATAATTTTAACTAATAAATGATTTACTTTACATTATGATTAAAATAACGTAACATTTTCTTGTTAAATTTCAAAATTCAGTTTGGGGTCTTAAAAGACCCCACGTGACTAATTAAGTAACTTTTTTTCACGCGACTAACTAAGGGTTAAGTGTCTGTCTGTCTGCTTGATTTAAAATGGCGGCTAATTGTCTATCTCTCCTTTATGCACGCCCACATTTATCAACCGATTCTGACCAAATTTGGCACGATTATAGGGAACAGCAAGAGGAAGGTCAGCGTTGGATTTCATTTCCATCTGCCTGTTTGATTCAAAATGGCGGCCGATTTAAACATTAAAAGTACATGTATTTTCCTGAGTCCTGCTATTAACTTGAATCAAATTTGGTACGATTTTGGAGGGCTCCAAGGAATAATTCATAAGCAGTTTTTGTTTCTTTCTGCCCGTTTTATTCAAATTGGTGGCCGATTGGATTCTTAAATACCATATACAGTAATATCCTGATTTATGTCAAGGATGCATTCCTGAAAATCACAATGTAAATCAAATCAACATATATCGAAACCATTTTTCCCATAAGAATCAATTTTATAAGGGGGTGATGCATGCAAGACATTGGAATTTTTACTTTGATTATTACTTACCATATTTACTCGTGTAACCCACGTACCAATTTTCCTGAAACACCTGTGAAAAGAAGGGGTGCGCATCTTACAAGAGGATTTCTGAACAGGTTATATAAATTGAGTAAATTCTCTGCAATATGCTTGCGCCTACGTTAATATTCACAAAAGATGTTGAATTCTATGAAGTATACGTGTATTTATGCGACCAAGCAAACGTTAAGTTACGCTCGCACTGCAGGCATTAACTTGCAAAAGTAGGCAGAAAGAATATGCCGACTAACTGATAACTATAGTCCAATGATTACTGAGGGTTTGCCAGCTGGAGAATAGGTAGGGAGAAGTTTGATCCTTTTCCCTCATCCACTCCAATGATTTCGGAGTGGTGAAATTAAGTTGTGAATGAAAGATTTCATCCTTTCGAAAGGAAGATGGAAATCCCCATCTCAATTGTTTGGACTTGTTTCTTCTCAACCTTCCAATATTTTCTCATGAAACGATATGCGAGAAAACTCCCCATCTGCATATGGAAGTTCCCCTTTATAAATAAACAGAGTACGTGATGCTCCACATCAGTGCGTAATATTACGTCAAAAGCAGTGAAGTGGGGATGAAGTTACGTAATATTACAACAAAAATAGTTAAGGGGTTAACAAAAGAGAACTATTGATAAGGAGATTTCTGCTAATATTGGCATAAAGAGATAATCCAATAAATTGCGTCACATAGGAGGGAGAGGTGAATCCAAACCAAATTCTAAAATTCCATCTTTACACTATCTTTTCTAATTTATGAGTGAATATAATTGGTTTTTGTCGTAATACTTTAAAAATGTATATTAATTGACTACTGTAATTCATTAAAAGATTCAAGATGATTGAAACGGCAAAATCTGATGATTTTCTGACTTCCCATATTCCAAAAATCTGAGATAACGACATAACATCGAAACACACCAACATAAATCGGTATACAGATACTAAATAATCAATGACGTAACTTCGAATCAACGTAAATTGGGGTATTACTGTATCTAGAATTAATATCGGATTTTAACAAAATTTCTGCGGGCAACGCCAGATATTTCTGCTACTAAAACATAAATATTTGTATGATGCACATAAAGGTAATACTGTAGGGTTATTGTGATAATTATTGTAAATTGTATTTTGATTCTATTAAATAGTGATTCTATTAACCAATAATCGTAAGAATAGTACTGGATGCAAAAAATTATTATAATATATACATACAAATAATGCACTTTATACATATTATGTAGGAACATTTTTGCAGACAAAATAATGAGTACATATTTTCCTTGTACAGTCATTTCGAAAAGTCAAGCGACATGGCTCAGTCACGCCACACATAGGCCGGAGCTGAAAGTTCCGAGTATGTTGGTATCCATTGCTTGAGGGGAAGCAGGAGAGGGGAATGATAGGGAGGGGCGGAAGAATGAGGAGGTGGGTGTGGAAGCCTGGGTAGGCTTGCAGGGAGAAACGAATGGAATGAGAGCCTACGAGACAAATCCCATTCAACAGTGCGAGGACATCCATTCCAACTCGGAAAAAAGTACTCTCTCGGTGGTTGCCTTCGCATGCCAAGGGTAACAAGAAAACCTCTGAGGGAAGGAGGCATTTAAACGGTTCGAAGAGAGGGGAACATGAAGAATATGCTGCGTCTAGAAAGCACTTGCAGAAAAGATGCAATATTTTCATCTTTGTTGGCATTATTAATGCGAAATGCTAGGCTGCACTTCACTTTGGAAAGCGTAAAAAATCATCAATGGGTCTAGGGCAAAAATTATATAATACTCCATAAATTACGATAACAAAAATGAGAGCTGTTGATTTAGTGGAGATCCTGAATGAGCATTATGTCAGACAGATAGTGCCAGACGGCGAAGACGTGGTAGTAATACAAGATAATTCATTGTAAGATACGGCCGGTGTAACATTGATATTCCAGTTCTGGTCAAAAATATTGTTGAGTTACACCAGCCGTATCTAACGATGAATTAATTATCTTGTATTACTACCACGTCTTCGCCATCTGGCACTAACTGTCTGACTTCGTTGACCTGAGGCCGGTGCTGAACTCATGTAGGGTACCCCTAAACGGTTCTGGTGTCCACTATACGGCTGAGGCAGCGGATGCAGTAGCGCGTAGGGTGTTCGAACATGCTAGGGTTTTTTAGGTTAGACGAGGATAAAACTAATAGATCTGTTAGAAAAGAGTCCACCAACATTAATCCTAGGGAGTCCAAGAATAGCGGTAGAGTGAGAAATAGAAAAATAAAATTGTTAGATCAAGTGTCGGGGGAATCCAGACCGAAAATACCCGTAGAAAATGCAATAAAAATTATTATTATGAACTGCCGAAGCGTTTGAAGGAAACAGGCTGGTTTTTGCCCCTTAGTTAAAAGCCATTGTGCAGACGTTGTATTGGGAACTGAGAGCTGGCTATCGGACGACATTAATTCTAACGAGATTTTCCCACCAGATTACATGGTATATCACAAAGACAGGAGGGAAAGAGTCGGAGGTGGAGTTTTCATCTCCGTCAGAAAGAGTAAATCAAGCCAGTTAGAGGGGTTTAATGTCAGCGAACAATGCGAAATGATATGGTGCTCCCTTCGTACGAGAAATGGTAAAAAATTATTTTTTTGCTCATTTTACCGCCCACCTGACTCAGGAGTCGAGAACATTAGAGAACTCAGTCGTACATTGCAGGTGATAGCTAGGAGAAAGAGCGATCCAGTAATCATTCTTGGAGGAGACTTTAATCTTCCATTGATCGATTGGAAATCCGTAACCTATGTTAGTGGTGGAAAAAATAGAGAAGCTTGTCGTGAATTAATTGAAGCGTTTACTCTAAACTCCCTAGAGTAAATCGTCAACGAGCCGACGTGATATGACAGCAACGGAAACGGAAACATATTAGATCTGCTAGCCACTACTCACCCACTATCGACTAGAAACCTACAAATCGACGATGGCATAGGTGATCATAAAATAGTAATTGCTGACTTCAAATACACCCCTGCGACAATAGATAAGCCAATGCGAATAGTCTATATCTTTAGTAAAGCAGACCTCCCAGGTTTCAAAAATTATGTTACAAACCAAACAGCGACATTTATCAATTTTGCAAATAGTAACAGCGTAGATGACTCATGGACGGAAATTTTGCGAATCATTCGCGAAGGGCTTAAACCAACCCAACCCAACCAAAGCAAGGACCCGGGGTGGATGAAAGCGAAACTCCGTGCCTTGCTCAAGAAACAAAGACGGCATCACGCACGCATAAAGCACCTTAAACAAGTGGGTAGGGATCACGCGAACGAGTATTTAATATACAGAAATAGTCGTGAATCTGCAAGAGATGAAGCGCTTAAGGAATTTGATGCCTACCGATCCGCGACACTGTCGGATTCACTCAAAAACGACTCGAAAGAATTTTGGTCGTACGTGCGAGAAATTCGAGGAGGTCAGTCCACAGTACCTCTTATACGTTCAGACAACGGTGAAAGTGTACACGATTCTTTTACTAAGGGTAGTATGTTAAATAGGTTCTTCGAAAATTGCTTCACAATCGACAGTGGTGATTTCATTGATTTCCCTACTCATATAGACTCAAATATGAGCGACATAGAAATATCTGAAAGCGGTATCGTTAAATTACTTAGTCAGGTCCATAAAAGAAAATTGCCAGGGCCGGAAGCCATCCCTGCATTCATTATAAACTCTTTAACAAACGAATTACCTCCGTACCTTAAGGTCGTATTCACAAAATCTTTAGATGAGGGAGTAGTTCCTTTGATATGGAAAATAGCCCACGTTACACCAATACATAAATTGGGAGGTTAATTAAAAGTGGGGAACTACCGCCCTATATCGTTGACGTCAATCTTCTGTAAGGTTTTTGAGCACATTATCGGAAGCTCAATAATGCGATTTCTCGAAACAAAGAAGCGCTTAATAGAAACCAGCATGGTTTCCAGCAAGGTAGGTCATGCAAAATTCAGTTAGCTCTACTCACACATGATATTGTGAATGCAGCAGATAAAGGAATAGGAGTTGATGCAGTATTTTTAAACTTTAGGAAAGCCTTCGACACCGTTTCTCATGTGAAAGTAGTGCAAAAATTAAGGGCTTATTCAATTAACGAGAAAATTATAAATCGGATCGCCTCGTTTCTATGCGATAGAACCCAGAGAGTAGTTCTAGATGGAGTTGCATCAGACGTCGTCAAAGTGACTTCCGGCGTGCCTCAGGGAAGTGTAATCGGACCTCTGTTATTCTTGATATACATAAATGATTTAGGGGATAATATAAAGTGTAAAGTTAGACTCTTCGCGGATGACACACTTGTGTATCGAGAAATCAATGCGATACACAACCAGGAGAATTTGCAAAAGGACCTTCAGGTTATTACGAAATGGTGTAAAGATTGGCAACTCGACCTGAATATAGAGAAATGCGCCGCAATGAATTTCATGCGCTCCATGAATTTCAACTGTTACCTGTGCTAAATATCTTAAAGCTAAAATACGTCAATAGCTACAAATACCTAGGAGTAATTCTCAGTAGCAATTTGTCTAGTAGAGAGCATATCAAAACTGTTATAGCATCGGCAAACAGAGTTCAAGGGCTTTCCTCTAGAGTCCTGCGGGGATGCCCCTCGAATGTGAAGGAAATCGCATACTTTTCACTAATCCGACCTGTAGTGGAATACTGTTGCGCCATCTGGGACCCTTTCGAGGAGTGCCTAACTAGGGAGCTCGAAATGGTTCAGCGTAGAGCGGCTAGATTCGTAAAAGGAGAATATCGGTATGATGCGAGTGTATCAGAGATATTGAGGGATCTGAAATGGCAGACGTTGAAGAGTAGAAGAATTGAATACAAAAGGAAACTATTTGAAAAATTCGAAAGCTCCGAATTCGTTGAAGACGTACGCGGCATAGTCGTCCCCATCGGTGTTAGTGAACGTAATGTTAGATCAGAGTGCAGGAGAAAATATGTCGAAACAATCGCTAGAACAGAGAAATACTACAGATCCTTTTTCTCAGATGCGATAAGTCAGTCCAACAGAGGAATAAGTTAGTTCACTCGGTGTTATGACACCCCCTGCCAAACGCTCTGGCAGCCTGCAGGGTATTGATGTAAATGTAAATGTAAAAGATGCTCATTCATTATCTCCACTAAATCAACAGCTGTCATTTTTGTTATAGTAATTTATGGAGTATTATATAATTTTTGCCCTTGACCCATTGATGATTTTTACACTTTCCGAAGTGAAGTGCAGCCTAGCATTTCGCATTAATAATGAAAATATTGCATCTTTTTTGAAAGTGCTTTCTAGCCGCGGCATATTCATTTATGTTTCCCTATCCCATTGTAAGACATCACTGTGGACTTCGAACCATTTACATACCTCCTTCTCTCTGGGGTTTTCTTGTTACCCTTGGCATGCGAAGGAAACCTCTGAGAGGGTGCTTTTTTCCGAGTTGGATAGGATGCCCTCGCACTGTTGAATGGGATTTGTCTCGTAGGCTCTCATTCCATTCGTTTCTCCCTGCAAGCCTACCCAGGCTTCCACACCCACCTCCTCATTCTTCCGCCCCTCCCTATCATTCCCCTCTCCTGCTTCCCCTCAAGCAATGGATACCAACATACTCGGAACTTTCAGCTCCAGTCTATGTGTGGTGTGACCGAGCCGTGTCGCTAGACTTCTCGAAATGAGTGTACATGTATCTTATATCATATTCCACTCAAACTTTGTTAAAGGGTTATTATTTCAAATAGTCACTTTTTTAGTTTGCTTTGAACTGTCACTATAGAGCCTATTGAGAGTGATTTCAATATTTTATAACCTTCCAATGCTCTCCTCAGGATGGCAATAGCTAGTTTTCCATTTGCTAACTGGGATTTGTTCAGATTCGTGATTCTCCACCTCCTCCTTGGGTTGATAGTCATTGACATAATGGGAAATCTCATCATCTTTTAAGGCTGTACTAAGTTGTAGGTCACGATCTATGTCCACCCATTCATTAATTAAACTCCATGTCATCAGGCTGTACTAACTTTTAGGTCATGATCTATGTCTACTCCCTCATTAATTAAACTCCATGTCATCAGGCTTCTCCACCAGGTCTGAATCTTGACAATGTTGAACTTTATCACCTAGGACTTAGGCCTCAGCCAGACTTTCTCGTAGTGGCTGATGCCGTTCAGTATCAATCTGGTCGAGGCCTAAGTCCAAGATGATTATTCACTTAACTTACTTAAAAGTCTTTTAACTCAACTTTTGATTCTTATAACCGAAAATCTGATTCCAACAAGTGACGAAAATGTGCTACATTTTGATGATTTGAATCCGTTCTCTGAAATTTGATATCATAAAGCGGCTGATGCTAATTACCAGTGATCACATTAAGCGGCGCCTACTGTACTTAAATTATAATGTTAAATATAATCATTAATGCTTCTTATAGCTCAGAACAACATAAGAGATATTATGTAACAAATTGTCACCAAGTTAATGCACTTTTCATTTGATAATTCATAATTTTCTATGGAGAAACCACAGTTTGTGTGTTTGTTAAAGAAAGAATTGTGTGAGTTATTTGGCTATCATGCATTTCATTTGCTTGAATATGTTTCTACAGACAATTTTACCATAAATAATCTCAAAAATCTCAGGCCTTTAAGAATCAAAGTTCTTTATTGAAAAAATAACTATACTGTATACTTTGTAGAATTCATCAAGGCTCAAATTAATCAATAGTCTATAACGTATGTTGAATTAATTGATTTTGCTTTTGATTGTATTTTATACAGATAATTAGAGTATTCATTTTTGTGTGTTTATTCTTTTCAGAATACACTTTAATAAACTCAGTGGACCACATCCTTAAAACCTTCAACTTCTTCTCTCCCAGGATTAAGAAAGAAGATATGAATTCATTTTTACAAGACATTTGGAAAAAAGTACGTACAGTAAAACCTCTTTATAATGAAATTGAAGGGATCCAATTTTTGGCACTTTGTTGTAAGGAGGTTCTTTGTATGGAGGTTTTTTCAAATTCATCATGTATGCATATTAGCTTATTATTGTTGCTTATAATTTATTTCAACCCTAACATTTTAGTTAAAGAATGTTTCCAAAGAATTCACTTTATGATAAAAAACAATACAGTGAAACTTCGATTTTTACGTTTTTGAAGGGACCTATTTAAAAAAACGTAAAATCGAGAAAATTAAAATTCTTTACTCTGAAGAAAAATAGTGCACTATTTACTATATACAGTGAGTCCCCGACTTACACGGGTCGGAGTTACACAGATCTGTAGATACACGGATACATGACAACTTATCCGCGCGCTCGCTTTTTAGTTCAACTGCCACTCAATAGATGGCATGACTAGTATGGTTATCCCTCAGTACACGAGCAATCGGTTTACGAGTTTTCGCTTATACGAGATGCACAAATTAACAGGTACCTGATTTTCATTTTACGATCCAAGTTTCGCTTATACGGTTTCCTTCCTGTCGCAAACCGATCGTTTTTCCTGGCACCTATTCTTGGCTTTCGTCGGTTCCCGAATCTTCTCGAATGCACTGAACGTCACTGCATCCCAACTTTAATGATGTAACTATTGTTTCTAAAATTTGTAACATGGAATGTAGTGGGAAATTTATTTTCATTTTACGAGTTTTTGCCTTATGAGCAGTTTTCGAGGAACAAATTAAGCTCGTAAACCGAGGGATTACTGTACATTGATGCACAGCTGACAGCATCGCTTTTGCCATTTAGATTAGTTATCCCATGGATGGAAGTTGTGTCTCGTTACTGTACTGTTCTTCATAAACTATAAACCCTCATCACATAAGCACTACTTTTTTAGTTTTAACTATCCATTGAAATGAACGTATATGTCAAAAAATATATAGTATTTAAGCATTGTTGGACTTACATGGTTTTCAACTTACACGATGACCTTTGGAACGAATTAACAGTGTAAGTTGGGGACTTACTGTATAGGTGAACTATTTGAACATAATACTACAATCTTATATCATAATAGCCTGCTTCTGTGCACTGATGCTCTCCTCAACGCCTCTAGTGGCAATGTAATGTAAAATAAGAACATATGCATATGATAATTTTACAATATACTGTATTTACTCGAGTAATACCCGCACTCCCATTTTTGGAAGTAAATATCTGGGGAAAAAAAGGTATTCGTTTAATGCCTGCACTTTAAAAATTCCAATTTTGTTATTTAACGGCAACATTCGTAAACTACTCGATCTGAAGTCGAGTCTGATGATGCATAAGCAGCAAGTAATAATTTCACACTTTGAGAATTAATTTATACAAAGCAAATGAATTCTAAACTATATTATTAATTACTTATTCAAATCTTAACAAAAATTGGATGAAGAATTAACCCATTAATGCCCAAATTATTTTTTTCAACTCATCATTATAAAATTCACATATTGTGATCTTTAGCTCATAAGAGAATAGGAAAATTCAACTTTGATGAAATGTAACCATTCATTGTTGAAATATGAACATTCCTCAAATTAGGATGCTGGGCGTTGGTGAGTTCTCTTTGCCTGGGAGTTAACAAGAAGGGACAACAGCTGTTAAATTAGAATATAGTGATTTATTTTACATATACATTATCATAAAATATTGAAATGCATAAAGCATGGATACAATTACTTCAGGATGTATTATGTTCTTGAAAATGTCAGATATTTCCACTTATAATTCAGAGTGAAATGCTGGAAAACATGTAATGCACAGGGTCACATTGCATTTTGAGCAATACGTTCATGGTTTTCCTTTACAGTTTTTTAGCTGGCAATGTCTTTGATTGCTTGTCTTTACTATCATATGAAATCTTTCATTGTATCTGATATTTATGGACACAGTATGTCGAGAGGTTGATGGCAAAGACATAGGTCTACCATGGGTTTCCCGTGCTCCATGTCGAAGTTTCAAATACGCGACAGCAATATGTCTTCAATAGTCATAAAATCATCTTCCTTTTTCCCCACTTCTTTAGGTGTTGTTAAAGTACATTTCGCAGTTCTGTTGTCCCTAATTGTTCCACCGGCTCGAAAACCTAACTCTCATATATTTCTCAATAAATCATAGCTCGTGAATAAATTGTCAAAAAATACACAATAACTCTGCGGATGAGGTACAACTGAAAGCATATTCAAAACAGCCTGAGATCCCAGAGCTATGTTGGACTGGTTCGGAGGGAATTCTTTGCCGCAATACAATGAACAATTGTAACAATATCCATTCTCCCCACACATCGTCCGTAACTTATATTCGAACCTTATTGGTTTGGATTTATTGAACTGTTTCATTATATGGTGACCATAATACCAAACAATCATTTCGTCAGCTGATAAGTACTTATGAAATATTCTTCATTTCTGAAAGTTTTTGGTCTCCATATCCATTAGTGGTCTTATTTTGAAAGCCCTATCTTTTTTGTTTTGGCAAGCTTTGCTGTTGTCTTGGAATTGTATGAGTGCTTTTAGTTCTAAATAATTATTTCTACTCAAGGCATTTTTTATTATTTGGATACCCAAATCTTCCTCCTCTGACCAAAAATCCCTCTCACTTGCCAAGATATGATAGCCGGAAAATATTAGGAACCATATAAAAACTTTTATATTGCTTCAATCCCATCAGAAAATAAATATTCATATGCTTTCTGGAGCGTCTTACATACTCGTTCATCCGTTTTAGCTGTGGGTTAAAAAATACGAGGAAAAGATGGAATATAACACCTTTACGAACTGTCATAGCAATAAGTACTCTCTAACGCCCAGCGTCATCAATTGAAGACATCAATTTCTATACATATTATCATAAAGAACAAATAAAATAAAATTAACAAATTGTCTGTTACTATAAACTCATATATGTATGTTATATTATATCATAAACAATTACCACTTACATGGATTTTGATAAAAAATAAAAATTATAATTTAGCAAAGGTCACTTTTGAAGAAAATTCTGCAACTTTAAACGTGTGCTGTTTGACTAAAATTCAAAACGAAATGATTTGCTTGCAGAATAAGGGAGCTTAGGAAGGAATTTAGTTAATACATTGTGACTTGCTAGTGAAAGCAAAATATTATAGATGTTTGTGAGCTAAAATGTAACTGTTCTCAAAAGAGGATACTTTGCACTAATGGGTTAACTGGACGATATAATTCAGAATTTTTTATTATAAACGAAGTAAATAACAATTGAATTTCATACGAATTGAAAGAATCCTTTTTACATTGTGAAAAGGTAATAAAAGTAATATAAATTGAAACCTTATTAAATTCGAAACTCAATTATTGATTGTGTTGTTAACTACCGGATTAGAAAGAAGCAGACATTTGAACTGAAAAGGCTCATAAGAAAAATAGTAAATTACAAACATTAATAAAGAGCTTTAATAGTAAATATAATGGATATTTTTAGCAATATTTTTTACAAATCGCTTGTGTGTTCACTTTATCCGTCCGTCTGTCTGACTGTGCAGATGATATCTCTGAAATGGTTCAACCCAGGGAAACCAAATTTTCAGGATAAATTGGTACATATGAGAGTTAC